>OW028585.1:24408812-25008812 GCA_932294295.1 Alitta virens | reverse complement strand
CTTGGCGAGCATTTAATGGACGTCCGCTGAGTGATCTATGACTGCCTCACGTACGCTCGTTAAAAGAATTTATATGTGATTGCCATGTTTCACCTACGTGGTCATACATAGGTCTTATCCGTGACAGTGTGAACGCCCTTTAGTAAATGTCTGGTTCCACTTATATAGGGCCCATGGGCTGGTTAAAGTTAACAGGCATATGCACGTATGCAAAGTGACATACCTGATGTACTCATTTACTCTATATCAATCTCAACAGGCTGTACTTAATACATAAAAGGCTCAAGATGAGTGAAGAAAGGTCTGTGTACATGGTTAATGAAAAGGCAATAAAAGCAACAAGTTTACCTCTATGATGAAATTAGCTTTTGGAGACTAATTTAATGGCATAGGTTGTTTGAAGGAGTTTTTATTAGTCTACATGAGACATTCACCAGGGTGCACAGATTTAGTATACTGTGATCAGCTCATGAATATTAATTGGGGACGAAAATGCTAACAGACTGGTTCATATGATTACACATTCTAAGGATAAGAACCTTTAAATGGCCAAGGCCATCAGAATTAAAAAAAAAAAGGGTAGAACCAAACTGGGTTTTCTGGCTTGTCACAAATACAGAACCCTATAAGGGCCCACATGGGACCCACCACTAGGGTATTTGGGAAGAACCCTAAACCATGGTATTTCAAGGGACTTTGAGGCTTTTGAAATCAAATGTTGGTTGTGCCCATGGTATTCACAAGCCAGTGTGTCACCCAGTGAGCTACATGGCCAATTGTGCCACATGCCTTTTCCATGAGAAGGATAAACGCATGGAAAACGCATGGTTTTTGTCTAATCATAATGAGGGAAAACCATGCGTTTACCAAACGCATGGAAAACGCACGTGGAACTATTGGCCATGTACAGAGACTGATTAAATTGGAATCTAAGCCCATTAATTACAGGCCAGCTAACAGCTAACAAGAACCATAAATAGAGCTGTTGTTTTATTGTGATCCTTGAACCACCACCAGGACCAATGGCATCTGTGGTATAATGGTTAGCATGGCTGCTTTCTTTGTGGGAAAACGGAGTTTGATTCTCACTCCTTCTCAATTTTTCTTGAGCTTGACACCCCTGAAGAACCTTTCAAAACTGAAATACTTATGAGGTATATAGTTCTTCAGGGCTTGGTTGAGACAAAAACTCCAACATGCATGAAGAACCTGTGGGGTAGTTCACAGCTCCCATGGGTGCTCTGAAAAACTCAATGTACCTATATTTCTTAATGTTGTTTCCCTTCAACCGCCCATTCTCCCTGCATCCAGGTGTCCCCTTCACTGGAAATACCATCTTCATCCAGGAAAACAGCTATACAGGAAAGGAGTGATTGCATTTTTCAAGTGATCCCAATACCATCCTGTATCCAGTTATCTTTCTGTGTATGCCCTCTACTCCTTGCTTTTGAGGGCGTATGGTGACCATGTTGCAATTGATAGGTTGAATAATCCTAATTATTTTATCCTTTTGATCATTCTTTGACTTGTTGCTAACATTTCTGTCAATTTTGACCTGCTCCATGCCCCCCCCCCCCCTGCCCCCCCCCCCCCCAACTCGCTTAATTGACTGTTGTGCTTCAGTCACAATTCATGCAAAACACATCAAATGTATGTCCTGACTCATATATCAAAAATATGGAAAAATTAAAGCTATTGAAACTGAGCAGGTGCCAGCTGTTGCCCCTCCATCCCACCTGTCATGCGCAAACTTGTCATTTTGTAAAATTATTCATTATTTTTTCCAGTCATTTGTCATTAAGCTTGACATACTGGTGTGATATATGTGGAAACAAACAAAACCAGTTTATTGTAACAGCCAAAAGCAATGTATCTAACCACTGTACTTACTCTTTACTCCTATTGTTAATTACGACAGTAAGTTTTTCTCCAAACCAAACTCCTTGGCGGGTGGTTAAATGTACTCAAATTTGTGATGAGGTGTAATAAACCAGATCTTCATTCTCGGATATTCCACATCATTGACAATTTATCTTTCTTCATTGATCGAACGTTGGAACATGCATAGCTTGTTATTGCCTAGTATTTCTACATGCAGTTTGCAAAATTTAACAATCATCCTAATTTGAATCATAGCAAAATAGAGGCTTTGTTTCAAATGTGCACAAGCAGAACAGTTGGGAGTAGTTAGCTAGCCTGGTAGCAGTCCTGTCATTTTCTGTGGTATTCTGCAACGGGTTGAATAAATACTGTCTGGACAGTATACACGGATCAGTGCCAACTATCATCAGTTCATATCATTGAAAATGAGTAATTAGGTTTATATCGGCGATGACTAGTTCATTCAGTGATAAAATTAACAATTTTTAGGAAGTGTAAAAGTGATACTGCCAATTCATTGCATGAAAATGATGACTGTGTACAAATATCAGCATGTCAAGGTTATCAATAGTGTGTGCATACATTATTTGTCAGTATAGATATAGATTCAGATAGGCTAAAACAGCGTGCACATAGAATCCCACGAAAAAATAGAAAGACTACTGCATGGCCCTCATTCTGCCAACTTGGACGTAAATGAGGCTTGGATATTAGTTAGCCCAGAACGGTGCAGTTAGGGTGCAATTGTTTAAGGATTTGTGCCCACATGGTGGGAAGTATTACCTTGTACATGGCCAATTGTGCCACGTGCGGTTTCCATGCATTTATCCAAACGCATGGAAAACACATGGTTTTTGTCTCATTACAATTAGCTAAAAACCATGCGTTTTCCATGCGTTTATCCTTCTCATGGAAAACGCACGTGGCACATTTGACCATGTAATTGCCACATCTGAGTGTACTTGCAATTTGTTTGACATGCATTCAGCTGATTACATACACTAATTTGTGTCATTGTGTGAAGTGATAAGCAACAGACAACAAAAATATACGGACAAACTGATAAAAAAAAACTGCAATATCAAAACAGAGGGCACAAGTTAAACAACAAATTTCCGGGCCTAAATTTTATTTAAGCATTAAAAGTTTATTTACACTGTCTTAATTGAAATTGCCAATATTATGCGAAATATTTGCACAAAAAATTTATTTGGCCAAAACGTTGTTTGAAATTCATTGAAATTTAAGCTATTTGACTGTGTGGTATGCTAAAAGAAATGGTACCGTACCATATAAACGGATCACTGGGGTAAAGCTGCATGGGTGGTGGTGGTGGATTAGGGCTTTACATCATGTATTTTTGCACCTGATGGGCTAATTAGGACAGGTAGGGACCAGGGCAATGAGACGAAGGATGAAACAGCCATCCAACATAGGCTCGACCGGGAATTGAACCCGGGACCCAGTGGTTGGAAGCCCAGAGCTGCATGGGTAACTGCAGTTACCTGATCACAAAATGGCTGACAACCCATGAGGTAGCATTACTTGCTACTTCATTATTTTCTATGTCTACACCCATTTGATCACAGTTGCAAGCTGGTACAGTTTCTTTTTCCCAGGAAAACCACTGGCTTTAGAGAAGATCGGGTAACTCATTTTTGTAGATTTGTTGAAAGAAAGTTGAGCAATCCACTATTCAGCTCCAATCCAACACCCTAAAGCTTTCTCTGTTGAGGTGCTCGATTTGATGTCTTTTGACATATGTTCCAAGAAAACCCACCAAAAAAAAGAAAAGAACCTTTAGAAATTACTTCAAATTAGCTGAGATGCATATTGCCTGGGATCTTGTCACTGTACTCGGATTAGGTTCCTGCAGTTAATCATGCAGCTTGGCCTTAGGGAACAAATATTTTATTTTGACAAGAAACTAAGACAAGTTAACCGCCCTTCTATATATCCATGTATCAGTGTTTGCAAAACTTCACTTCAGTTCTGAATATTCTTATGTTTCAACGTTAGTTAATCCTGTTATGTTTGGTTAAACCTGTCAGTTTGTTTGTATGCTATATGTGCACTGTTTAACAATTCACAACCTCCCATGAAATTGATACAAATTACTATAATATCCATCAAAAAAAAGTTTTTTTAATTGATTTATGCGTTAGTTATAGAATCTTCACCTAGGGAGAGAAATATGGAAATTATATGGATAATGAATCCCATGTTGTTTCTCCCTAATTTAAGCCAACAATTATGTAACAGTTATAGCCCGCGTTGAGTGTATTTGCATTTTTAATCCCATTCGTTACCCTCCTTAACCAATCAGATGGCAGTATTGGCTGGTGACAAAATCATTTATTATGCAGCCCGAACGGGCTGATAATGTTCTCCGCTTCAGTGATCACCAGGGAGTGAGAACTATGTCAAACGCTGAAGGATAAGTGACAGCATACCTTTGAAAAAAAAGCATCAGCAACTAGAATGTTATCACAAAACCTAGTACTATATTATATGTAGTAATCGCAGGCACACGGATGTTATCACAAAAGAGCCCCAAATATATATATTGACAATCAAGCTTTGCCATGGGAACCTTTTAATTATTAATGGCCAACTAAAGACAGGCAAATATCGGTCAGATAGATCGAATGCTTGGAATAAATTGATGAGCGTCACTAGGTGCATGGAAACACTGCTGCTGCATTCACTGTTTGCTCGTGTCATACCAGATGCATATCTACGAATTATGACTGCAGAATATTGAAACATTAAAATGAAGCGGGCTGTGTTGCTTCATGACCAAGGTAAACATGCGCATGTATTCCGTTTGCATATATACTTGGGAATTATACTCCAGAGGACTATTGAGTGATTGCCCTAGTCAATGCAAGGCCTGAATTTACACGATGTCCTCTATAGTCTAGTTTCCAAGTCTATGAAACCAGCTGTAAAATTGTGGTGAATTTATTTAACTATGAGCTTTTGACGCGGTATCACTGGTAAGTGGTATTTGCAGTCATTTATAGTGGCATGCTGTTCATGTCATCTACATCCATAAACATGAAACAATAGCTCAAGCCTGTTATATGGGCTAACTGTTGTCAGTGAAGTAGCGGCGCTGTTATTCCTATACACTTTAGTATCTTATTGCAATATATATACATCTTAAGCTCGGCAGGAAAAAAAATTGATTATTAGTTACACTGCTCAGGTGTGAACAAACATTTTTTCGAGAAATGTATAGATGAAAAACGACTTTTGTGATAAACCCAAAATGACCTGATAAGAAATAATTTTTACCATTTCGTGATTTTAAATTTCAGCAAAGGTCAACATTCTCTTTGCAACATATGGAGCTTCATAG
The DNA here is from genome assembly GCA_932294295.1 of Alitta virens. NCBI lineage: Eukaryota > Metazoa > Annelida > Polychaeta > Phyllodocida > Nereididae > Alitta > Alitta virens. The sequence goes on along the minus strand of OW028585.1, from coordinate 25,003,567 downwards.
TTTCCATAAAATCATTTTCCAGTTCAAACATAAGGATTTTAATGACGTCCCCTAGAGTTTGCAAGTTTATGAAATCTACTGTAACACAAGAAAATGGGATATTCTCCATTATACCTCCCTAGTGCAGTCCAATTGCCCGCAATAGAGCTAGGACTACAAACATGTACATGGCCAAATGTGCCAGGTGCATTTTCCATGAGAAGGATAAACGCATGGAAAATGTATGGTTTTTGCCTAATTAAAATGAGGTGTAAACCATGCGTTTTCCATGCGTTTATCCAAATGCATGGAAAACGCACGTGGCACATTTGGGCCTGTACTCCGTCAATTCACAAGCATAACCTTTGAATATGGTCGGTTCCAGATTTGCGATGCCTCCGCGACTCTTCCGGCTGACCAGCATCACCCTGACAGCCATGATCATCCTGCTCACAGCAGTCCTGGCTTTCTTCTCCAACATGATGTACCTCTACCATAAGAAGCCAACTAAAATTGTATTCAGAAGTTCTACTCTCAATTCATCGTCAACCCCACATGTGCCACACCAGGCACTGCCAATCATCTCTACTCAAGTGCTGTCATATTCAGTTGTCCTGGAGAAAATCAATGCTCCCCCAGAGGCCATAATCACCATGTTCACCAGCTTCCGATATTCTTCCCAGAAAGAGACGATTCATAAAAACACAATCAGGAACTGGGCAATGCTCAGACCGTATGTTCTGCCCGTCTTATTTGCTGACAAAGGTAAGGCTTAAGGACTCCGTTATCTTGTTTTACTGCAGATTTCACTGACTTTAAAACCAGACTCCAGAGGACGTCATGTGAATCCTGAACTCCCATTGACTTATTAAGTCAGTCTCTCAGCCAATGGGAGTCCTGGTTTCACAAGAAGTCATCTGCAGTTTAGTTTCCAAGTGCATGGTAAATCCTTGAAATGTTCACACAAGGTCATGTAACGGATCTTTGTATGTCAGATTCAGCCTCGTGATAGCTGGTTCAGTCACGCAGCAAAAGAAACCTAAATATCTACAATTAATGTTTATGGCAGATCATTTACATTGTGCAAACAAACAAAGATCCGTTACATGACCATACAAATGTACTTTGAATGTTGAAAAAAGCAAGGAACTTGTTCAGTCAAGTTTGTATCAAAGCAAACGGGCAAAATGAAGTGTCCTAGTCTATTTAATGTGACATAATTCACACTCTATGAAAATATAAATGAATATACATACATTCGAGATTCATAAAAAGGTATTTAAAGAACACTCAAGTATGCAACTTATCATTGTAATGGTTCTCAGCTTAATACAGCCAAGTTGACCATGGAATAACAGTTCAATGACCATTAGCCTTGTCCAACAAAGATTAACAACATATTTCAGTTTATAGGTTTATTCCTACAGGACATAAACAACATGTCATAAACAGACACATATAACAAACATGTCATACACAGAAGCAAACTACAAACCCAAACAGAGTCAGGTGACCCTGATGCAATGTTCAATGTCATTCCGAGCACAAGAGGGCTCTTGCAGGAGCAAATGACAGAGAGCAAGCTACCATTCTTGGGTCCTCCATCCCATTTTGTGGCAGGAGGCACTGTCCCCATTGGCCAGCCTGACCAGCCAATCATAGACAGCTACCACACTGCCCTCTGTGGGGATATCAGGAATCCAGGAGTAAGTGCTGCCACCTACATAGTTGCTGCTGCCCTCTGCAGGCAATGCATAGCATAAGCAGTCTTTGCATCTCTGTGGAGCCACAGCCCAACATCTCTACATCATACAGAGTATTTTGAAATAATTGTTGAAGAGGCAACCGATTTAGTATCGTCTTTCAATTCAGTTTCAATTGAAGAAAAATATGTACTTTATGTACATAGTGAAATATTAAATAAGTGCTTGAAAATACAAGGAAAACTACACACAAATGGTCAGAGAAACTGGTACACTAAAGTAAAGCATATCATCTCTGAAGCAAACATAATTAATTGGCAAGCTCTAGAACCCAGCGTACTGACAAATAAGATAAAACTAGTACTTTATGACAAAGAAAAGGATAGAATTCTTCATGAAATAAATGACACAAACGCCCAACCTAAACTAAGGACCTATAAAACATTTAAAACCAGTTACTGCATTGAGCCATACCTACTATTAAATCTGCCCAAAAAAACATACAGTAATATAGCAAGATGCAGAGTTAGCTCCCACAATCTTAAACTTGAAACTGGTAGACATGAATCCCCAAAAATTCGTTTGCATGAGAGAATATGTGAATATTGTGACAGTGGTGAAATAGAAGATGAATCTCACTGCTTACTGACATGTAATAAAAATGAAATACCAAGGCTAGAATTACTTAAGATAGCAACAGATAATATACCTAATTTTCATGACCTAGACAAATCTCAACAATTCCAAGCCCTATTGTCATGTAAGAATCCAGAAGTGCTAAAGGCATTAGGCAACTTTCTAAATAGAGTTTTTTCATAATGTTAATTCAGTATTGGTGCCCCCCTTCCACTAGTCAGGGAACCTTCCAATTCAAACACCCCATTATGACAATCTCAGAGGTCAGCGCAATGTTGCTCTGAAGATCCCACTCATTGACCCAGCCCATGGACACCCCCTTTCGCCATTTCAGAGGTCAGCGCAATGCTGCTCTGAAGACCCCACCCACTGACCCAACCCATGGACACCTTCTTTTGCCATTTCAAACTGACTTTTTATTCTAATTTGTTTTGTAATCATTACAGTATTACCCACTTGAAGTATTGACCTGTACAGTATTAACTCTCATTTTTATATTCATGTATTTAAATGTAAACAAAACTGGAACCGACTTGCGTTTATCAAGTAAATATTTAGAAATACTAGTAGATTATAGATTGTATATATAGTAGATGTAGACACTAGACTTGTTTTTGTTATGTTGTATATTTGTTTGTTTTGTAATGTTGTATGACACATGTATCAATTCCTGATATCAGGCTTGTCAATAAAACGATATATATATATAAAGTATTAAGAATCAATCACTAGGAATTTATTAAAATTAATGAATATATGTGAGCGACAATATTACACTGATATTTTTGAAGGTAATAGAAATAACTGCAAACGATCATGGAACATAATTAAAAATGTCATAGACAAGAATAAGTAGCATTTGATTCAAAATTCTTTTTAAAATTGGAAATTATTTATGTTCAGATAAAGCTGTTATAGCACAAACTTCCATACTTATTTCGTCAATGTTGGAGCTAATTTAGCTCATAAAATCCAGGACACAAATTAGAACCCAAATAAATTCATTAATAATAATCCAAATGCAATATATTTAAAAGATATTATTAAAATAGAACTTGAACTGATTATTAAAAGATTAAAGGAAAGCTGTCCAGGATATGACAATATCCACGCTAAAAGTGATAAAAAAAACTCTTACAAATATTAAATTGATGTTTTAAAACACTTCTGTCAAATTTCCCTAAATCAGGGAGTTTTCCCTAATGAACGATTTACTAGTACAAAGCATGAAAATTGGTACATAGGTACTTTTGGACATGCTCTCTCATCTCAGAAGTACAGAGCCCCTAAAAGGACATGGCAGAAAAAAAAAATCTTCCCGTGCGCACAAGTAAATTAAAGAACTTTTTTTTTTTCGCTGCACACGAGTAAATTAAGTCGTGTGCACAACAAACATTTGGTGCATACAAAATTTTTTTTTTCCATTTAATTAAGTCGTGAGCAAGAAATAATTAAGTCGTGCGCATGAGAAAAAGGGATGCACACTTCTATCACTATCTTTTATCTAGGCCTAATAGTTTTTATTTTATTAGGAGTTAAAAATGCTGTTCCATTCAATGGCCAAGCCCTCTGTAGTGAAGTGCACTCAGTGACCCTAGCCAATTGGGACATATGTCAGAAAGTTCATTAGATATATATTGAATGCAAAATAGTATTGTGTTGTATTTCAGCAACTAAAAGTGTAAGAAAGATGGGGTTTTCAATTAAGCGCATGAAATTTTTTCTGCCATGTCCTCTTAGGGGCTCCGTACAGAAGGGGTGCCACGCTGAATTTTTAGAAGGACGGCCGCAATTTAGATAAAAAAAAAAAATGCTCATAACAACCTGTCAAATCAACACTAGATACTTCAAATTTGGCACATAGTTACTTTTTAACATGCTTTTTAACGTCAGAAAGTTGTCATACTAAAATACAACCAGAATGGCTGCCATCTTTAATTTAAAATGCCCACTGATGATATCGCAACAATACAAAACAAATGCTTATAATATCCAGTCAAATTGTGCTAAATACTTGAAATTTGCCACCCATGTCCTTTTGAATATGCTCTTCTCCATTAGAAAGGTTGTTACATTAAATTGTAGTTGGGATGGCCACCATATTGACTTAGAAAGTGCCACCAACAATATCATAGTGGTGCGTAGAAAATGCTGACAAATCTGTAGCCCTAGACTATTACTTATTACAAGCCACACACAGATATTGACAGTAGTAAAAAAATTATCAAAGTGAAATATGTGCATGCACATTACAAGTTTACATGTAGACATATAGTGAACCCGGGACCCAGTGGTTGGAAGCCCAGAGTGCTACCACTGCATTAGCCGCCCCCCCCCCCTCAAATTAGCTGAAAGAGCTTGGTTAACATTGCTGGATTTTTTTTTTCAATAAAATAAAATACTTCAAGTAGCCATAAACTCAAAGCCCAGCGACCTGATTATGTACATATTTTGCATGTTTACTCACCTATTAAAATAAATTAATAAATTTATCTTATAGTATTAAACGTCCAACAACGAAATGACAGAACGATGAGATGTTCATGTGTTGAGGTTTCAGAATTGTTGCAAAGCGCAAACGTGAGAAGCGGGTAGTTCAGAAAAATTACTAAAACTGAAAAAAAATATGAATTTTTTTTTCTTGTATTTAAATAATGTCTATAATTCATTGTCATACGGCATGTGTTTATATTGGAAATATGTTAAATATGTTGGATGGTTGTAATGTATATTGTACGATTTGGAGAATGTAAGCAATGTCATCCAACATAGTTTTGTTGTGGGATACGGTAAAATTATATAATGGCTTCGGGTTCACCTCAGCATATGTAATTTTCTTCGTTCCACAAAACTCAATGTTAGACACCTTACCATCCACTATTGTTAAGCTATAGTTATATATATATATAAAGGCCTATAGCTCAGCACCTAAAGCAATTGTCCCTACGAATTATCGAAATTTTAGAACTATGCCAAATGGAAATTCCTGATTTCAGTGTCATTAAGTACATTTTATGATTTACAACATATTTCTTTGCTTTATTATACTTTTTTGGCAGTTAAATGATGACTATGGCAACACTTAAGAACATTTGTTTGAAATACGTTGGACTTAAGCATTCTTAGCAGCGGCCATTTTTAATTCAAGATGGCGGCCGCCTGGCCATATTTCGTCATGGCACCCCTTCTAGAATGAAAGAGCATGTTTGAAAGTACTTATACACCAAATTTGGTGCCAGCGTGTAATGATTTGGTCAAAAATTGGCCTCAACTGACAACACTATAGCAAAGGTTGTACCTTTTGTTTAAAAGTAATGACTATGCTCTTATCTCAAACTATAGACCAGTGTCAATTTCTTCTCCAAAATTTTTGAAAAGTAATGTACAACAAGTTTGATTTCAGAGAGAGTCATGCAACAAATTTAGCTAATTTGTTTGGTAGATAAACTTAAATCTGAAATAGATAAGGGAAATTCAGTTTTGGGCGTCTTCCTCGATCTGAGGAAGGCATTTGATACTGTGAACCACAAAATTCCATTTAATACACTATATGCTTACAGCATACGAGGTGAAGCTCAGGATTTGATGAACAGTTATTTATCTGAGCGAAGACAATCTGTTAGTTATGATTGTATCAATTCAAAAGAAACTTTTGTTAAATGTGGAGTTCCACAAGGTAGTATTTTAGATCCTATTTTGTTTCTTCTGTATATTAATGATCTTGCAAAAGTTTCAAATAAGATTCTACCTTTGATATATGCAGATAATACCAACATATTTATATCAGGTAAAGATTTTAATGATAATAAATTGTCATTGAATACCGATCAGTCAAACTTTATGATTTTTAGCTCTCCTAGAAAGACAATAAATTCCTGGGGGTGACAATTGATAATAAGTTAAAATGGAATAACCATGTCAATATAGCAAAACCTTTGTTTACCCTCATTTGTCTTACTGTGTAGAAGTCTGGGGTAATGTTAGTAATTGTTATTTAATTTCTTTGCACAGATTGCAAAATAAAAAATATCTTAAGAATTATGACATCGTCTGGACCTAGAGAACCTTCGGCTCCTCTATTCAAAGCACTAAAAATTCTGTCAATTTTATTTATCAAATGTATATATTCTTTGTAATTCTTCTGGTATACAAGTTCAAAAGAAATTTTGTTTTCTTGTAGACCTTGCGTCAATTGGGGCAAATGCATTATTTTATTTATACCAGCCCTTTATTATTTATGAAATTAAATTGTTAAATTGTTGTTGTCATTTTACAATAAAAGCTCTTTTACAAAAGTTACATTACAGACAAGTTCACAATCGTTCTTTCTTCTTTGCAGATGAGCTCAATGATGACCTCTACAACTTCGCTGTCTCCCATGGATGGAGCATTGTTACCATTCCAAAGAGGAGCCCTGGAGGTCTGCCAATCTTGAGACACATGTACCTCGAAGCTGAAAAACTCCACAACACAACTTTTTACTGCTATGCCAACAGTGATATACTCTTCGATACTGGGTTTATACGAACTTTAGAACTGGCTATTATGCCCTATATGAACCAGCTGCAAGGATTAATGCTGGTTGGAAAAAGAACCAATGTTCCAGTACAAACAAACCAAGAGATAAAATGGTTCGATGAAGTGACACAGCTTGCCAAGAAGGGAACGCTGTTTGGGGAGAATGCCCAAGATTACTTTGTGACAACCAGGGGAGGGTTCCCGTGGAACAGTATTCCTGACTTTGTTATCGGTCGAAATGGTTATGATAACTGGTTAGTTGCCAAGGCGATGAAGGATCGTCTTACTACAATTGATGGAACCAACACGATCCTAGCCTTCCACCAGAGCGGCCATGATGGTGATTTCGCTTGGAAAGCGCAAGCATCCGAACAGAATATCAACCTTAAACTTGGTGGTGCCAGGATATTTTACAAAATAGGCCACACAGACTGTACGCCTTTTATGACTAAATGGTGCTCAGAAACACAAAATAATGCAGATAAAACTGACACAGCATATGACATAAGACAGTCCTGTCCTTCTCCCATTGTCTTAGCAAAGAGAACAATCGACCATTGTTATCGATTACGACGAAAATTGTCCTTCAAACCTGGTCGATTAATAAACTTTAAGGAGAGGATGAAATCACAGCATTAATTGTTCCAACCACAGGACCTGTGATCATTAAATTCCCCGATAGTTTTGTTTTTTGTCTGTATTATGAATACTAGGCAATATGCATCCTATTAAATTAACACTTACAAATAATTAACATTGTCCTTATTATATTGAAAACATAGTAGGATCCACAGAAATGTGTGCTTATATTAAATTTTCTGCAATTAGGTAAACTGGGCACCTGATCAATGTAAAGCCCCTGTCACACTAGGCTGTTTTAGCCGTAGTGAACCCGTAGAGTGACGTAACGGTTATGTAACAGCTTTTTTCGCCGGGTTGGCGACGGATTCTGGTGGCAAAAAGGGGCGGGGCAGCACCTGCTGGGCTACCCCCCGGGCTTCCACGCCGGGCTTCCATGCCGAGCTTCCACGCCGGGCTGCCACGCCCGGCTGCCACGCCCGGCTGCCACGCCCGGCTTCCACGCCCGGCTTCGCCAGCTTCCACCCTCGGGTTCTACGGGTGACTCTGCGGGTTCTACGGGTGACTCGGCGGGTTCTACGGGTGACTCGGCGGGTTCTACAGATGACTCGGCAGGTTCTATCGGTGACTCGGCGGGTTTTACGGGTGACTCGCCGAGTTGTAGGAGTAAGCCGGCGGGTAGTAGGAGTAACTCGACGGCTTCCAGGAGTATATTTTAAAAGGCTGCTGCTCCCCTAATATTAGTCAGATTTTCGTCAAATAAAATGGAATTGTAGTATAGTTTATACTGATTCCATACGTGTTTTTGGATCGAAAATATACCAAATATTAAGCGAGTTATTTGTCTGAGAAGGTAGCTAGGTTGGCGGAGGCAAACAGTGGTGCTCTCACAGACATCCGCACCAGGACTGTATCAATGCTGAGTGCTTCTTTAAAAGGCTGCTGCTCCCCTAATATTATTCCGATTTTAGTCAAATACAAATAAAGATTGGATTGTAGTATAATTCATACTGACTCCATAGGTGTTTTCGGATTGAAAATAGAATATTAAGCGAAATATTCGTCTGAGAAGGCGGTTGGTTGGCGGTGGCTGCTGCTCCATTAATATTAATCCGATTTTCGTCAAAGAAATACTGAATTATAGGAGAGTTCATACTAATTCCACACAGAATTTCAGATTGAAAATAGACCAGTTATTAAACGAGATATTCGTCTGAGAATGCAGTTCTCTGGCGGCGGCAAGGTGCTCTGTGTATGTTCTTGACTTGAATGGTGCGGTCAATATTTTTGACCATGATATATACATTGTTTGGATGAGCTTTATTGCAATTAATTTCTAATCATTCTGCCAACTGGCCAATGGGAAGGACTTTTCCTTTGGTTTTGTAAAGTCAATTAACCTATATATGTAATAGCAATCTGCCTTGACCGTTATGTCAATTGCTATTAGCATTTTGAATAATACAAAGAATGGGGTAAATCATGCTTTTTCATCATTGATCACAAGCATGAATTGAAATCATTGATCACAAGCATGAATTGAAATTCTGAATTGACCGTTATGTCAATTGCCATTAACATTTTGAATAATACAAAGAATGGGGAAGGTCATGCTTTTTCATCATTGATCACAAGCATTAATTGAAATTCTGATTTTCAACTGATTCCTGTTTATTATGCATATTAAAGAGGGAGATTGTTTTGATCATGGATGGAACATGCAATATCAATTTTAATTCCAGTTGGATTATTTTCACAAACAACAACAAGAACGAAATATTGATAATTTATAAAAAATGAAATAAATATCTAAAATGATTACTCTAAACTACAGTGTATCTATCTATAGATAGTTGTTATAGCTCCATAGACATCTTTATCAAGTCGGAATTTTATTGGCAACAAGCCAACAAACATTGTTTTATTTTCGTTTTTTATTGATTACGAATCAATGAATTATTGATAGTAACATATTATTAGGTGAAGATCTTATAACTATCTGTCTATCTACATATCTACATATCTATACTCTGTGAGGTATTACTAACTTTATTAACAAGAATATTCTTGTTTGTGCCTAGTATACTCCATTAATTTTCCCACCTTAACTATTATATAAATTCTACACATTTCCCTGAATAATTCAGTCTTTATTAGACGAAAATCGGATATGTAGATAGACAGATAGTTTAGAGAGACAGATAGATTTATATGCTTATTATATAATATAGAATATCTAGCTTAATATTTGGTCTATATAAGTACATAAAAGATAGCAAATAAAATCACAGATCAAATCACAAATACTAATTACAATATCAATATTAGATTTAAATTTTACAAAAATATACACAAATACTGATCAAAATATCACAATAAGATTCAAATTAACACAAAAAGATAAGAATGTTCACATGTATAAAAAAAATACCAATATACAAATATAATCATTGCCTGGTAATTACAATAAAATACATTGTTTTTAATTAATGAAAGCAATTACATCTTTTTGTAATTGTGAATGACAATCAAGACAATGTCATATTACTGTGTCATCTTTGAACGAAATGACAGGTCAAAAAACCCCAATTTAGGCAATTAGGCAATTGACACATGTATTGAGCATTTGCTGTATTCTCTACACCCATTCTTTGTATCATTCAAAATGCTAATAGCAATTGACATAACAGTCATGGCAGTTGGCAGAATGAGTAGAAATGAATTGCAATAAAGTTAATCCAAACATTGTTTATAAGATGGTCAAAATTATTTGACAGTACACTTTGAAAATGCCAAAGAGAAAAGCAACAGTCCAGCATCAGTTCAGCACCCTTTGTACATCTTGCATCATGGCAGTATAAAATAGATAAGGTGAGGAAAATTAATCAGGTGTACTGGGCAAAAATGTATATTTATTTGCTTATTATATAATATAGAATATCTCGCTTAATATTTGGTATGTGTAGATTCAGTATGAACTATTCTACAATTCAGTCTTATTTGACGAAAATCGCACTAATATTAAGGGAGCAGCAGCTTTTTAAAGAAGCGCTCAGCTCTGCCTGCATTGATACAATCCGGGCATGGATGCTTCAGGGAGCACCACTGTTTGCCACCTACCTGCCTTCTCAGACGTATATCTCGCTTAATATTTGGTCTATTCACGATCCGAAAACATGTATGGAATCAATATGAAATATACTACAATTCAGTCTTTATTTGACGAAAATCGGACTAATATTACATACGTCCAACCTACGTCCTACCCACGTCCTACATGCATCCTACGTGCATCCTACGTGTGTCCTACGTGCATCCTACGTGCGTCCTACGTGCGTCCTATGTAAGTCCTATGTAAGTGGCCATACGTGGCCAAACATAACCATATGTAGCCATATGTAGCCACTGTCCATGCATATATACTAGCCATTCATTCACGTCCACTCGTATAATGCTTGTAAAATGCTTGGCAGACGTCCTTCGCACATCCATGGTCTTCGTGCCCACCCTTGCCCATCCTTGAACCACTCACATGATCTACATGTGCTTACAAGGATGCCTCAAGGAAGCCTGACGATGGACGTTTGGCGAGCTTTTAACGGACGTCCGGCAAACATTTTACGGACGTCTGGCAAGCGATCTACGATTGCCCCACATACGCTCATAGAAAGGAGTTATATGTGATTAACAGAGCCACGAGTGAGCACCTATAGCCAATTTTTTTATGTACGTGGTCATATGTAGGTCTTATACGTGATAGTGTGAACGCCCCTTCAGATCAAGTGCCTTTCATCTGTTGTCTTCTGAGGCAATGATTCCTGGCTGCATTAGGACAAGTTAGATCACAATGCATTGCCTTACCTAAGGCTGTCTCGACAGATATAACTTTACAATCATTGCTCATAGTATCACCAAATGCTCTGCCGATCTTCCCCACTATATGCTTCATAGGGCCCAGATTTTATTTGTAGTCAGAAAGCATGTAATTAAGAATTAATCTGCTTGACACAAAACATGCCCAGATACATGTCTTCATCATTTGTGGATTAGACCCCAAATGGTGTACTTCTTGCCACTCCAGTCTCAGTATGTACAGCCTTTGGATATTGTGATAAAGTCTGTCTTTACCTCTCTGACACATGCCATATTTCCTTTATAAGGACAAGATGCATACCCGGAATTGCACAACATGGACAAATACAGCGTCAACAGTGACTGTTGCATATCCGGAAGATGCAGCAGATGCCTTTTTTTCAATGAATTGTTGTAACTGTACTTTTTTTTTCTGGACCCTGGTGTTACTTAAACATTAAGATTGTTTCAGCTTTCAATCTACCACACCTGCTTATCAGAAAATGTTTTTTAGATGTTTGCATTTGAAGCTGCAGTGATTGGATTTTTATTTGATTTCTGGTGTAAGATGTGGTAATAATCTGTTGAGAATATTGTGTTGTAGTCTTTTATTTCTTCATTGTGGGGTTGGTTTCTCGCTTCTGTGATAAGGTCCGGGTGGACCTGTTCACTGCTGGAAGTCAGGCTGTGTCCCTTGCAGTATCATGGAATAAGGGAACACCAGAACCAGTTCAAGTCTTTCTTGCATCACATCATCATACATCAATTCCAGACCACCTCGTACTCTGCTATGATCTCTCTGCTATAATCTCTTTCCCCCTTCTCTCTCTCTCTCTGGCTGTTGTTTCTCTCTCTCTCTGGCTATTTACTTCATCTTACTTATACTAGCCAAAATGTAACCAATTGTAGCGATTCTGGGCTATTTTGCGTCGTAGGTAGTATTACGACGTTGCACCAAGTGACTTTTCTTCTCCTCAGCCCTGGTGCCCATTTACTGAACAAGACTGCTTTGCACATGCCTAGGGCTCTTTCACTGAACTAAAACAATCTTTCACAGCCCTAGTATTCTTGCACTAAACTAAACTACGCTGTCTTGCCCAGTCCTAGACAACTACACTGCCTTGCCCAGTCCTAGACAATCTTGCTAGTTGCATGACTATGCAACATGCCCGCCCTTCTTGTGACAAATTGCCGACAGGCCAAATTTGGCATAAAGCTAGCTAGCTAACAGAAAGTAAGACTATCTGAACTGGAAAAATTATTGTGATAAGCGAAGCATACTACTTTAAAATACTAACTCAATATAACAATTGGAAATCCTAATATACAGAATCTATAGTATGAAGTATAATGATTCTTAGTAGTATATTGAATCAAAATAATGTTACTATCTTTAGGTAACATCATAAACATTACTAAATATCTGAAATATTAATATATATATATATATATATATATATATTACACATAAGGTGACTAAATAACATCAATCAATCAAAGCCAAGAGTGGTAAGTATTCAACAATAATACCATAGTACAATTTATTAAAAATATGTGTTAGGAATATCAAATAAAGTCCTTAATCTCCAAAGTGTTTTACACACAAATGTCACTGAGGTAGACATAGTCATAATTATCAATACAATTCATATGTAATATAAATATAACCAAAGTCCGATATTGTAGACTCCATAGCGATGTCCACAATAATATCCCAATAAAATTTACATATTGATCCAAGACCATCACGTATGCTTGATGTTGATTTCACCGAATATAATTTGAATCTGCGACTGCAAACGGACCACAAGGAATGAAAACCAATTCAATGTAGAATTGTTTATTTGAGACGAATGCACTCATGCTTGATACAAACTGATTGAGTTGTCATACGAACTTCCATGGTGTAATGTTTGTTCAATGAAGAAAAGACCCATGAATACATTTTTTAACTCATGAAGACTTCACAAATGAACTGCATGGTAGCAAGATATACACCATTGATTCCTCACTAGATTGACTGACATGGTAGATTGACTCCACGGTAGATTGAATTCGATCTAGATTGCTGAGATTAACTGACTCCATGGTAGATTGACTCCATGAATGAAAAGTTTAATTCATGATGACGCCACGGTTGAAACGATTGAACTCACGGTTGATTGAGTTGCTCCATATGCGCTGCTGAAACACGTCGAGCGATAGCATGTTCATCCTGAACTGTTCGTTTTTCATGAAGACGCCGTGGATTTGCACGACGCCTGGTCATGAGATGATTCGTCCTTGCGAAAGGTCCGTTGAATATATGTAGATCCACCTAAATCCTGGCAAATTGGGAGAAGAGTGCGATCGAACACACAAGCAGTACAGAATTATACGGTCAACTTTGTAAACAAACCTAGCGAAAGTGCGAAACTAAACTACAATAAACTCTCAGAATTAGCTCCGATGTCAATGAATTGTCATTATAATATATATATTTCAATAAATATGGTGGTCTCATTAAGTTTCTAAATTATATTCGATACCATTGACCAGCCACATAATACTAAGGTCAAAGCCAATTTGGTCTAATTATTGCTTGGCAATTTCGGCACCCGAAAAGAAATGTGACGCAAGGGTAAACCCTTAAAATTATCGGCCGAAATTGCTGTATTATAACAAACTCAATATCAATACTAGTTAAGTGCCTCAGATTGGATAAGTATATTGTTCCTGTCAATTGGGAAACCTTGCAATTGTGACAATATATTGGCAATCCGAGAGTTGTCATACAATTTTAGAACCTATCACTGTTATGTTACTGATCCTGGGTCCATTGTACCTTGAAATGAACAATGCCTCACTGGTATGGAAGTATCAAACTATAATTATATGATAATGATAGTTTAAAATTACATTTTAAACAATTATAGATAAATATCTACCTAATAGTATTAATTTCATCTGTTGCTCTCTTGGGCGATTATCTTTTGTTGCTTTCTTGGGCAATTGTCTTATGTTGCTCTCTTGGGCATTTTCGTATGTTGCACTCTTGGGCAATCAATATTCTGCTCACTTGGGCAATGCATCTTGCTCACCTGGGCAATGCATATGTTTTGCTTAAGGGTAATCCTTCTGTTGTAGTCTTTTATTTCTCTGGCTGTTGTTTCTCTCTCTCTCTCTGGCTGTTTACTTCATCTTACTTATACTAGCCAAAATGTAACCAATTGTAGCGATTCTGGGCTATTTTGCACCGTAGGTAGTATTACGACGTTGCACCAAGTGACTTTCCTTCTCCTCAGCCCTGGTGCTCATTTACTGAACAAGACTGCTTTGCACATGCCTAGGGCTCTTTCACCGAACTAAAACAATCTTTCACAGCCCTAGTGTTCTTGCACAAACTAAACTACACTGTCTTGCCCAGTCCTAGACAACTACACTGCCTTGCCCAGTCCTAGACAATCTTGCTAGTTGCATGACTATGCCACAATATACCTCAGTGTGATAAACAAGAACATGGAGACACCGTAGAATGGGGTCACTCTATTGTCAGTGTGCACTTCTAGGTCCTCTGTCAGGGACCAGTGTTTTAAGCATTAACTAGTAGGAATGGGGACTTGACATTGATGGTATTGTGAAGTGCATGACCCTAAAGAGTGATGTACAGGTTGAGCGTATAGTCCCCTGGAGGTTGAGAAAGACTCGATCATGCTTGAACAGGCCTGAGGGGTGTATTGTGACATCAGCGGAGCTTGATCTATATCAAGATAGCAGACACAAAACCCACGACGCATACATTTACATTGATAATATTTGCCAACTTCTATTTAGGTGTGCATTGGTTTACATTCTGACACAAGCACTCAGTTGGGCATTGTTGGCATTTTAAAGTATTATATTGGCAGCACCTATGGTGAGGTTGGTAAATAAACCATCCCAGATTAAAATTTAAATTTTTAACAAGGTGTCTACGTCTCATGTTAACAGTATGTCTACCTTTTGCTCAGACTAGAACAAAGATAACAAATATATAGCATAGTAGTCACAATGAAATACAATAATACATTACGTGGATGTCTTATACGTAAAAGTAATGGACATTTCTAAAGTACAATGTACTCTTTGAAATTGTCAATTCACAAAATAGCTGCAATTTAATAGAAATGAAAAGCACTAAATCCTATTGACAATGACAAGACCATCAAGACAATACTGTTAATTCATCATTGTACAAAGAGCTTTTTATGGGCAAAGAAATTACTGTTTGGCTTTATACTTATTTGCAATGGATTTGTGAGAGTGCGCTTTTATTCAAACTCTTTATTTTAAACAGAATGACAGAATTGAGAAACAATGTGATCAGTGAAGTTCTTTAGTTCAACCAAACTGATAACAATCAAGTAGTTGGACAATAATTTGAAGAAACTTAACAATGTATTGTCAAGACTATTGACAGATCGATCACAATACAATCAAGTAACAAGGTATTGTTGAGACTATTGATGAGACACTTTCAGATCCTCGCGTCTTTCATTTCACAAAAGATATCCATCGCCGGTGGAAGGCTGGTAACCATCTGTGGTCAAGGTAGTATTATTCTTAAAGCTTTTAGATTCACATGTTAATTCAATTTAAGTAACTCTGTTATATGTAAAAATGTAAATGCTACATATTTACACCAGTGACTGTCTATACCTATTGGTTCATTGTTTTTATCATATTGTAGTTTAGAATTAATGGACAGTTAAGCCTTTGTTGATAGTGGAAAGTGTCCAATTATAAGTTGTGTGTCAAAGTGACTGAATAAAGTCTAACGCACTGGACATATAGGCTTGAATGTGTCTGGACTAGCTAACTTATCATTTATATAACCAGTTAGTCAAATACATAAAAAGTTAGTCAAATACATAACAAGTTTGTCAGTCTTAGAGGCAAATATATTCAACAGCAAGAGCATATTTTTAGTGTGACAACATTGCATGGTGTGACACCATCATTTTATTTGGAAAAGCTGCTTTTGTTTGATTGTTTGTTTTTTGTCTTTGTTTTTGCCTCAAAGGCATCTACACTCAACACCTAAAGAACGTGTATACATTAATTTGAAAGATGTCTTTGTATGTAATGCCTCACTACATTATTAACCCTGAAGTACCAGAAGACCCAGAAACAGAAGTTCACGACTTTCTAAGGCCTTGTTTATCACATCATGGTGTGTTCAATAGACCATAATACCTTCACCTTCTACCAAAATGTCAAAATGTATATACAAATTTATATATACATATCATATATACATATTATATATAGTGAAAGCAAGTCAAAAATGGTACGATCATCCATGTATTCATGCATTAGTAGATCTGTAAATGACCTAAAAACAAGTCAATTTGGTCTTTAATGACTCTTAATAAAGGTTGTCTTTGCAGTTTTTGATAATAATATTCAGATCAGATCTGGTTAAAAACAGTCCCAACAAAATTTCTTTTCTGCAGAAATGAAGACCTTTCTAATTACATCAGCCACTTTAGTGGTCTCCGCTGTAATTGGCGTGCAAGCTTATTGCGGTCCTACGTACATAAGCAATTGTCAGGCTGGATTTCTGACACCTAAAAGAAGTGTCAAGGGAAGCTTGTACAACTTAGAAAGTCTGCCTCAATGTATAAAATAAGTGCAACGAGTTCCGCACTGAATGTCTTGCAATTGACATCACTCCGAAAAATGACAGTTCGTTCTCTTGCCAACTGCTGAAACGAAGAGGGTACTCAAATTGTGTCACTACACCAACTACCAAGCACTATCTTCTGGTAAGTCAACAGTAAAACTACCCACTGTTGGGTGGTTCAAAAATATGAAGGAAAAAAAGTTTTGAAATGCCTAGGTCTGACCCCCTAAAAGGTTTCTATAAATGATCAAAACAAAGTTTTAGTAAATTTGGGTCTGTATGTAAATATTAAGAGGTTGCTAAAAGGGCCTGAATAAATACCTTAGAACACTCTATGGAAACTAGGCCTACATTGTAAACTGCGATTATTATTATTTATTTTTTCAAATCTTATTTTATACCCCAAAATCATACCTAAGTGTGACAAGTTTATTCTGTTGACATATCAATACGTTTGTTTACTTCTTGATGTATTTTATGACATCATCTCACTACAATAGTGCCATCATGGCTTTAGAGGATCATGCCAATCCCTGAGGCTATTTAGTAATAACCTGGGGCTAGACAGAACTTTGTGCCCTCCGGCGATAGTGCATCTTGACCTAAAGCACAGAGTGCGTTCAGTCATCAGCAAAAAGAGCCTCAGGGTAAAATGTAATGTTGGTTAAATATATTTAAAAGGCTAGTGTTTAAAAATAATCAATAGCTTAATATAGTGCATCATCCAATGCTCTGTAATACAGCAGTTGGGATATGAGGCAATACTTATGTAAGGGATGAAAAAATTACATACATTGTAGTTTATTACCATAGGGAGGGGCAACTGATTTTAAAAAGCTACAAAGCTTATCACAAAGCTTCATCCAACGTGCATTTGTACATGCATTGTAGTTTATTAGGAAGGGGCAATTGATTTTAAGCTAGAAAGCTTTTAGCAGTGTAATTTGATATTAACTGCTTGAAAAGCAACACAAAGCTCCTCTGAATGGACTTTTGTATTTGCAGTGCTTTTATGCTCACTAGCACAGCACTCTCACAAAGCATGTATTTAATATACATTTAGTTATTATCTATCACAATGTATCGTTGCATATATGTAGATATGTAGATAGATAGTTTAGAGAGACAGATAGATTTATATGCTTATTATATAATATAGAATATCTCGCTTAATATTTGGTCTGTTTTCGATCCGAAAACACGTTTGGAATCAGTATGAACTTTACTATAATCCAGGTTATTTGACGAAGATCGGACTAATATTAAGGGAGCAGCAGCCTTTGATACAGTCCGGGCGCGAACTTGTGCGTGAGCACCAGTTTGTGCAGGAGCACCAGTTTGCCTCCGCCAACCTAGCTGCCTTCTCAGTCAAATAACTCGCTTAATATTTGGTCTATTTTCGATCCAAAAACACGTATGGAATCAGTATGAACTATACTACAATTCAGTCGTATCGGACTTATATTATGGGAGCAGCAGCCTTTTAAAGTATATACAATCCCCCTGCCTACACTGATGCTGACACTGGTAGCAGTCGGCGAGTCACCCGTGGAACTCGACGGATTACTCCTACTACCTGCAGCTTACTCCTAGGACCCGTAGAACCCATCGAGTGACCCGTAGAACCCGCCAAGTGACCCGTAGAACCCGCCGAGTGACCCATAGAACCTGCCAAGTGACTCGCCGAGTGACCCGCCGAGTGACCCGTAGAACCCGCTGAGTCACCTGTAGAACCGCCGAGTCACCCATAGAACCCTTTTAACCGCCAGAATCTGTCGCCAACCCGGCGAAAAAAGCTGTTGCATAACCGTTATGTAATACTAAGGGTTCACTACTGCAAAACCAACTAAGTGTGAAAGGGGCTTTAAGACAATTATGAACACTTTATTAATCTAAACAAACACATGCTCACTTTCGCGCTGTGAAAAAAAAGAATAAAAAAAGGGAAATTGCGATCCAGTTTACAAAAGCATTAACCATAAGCATTCAATCACTTTCACACTGTTAATTGTTGAAAATTAAATATCAATGCAGCACTAAATATAACTAATCCTTAATCAGTTAAACAACCACTTTCACACTGTTAATTATTGAAAAAGACATCAAACTTGATATTTATTGTTAGTGTAAAAGTACAGTAAAATCAGTCAGTATGCGCAAATAAATAATACCTAACCAAAATTATGCTCAGCCTATGTGTGCATAGTTGAAAATATTAATTGATGAGCAAAATATAGACACAGTTATCTGAATGCATCATTGCCCTTTGTTGGCGATAACAAGCCTGTGTATGTGTATGTTTAATGAGTGATATGATAATCACTAAAAAGAATAAAGTTTGAAAATCTTTCAAGATGAAAACATAGCTTTCTTAAATCAACAGTGCAATGTGAACTTAAGCAGCAATATTAGTGCTCAAAACATCAGCAAATGTATGGGTTTGACTTAGAAAATATATTCTTCATTTACACTGGACAGAATTTGTTAAGCAAGCAAAAATAATTTAGGTTCATTATGGAACTTTTGTAATGAAAATTTACAAAATAGTTTAAGTTACTGAATGAAATTTAAGACACACGTAACACCAAAAAATTAAGTGACGTAAAGCTTTTGTTCTCAACTCAAGCTATGATAAAACACTAAGAAGAAAATTAAAATCTCAATTATGTCAGAGTATGCTGCTAATGTTGCAATGGTTAAAGAAGACCTAAAATCGATTTATTTATTTTATTATTTCATCCAAGTGTTGGAATTGAAGTGAACAACTGTTCACAAGTCACACCGCATATACTTGCATAATAACACTCACAAATCGAAAGATTACAATTTTACCCAAGCAGAAGTGACACCTAGGGATAGAGTGTGACATCACATCAGGAATACCCCATAATTTGTTAGTAAATGATAGGTAAGTTGTGACTCTGAGCTGCGTGCAGCATCCTTGTTTCTTGGTCACGCCTCAGTGATTCCCTTGCATTTGACCCCTGATCAGAACAATAAACTCCTGATGCCACACCATGCAAATTGATTAACCTAGGATTTGGAAAATTAGTAATTCAGGGTAAATTCTTTCATATGAACTGTAATACTTAAACAAAAATGCAAATTTCATTTTAGTGCACCTGTATGTGCTAAAGCTCATACATGATCTCACTGATCCACTGATTCATGTTTCCGTTCCTATAAACACTTATTAAACACTTATTTAAAACATGGAGAGCATCGAAACATGGCCATGGGTTGTCTCAAATGTTTACAAAATTTGGCTGACTTGCTTATATGCCACTTCACACCTTACTCAAGGCCCCTTCACACTTAGCCGGATCAGAGGCCGGAGTGTCCCGGAATGAAATTTCGTTAAATCTGAGGCGGTCCAGGCGAAAAAGTTAGAAATGTCAACAAACGAAATATTTGGCGGTATGGACACGAAGGCAAGACTCTGGCAACACGGAGCAACATGGCCATTACACGGATGTGTACGGTCGCTACACGGATATGTACGGCTGAAACACAGTGGTGCACGGTGAACCAAGGAACGAGTCACGGTTGTTGCCGGAGGTAACACGACTGTGCCGGATGTGGGCGGAGTGAACTGGATGTTACACGGGGCCTTCACGGATATACCCGATCTTTACACGATATCACTACGGAGTTAAGCGGTTTTCACCCAGATCGCTCTGAAATTGGTATTTAAACTGGCTGCGTTCCACTGTCCATCATTTCACTTTGGACTACCATACTGGAAAGGTGTTGCTGCTACTACAGAAGAATTGGATATGTCTTTATCACACTACGACAGGGTGGAATGGGATGTGGAGTACCTGGACATGCAAGTCCAGCTACTTACTGCGGCTAATGATATATATATATATATAGATTTTATTGACATGTAAAATATCATGAGTGATACATATGTCATTCAGTTAAAAGATAACATGAAAGAGACATTAATGTAAATACAGAAAGCAATAAAATTTCAATAATCAAGGTTCCAGCCACCAAGTTAACTTATAATACGTGTTTAAAATCCACATACACAATAGAAAAAATACAAGCCGCTAATAAAAACATTTCACTCTTAAAGTCCAAAACATGACAAGCACATCATAACTAATAAACTAATAAACTAAATTAATAACTGTGTGGATACAGGAGATGGTTTTCTCTACACATCGGCTTGAAGGAGAAACTTTCCTAAACTATTTAATAACTCAGGTTCCTTGTTTGTCATTATTGCTGTAAACTTAGTTATATCATCTAGAGACAAGAAGTTGTTAATAAATTTAGTTGCATTCAAACAAAGGTTAACACGGCGTTGCTCATTACCAGGACAGACAATCAAACAGTGAATTTCGTCTTCTACAAAGTTTAACGTACACTTTTCACATATTCTATTTGGAGCAGGAATTATTGGTTTATGGTGTCGACCTGTTTCAATCTTCAGGCTATGTGAACTTGTCCTAAATCTAGCTATTTTAGTTAACACTTTGCGAATTTGTTGCAATTCAAGATAAGGTTCTATTCTACAATCAGTTTTAAATAGTTTATATGTCCTAAGTTTTGGTTGTTGTGAACTGTCATTTATTGCATTTATAAGTCGCTCATGTTCGGCTTCATAGAGTCTTAGTTTCACTGTGTTAGAGATATTATCAATGTCAAAGTTTCTGAGGTTACTAATATCATATTCAATGTTGCAGTTATTTAATACATGACACACTTTACTGAACCAGTTATTTCCATTTACAATATAATTCTGCAAGAAGAACAGAAACTGCAAGATGATGCAGTGAGGGCCACAACAACAACTGATGAAGATGACTTATTACAAATGCTGGTGCTGCACGAAGAAGAAGAAGGCGAATGTGGGCGCAACCTTGGCTCCTAAGAAGACCTCTTTATGGGCAGTATGAAAAACTGATGGCTGAATTGACTGCAGAAGATGTGGGTGGCTTCAAGAATTTCATGAGGGTGGAGCCTGACTTATTTCATGAAGTTCTTGCCAGAGGGGGACCTAGGATTACAAAGCAGGATACCTTTTTGAGGAGGGCCCTTGAACCTTGATTGAAACTGGCTATTACCTTGCGCTACCTGGGTACGGGCAACAGCTACATGTCTCTGCAGTATGGATTTAGGGTAGCCTTCAATACCATTTCTATGTTTGTCATCGAAGTCTGCCAGGCCATCGTAGACGAGTACTCAGCAGAAGTGATGCGTTGTCCTGTAACCCCAGAAGCCTGGAAACAAGTTGCCAATGGATTCTACAACAGATGGAACTTCCCCCACTGTGTCGGCGCCATTGATGGGAAGCAAGTTGCCATCAGATGTCCTGCGAAGTCTGGATCCCTGTTCTACAACTACAAGGGATTTTTTTTCTATTTTCCTACTGGCTGTAGTTGATGCTGAATACAAGTTCCTCTATGTTGACATTGGTTCCAGTGGATCAGGCTCAGATGCTGGAGTGTTTAGTCAGACAATTGAAGGAAGCGCTACAAAGTGGGAACATTGGATTACCTGAACCAGATAACCTGCCTAATGATGACCAACCAGTGCCTTACTTCATAGTTGGGGATGATGCCTTTGGACTGCAGACTTGGATGATGAAGCCTCTGCCTCACAGGAACATGACCATGGAAGACCGAATCTTCAACTACAGACTTTCTAGAGCTAGAAGAGTGGTAGAGAATACCTTTGGACTTTTGGCTGCCAGGTTCAGGTGTCTCCTCACAACAATGCCTCAAAGTCCTGACAGAGTGTGCACCATAACTCTTGCTTGCTGTGTGTTGCACAACCTACTGAGGATGAAGTATCCAACTGCTCAAGTGAATGCTGTGGACCAGGAAAATGCAGACATCCATGAGATCATCCCAGGTGCATGGAAGGAGAATGCCAATCTACCAGACATGGGACATGTGTACAGAGGCAACACCAACAGAGCAGCCAAGGAAATGAATACTTGGTCAACTACGTGAACTCAGAAGCTGGGAGTGTACCATGGCAACAAGACAAGATTTGAAAACAACACATATGATGTAAGTTTGAACATTAAATTATTACGACACTTCAGACATCTGCAGCACACAATTGCAAAAAATGCACAGCATTTAATTATTGTCATGCAATACAGTTTACATGAAAAAAAGTAACATAATAATACAATGACCAGTAATTTCAAATGTATAAGTTGCTTGTAATAACAGTTCATTGTTCATTGAAAAAAAGTTCATTGTTCATTTCCAGGTGAAAATTACTCGGTTGTGGTCATTTTCTTCCGTAAGGCGGCGCTACGATCCAGCGCGAAGCACCGGCCTTTCTCATAACCGATTTGCCGCTCCCCCAGAATTGGGGAGGGAAATGCTTCCGCGCATCATCTACATACAAAGAAGTGCAATTACTACACTTTTTTTTTTCTTTCTTTCAAGAAGCCACTCACTGTGAAATTAGTTCATACGATTTTTTTTTACTTAAACTCTACTAACGTCATGAACGTGGAATTCCACCCACTGCAGAAGGTACTTTTTTTCGTAAAAAGCACTGAACAAGCATTGTATAGGCGTAAATGGCACTGAACAAGCGTTGTAAAGGTGTTGCAACGCTTATTCAATGATCAATTTTTTACATTATCCCTTCAGAAAGACCAGTGCCACGCACCAGACAAGCGCCGTTTTTCGGCAGAAATTGCGGTTGTGGTAGTTGGAGGCGTGGGCACCGAAGAGGAGGAGTTATGGTCATCACCACCAACCATTCCCCCCCCCACACAATTGTTCAACAAGTAGCTACAATCCTGTGGTGACATGGAAGGACGACCGTGCGAAGGACCTGCAGTCAACCATGCCTGACTTATAATCGTCGAAGATGTCCCAGGCGGGGGGATCGGTGCAGGCACAGACGAAGAAGGGGCAGACGACATGAGAGCCTGGGGTGAAGGGCTGGATGCAGAAGCAAACATCTGGGCAGCAGGGCTGGAAGAATGCTGAGCGAACATCTGGGCAGCAGGGCTACAAGAATGTTGAGGGAACATCTGCGCAGCAGGGCCGGATGAACTGGCTGTAGTAGCAGGAGCAGGGAGGACGAACTGCTGCTGCTGAGGGACAGGAGGCACAAAGGGATGATACTGCTGTTGCTGTTGCAGTTGCTGCTGGCGCTTCCGACGATACGCCTGCTTAAACTGCATCAGGTGCTGTAAGGTTTGGGCCTGGTAATCCCTCCAAGTGTCCATGTCCATCTGCATGACCTCGTGGTATATCATGTCCATGAAAACCCTCTTGCCTGAGTCATTTGGCTGACTCAACTTGCTCTGCTTGTCCCGCTGCAGATCTGTGGCTTTTTCAATCAGCTGGAAATAGGAAAGAACACAACATTAGAGTAAAAGTCACATGGCAACTGCAATAGCATGTGCATTATTGACAATGTAATGAAAAGACACATCACCATACAGTGAACACTGGAAGTGCCATGAAACAAAGCTACCACTTTCTACTATGGAAAAGCTAAAACTTTAAAATGCAAGAAAACAATTACAACTTTAAACTGCAACATTACAATAAGATTATCTTGATTATCACGACAACTGAAGCAGTATACTTACTTGAGTGACAGCTTGTGTAGCAATTCCACCTCCACTACCTGCAAGGCTGGATGCATCACAGTCATGATGATGACGAGGCTCGTGATTATGTCTGGACGTCTTTTTGCTTGGAGGAGGGGCCCCCTTCTTGCTCCTGCTGCTGCTGCAGCCCTTGGAAGGCCCAACCTTGGACCTGCTGGTGTCCGAATCCCTGCCACCATCATCCGAACTATCCACAATGACCTCATCAGCATCAGAGGTCTCATCATCCTCACTGGTAGCTCTGTTGCTTAATGCGCTTTTGGCCTATGAGCTGTGGGAAAGCTGCCCACCTTTCTTTCTTTTTCCAGCATCAACCCTCTTGATGTGCCTTTCGATATAGCCAAAATTTTCTGGTATCCAGTTGTCCCAGTCTGTGAGGATTCTGGCGGCCCCACCAGAAGGCTTCTTGCTTGGATCCGTAAGCTTCCCCACTGAAGTTCGCATGGAGTCGATCCACGTCTTCAGCTGCTGGGCTGTACAACTCAGCTCTTTTGCCTTCTGGTCGATTATTTGCGATTTAATGTCTGTCTGCTTGTATTGAGCAAGCCACCGGTTGTAGAGCATCTCCTGGGAACGGTACCAGTAGGCCACATCTTGTTCTTGGTCTTCTGTCAGGTCCAGGGGTTCTTTCTTGTGCCTCTTCGCTTTTGCTGCAGGTGACGGTGGAGCTGCAGTACCAGTTACTGCAGCTTCAGCAGGTACTTCAACAGCAGGTACAAGTGGCCCAGGTAAATCTGGCATGCCTTGCGGACTTTGCGGTCTTGATGAGGTATTACTGCCTGCATCTTCTTCAACAGCAGGTGCAGGTTCCTCTTGCATAACAGTCTTCTTGGAAGCCCTCCCTTTTCCTCTCCTAGGTGGCATGGGTGGTTATTCAAAGAAACGGCAGTAGTAGCAAGGCTTTGGTAAAGTTCAGCAATCCAGAAGGTAATATCCAGAAGAAGTGGTAGATAAATCAAATAATTCGATGATGATGAACGGCGTGCGTGCAGCGAAATGATGCTTCTCCCAAGACGGCAGTTCTATATATACTAAGGCATCCGTATTCACTCCGTGTCAGTCTAATTAACACCGTGTTGACACCTTGTTCACTACGGCCTCTCCGTATTGACCTCATGTGACACCGTGTACATAACGGGGTTAAAGGGGTCAAGGAAATGACCTGTAACCCGCTTTCCCTGTTCATTCCATGTTTACTCCGTGTTGCCCCTTGTTCACTCGTGTGGAACCGCGTTGCTCCTTGTACCGTCCGGCGTGTACTTTTCATGCCCGGTTGATGCCGGACTTAGCCGGAGATCACAGGAAGTATTCCGGAGTCAATACGGAAGTCCCCGAAGATCGACGGAGTCTACACGGATCAAAACGGATCAACACGGAGTAAATTAATCTGGTACCTCCGGCATGAAAAATTTAACATGTATAATTTTTTCCCCAGAGTCCCACGGTTCCCGGATCGCCCTGGACAATGCCGGACAATGCCGGACATGAACAAGAGGTCTACACGGCATTCCCCGGAGTATGCCGTAGTATGCCTGAGTTGTCCTCCGGGACACTCCAGTGTCTAATCCGGCTAAGTGTGAAGGGGCCTTTAGTGATAACACTTAGTAATTCTAATAACCCAATCACTCACTAAATTGATGACATAAAATTAATGTTAATTTCTTATTTTGATATTGTAAGACTTCCTTCGCCTTATGATGGTGCAGTTAATATTATGGCCATTTTGACAACTCACATTTAGAAAGATTGATCACCTTGAAACCATGTAATAAATGAAGAAATAAACAGACTATATTGATGGTCCTGTTACTCCAATAAGTAATATGCATATTACAGTACTGCCAGCCTATTTCTAAGATTTTAATTAGATTTATCTGTCTCAGCTTTTGATCTTATACACTCTGGTGTTTAAACTACACAAGAATTGAGGCTGACACAATTGCGTCACGACAATGGGTCACTGGTGATATAATCCAGATCAACATATAATACACAGATAGACAGACAAATTGATACATAGACTGATACATGGGTAGGAAGATATAATTAAAACTGATATAATAATAATATCAACTTCCAATGAAATAGAAGCACTACAAATATGTGTATTTGCATACTCATATATATGATTTTAATATCATTACAGAATACAAATAATACTTAAAAATACTTCTGAATGACATCACAAAATCTTCTGCTATAAATTATTCAGTATTGTTTGTTAATTCAATCACTTTCCTTGTACATAGTATTAACACCAGATGGCAGTGTATGTGTTGCAAGAAGTCTTATTCACACCAGAGGGTGATTGTGATGCTTGTGACCTGCAGTCTGATGATTAATTAGAATTTTAGGAGCAATTTTGAATTATCAGTGTCTTAAAACATGCAAAATCACTAAAATAGTTTGAATATGCTCTTTCACCAGGCTCAACCCGCTCATCGTGCACAATGAAAGGTCTAGTTGCCGTTCATTATTTTAACTAATCTATTTTCAATACAAAAAAGAAATATATGGTAGGTACACCATGCGTTGTACCATACATAAATGTAAATTTCAAAATATTAAGCACATTATGTTATATAAATATAATTAACCCATCATGCTTTATGAAATATCTGAAGGTAACATTGTATGTTTATAAAAACAGTCCTTTTTGTGCCCACTACAGCATGACCTATGCTTGGGCAGTCAGGTGTCTGACTATAAGTTCTAGTGAATACTAGATGGATCTGCTCAGACAGAGTATTATACAGGAATCTGTATGACTCAAGTAAGTCTGGGGCCAAACAGAGGATCTTACACAGGTTGCTGTGTCACTCTAGTCAGGTCTGGCCCAGAACCCCAGTGGGCTGGGGTATTTATGCTACCCTGGTCACATGACCACTGGTCACCTGACCAGGCTGACCAATGAGAAGCCAGCAGGTGCTGCCCCTGGTGGCAGGGAGCTCATTTGGCTGGAGGCACTCTCAGAGGCAAGATCTCTACAGTAGTACAGAGTTAGTTAAAGAAACAGTCCCATTTTTACCTGGTATGATTTTCACATCAATGCTGTCACTCTATTCACCCCAATGCTGTCACTCTCCTTTTTTTGTTTATGGTGTGTGTGTCTTCTCATTGCTTTAGGCATCCATTTTTCGGATCCGTTTTTGGGGCGGAATAGATCTTGATGTTTTCTGTATTGAAGCGAACGATCTTAAATATTTGCCGATTTTCCTTCAGTTGGTTCCATGTTTCCAACACTATTGGAATTTAGACGTCCACATATGCTCAGTAGAAAGTAATGCTATTTTTGTGATCTGTACTTCCCTTGGTTGAATTGTAAGTTGTGTCTGTCTACGGCAGTTTCTATGATATTTTTGTTGCTCTTTTTGTTCAGCTTCTCATATTCAGGATGATGGGGCTCTATTTTGCAGAGGCCTTTGACAACTGTTGTGGTCGGGACTTCGTATTTATCACCAGAAACTTAACTTATTCATGCATATTCTTACGCGTGTAATGTGGAAATCTTCGCTTTTGTGTAATTTTTGTATTATTCCATGAACCATGAAGGTAGTAGTTTTTTCCTATTTTCTTAAAGTTTTAACTTGCTCTCGTGGCACTTTTCTTGTTATGCAGTTCACAACTTCCTTTAAGTTCTTGAAGCTGGGTGTGGTTTTGTTCTTATGCAAGTTTATGAGTTTGTGTTTTGGTTCTTCATTAGGTAAAGGGGTATTCACACTGTCACGGATACAACCTACATATGACAATGGACGTGAAAAATAGGCTAAACATTTCACTCGTAGAAGGTCCGTCAAAGTTTTAAACAAGTTAAAAAATGTTTGCCCTCTCCACGAATGGTCACGGATGATTTAGCTCCACCAGGAGCTTCATTTTCTGAGGTAGAATTGCAGGTTCTCAATGTTACAGACTCACGTAGGGTTCCTTTTCATACCGAGTTGATGAAAGCGTGAGTATTTTGTCTGGCCAACAAGGTGAACACAATGTAATCAGCACTACAGAGCTGAATCCTGTATGGATGTTAATCATGGCTGTCAAACAATGTCAAGGCTGTGGAGAAAGTGTAGGCAAAAACCTTAAGACACCGGATTGAATTTCAGAATAACTACGTGCACAGCCATTTCATGTATTGAAGCGGGTGTTAGTGGAGTGAAGGCAGAAGTAAAACAAACACAAGCAAGGTCTATTCAAAAGTTAAAGAACTGGAATGACTTTGAAAGTTCACATTTAGATAAAATCGTCAGTCTAGCCATGACCGCTCACCTGGTGGAATAGCTCTCTAGACCTTAATAAACAGTCACTTTAACCACAGTGAAGTCACTGGAATCAATGAAGCAAAAAACAAGAGAAACAACCACTATTAGAAGACATATCTGCCAGTAAACCCTGTCATTCGATCAGTCAAGTTTATTTGAAATCAGATGTATCTGAAAATATTTGCATAGTTTTTCAAGGATTAGGACAGGTTCTCACAGATTGTGCATCAAAACCGGTTATTGAGGCAGGATATCACACAATGAGAGATTTGCAGGTGCACACTGAGCAGCAGGAGTTGCTACTGTGCCACAAACTGAACATTTGAGGTTGCCCTGCATAGGCCTAAATGATATTTTTTTCTAAATAATGAAGCTGACTGGCACAGGCCAAGTAAGTTTGAATATGACATTAAAACGCAGGCTCATGCAACAGTCATCCTTTCACTTGTACACCTAAGTAACTTTTAACAGTCAAAAAGCAAATAAAGATTAAAAGTAATATATCTAAACTGACATCTGTATAAGGGACATCACCATCTGTCCAGTCGTACAAAGAAAGAGACTTCATTAGGCCTATCAGTCATGTCATTACCACAACAGTACAAAAACGTGACAAAGCATCTTACTTACAGTTAAGTGACTGGTCAAGCACATCAGCTCAATAAGAAAGAGACTTGTATTGAGTAATAGCATTCGTAGACATTGTCACTCTCTGATAAAAGCAGATACCATATGGTCCTGGTCTTATTACGTATCAATTCGTCTTTCAATAAGGAATCAGTTTTGCCTAAAATATCAATCTGATTGCGATACAACTGACTCTGAGACTGAGACTGAGACTGAGGCTGCATCGGCTACTAAACCATTGCTGGTCGAGATGTAGTCAACGTTGCTGATGAAAGCTTTTAATCATGCAACGTTGACACACTGTTGGTTATTGTATTTCCAATGGAAGCTGACAGCCTCTGGTCTCATGGTGCCTTCCTCCTGCACTAGAAGCCGGCACTGTCTCAACCTCTCCGGACACTCAAAGGAGGGCATCTGACTAACACCGCTGCCAGAGAGTCTCGCCTCCACTGACTCTGTCGACTACTTCTTCATCTTTTCCCTTGTTTTTCTTCTCAGCATTTGCTCTTCATATGCAGTATGTTGGTAGTTTTTACGAAATTAAATCAAGCGACACTCAGCATTGTAGCATGAGCCTGCACCACTAGACTGATGTGTGCCAGGTTCTGAAAAAGGGCTAGACTGCATGTGAAGTAACAAGTCAGAGTAACAGTTTGATCGCATGGCGATCCCCCTGTCGCTGAGGACAAGACTGCATCGACGACTCAATCGTTGCCTTGTCAAAATGTCATATACATCGCTGACAAATTTTCTCGATCATGCAGCGTTGATACCCTGTTGGTTATTGTTGTTTCCATTACAAGTATGCAGCCCTCTAGTCTCACATTGCCTCTTCTGATGCAAGAAGCAGGCACTGTCTCGACTTACCGTACACACAAAAGGAAGGTATCTGGCCCTTGCCGCAGCCACTGCCAGAGCAGACACCCAAAAGGAGAGCATCTCACCAGCACCCGCTGCCAGAGAGTCTTGCTTTCACTAACTCCACCAAATACATTTGTGTCTTTCTCTACTTCTTCTCCTCAGTATTTTTTCTTCACATAATGCATTATTCTCCATAACTTTACACTCAAAATTGAATTAAGTCACACTCACCAAAGCATCATGAGCCAGTACAATTTGTCATGTTTGCTAGATGCTTGAAAAGTCCTGTGAAGTATAACAAGTCTGAGTGCTAGTCTTTGTAGGCGTCCTCACTCTCTGATGCAGAAAGTACATACAGCATGGCTCTGACCTTTTTTCAGAGCAATATGTCCGTCAATAGGGAATTAATTTTGTTTGAAATATTGTCTGAAATATTGATTGCATGGTGATCCACTGACATGAGACTGAGGCTGCATCAGTGACTTGACCGTTGCTTGTTTAGATGTAGTCGACGTCGCCTAGGCCAACAGAGCCCCGGTCTCAGCATTGTAGCATGATCCAGCACCACTTGTGATGTTTGCCAGGTACTAAAAAATTAACTGGACTCCATGTGCAGCATGAGCCAGTACAATTTGTGATGTTTGCTTAGGGCTGGCAAAGAGTTGGACTGCTTGTGAAGTAACAAGTCCAAGTAATAATTTGAACTCCGAGTTCAGATTTCAAATGCTGCCTTGAATAAATGAGTCTTTAGGCTCTTCTTAAATGGCTCTAATGAAGTCATTTGTCTCATGGGCGGGGGCAGGTCATTCCAGAGCTTTGGTGCAACTACTTAAAGCAGGTTACAAAGCTATTTTAGTGATCTCAACCTTGTAGGCAAGGCCACTCGACTACATCAACCAGTCATGATGTCTGTGCGATGTCATCATTGAAGTCTGTGAATAGGATTTTCTGTGCAACGACACCACACTGTTGAACAAATGTATTGAGGTGACTTTAATAAAATGCTCTCTTGCTGCACTCAAATACGGGTTAAATAGCTATTGCAGTGATCTCACTCTTACAGGAAGGGTCACTCGACTACATCAGCCAGTTGCTGTCTCTGCAATGTCATTGTTTATCTATTGTCAGCAGGAGTCCCACTCTCATTTACATTGTCTGCACAATGTATTTGGGGACTTTAATAAATATACTGACTCACTTGCTGACACTTAGCCCTCTCACTGCACTTGAAGCAAATTGAAAAGCTGTTGCAGCATGCTCACTGTTGCAAGGAAGGTCGCTCTAATGCATCTGCTCTAAAGCGACAATGTCAACCATTGTATTTCCATTGCGAGCAGGAGTTCACTCTCATTTACATTGTTTGTAAATGTATCCAGGTGAAAAACACACTTATTTAAGGGCGTACTCACATCAAGTTACAGATATGACCTCTCGGTAGTACTACATGCATGTAAAAGGGCAAGGTCCTTGAACGAAAAGGTTAGGCCCTAGAATTTTTTTTGGGTCCAAATTTCAATAATTTTTAACTCCCGTTCTATTCAATCAAATTTCATGCAACTGGCGTCATTATGTAGAGAAAAATTAGGACTTTACATAGGATACCATGTCTATTCACCAACCTTGACCAGTTTCGAACCTGGAGCCAAAATTCTCTTTCCCATGTTATCCAATGGGGAGACCTACCTACCTCCTCCCTGGACCTGCTGAGTCAGCAATTTTTACAATGAATGTTAGGAAATGTATGTTTCTTGCCCCAAAAAAGCAGGAAGAAAGTCTTCAATTTCATTCATATTTTGCACATATATGTCCTCTGGGTGGTACTACATGACTGTAAAAGGGCAATTACCTTCATCAAACAGCTTAGGCCCTAGAATTTTTTTATCACTCATAAAGCCTGAATCGCTTACTCAGAACCAAAATGTTGTTGATAGATATACATGTGCTTCACAAATGTGATTTATTTCAGAAGTTTGGGTCACAGGGTCAAGGTCACAGAGTGTCCTATATATGCAATTTTCAGGCGTTTTGAACTCGGGTCCTATACAAGGCACAGACACCAAAAAAATATGTTCTTAAACCTGATTTCATTCTCTTTCAATTCCTGTACAGCTTGAGAAGCCAGGGAAATAATTTTTAAGGTTTTTAGGGACTTAATTATTTGATCTTGTTGCAAATTGCATAAACAAATCTTTAAAATGTCATTATTCAAAACGTTTTTTTCTGGATTGGTCCAAAAAAATTCAAAGGAGTGTATATACATATGATAGACACATGTGAATTATTTCAGAAGCTTCTTATTGTATATGTCTAAAATAATTCACAGGAGGGTATATCCAATGTATATACATATAACTAATATAGAAGGGTGGGTTGGTTAATGTTGGGACCGAGAATTTATCTTCTTGAAATTGCTCGCAATTTCAGTTGTCTAGTTATTATTATTCTTATTATATTTTAATTAACTTGTACTCAACGCCACCTGCAGGCGTGAGTCTATTAACAACGCCTCCGGGTGTGATTATCTATTGACTAAACGTCAACGCCTGAGGGTGTTCAAGTCTATTGACACTTTGTAGTGTGCCTTGGGGGCACAGATGTCTTTCATGTACCTGAGCTTAAATAGCCTCAGGGGACGGCATGATCCTCTGATGCCCTAATGGCACTAACGTAGTCATCTCCATTCTGAGACTTGCCAGCAACTTTAGCAAATAATGCTTAAATTATTTGTTGAATAAAAAAAAACCATTCTGTATCGATTATCCACATATCGGGTACTATCACTCAATTGGGCTCCAATAAGCGTAACAAAATACAGAAAATGTCACTCTAAATTTACTTAATGGAAGCAGAAAAGTTAATGCATTTTAACTCATAAAATGACATTGTCCTAATTTTCTTTTCTTTTTTTCTCACTTAAACGGAATGGTTGTACATGGTTTACAACTAATATGGAGTTGAGATTTTACACTCTTTTCATTTGCAAATCAATGAACCAGATGAGGAATGACTGATAAATATATATATGATATAACTGCCTAGTCCAACCAGTTTTATAGTTCAGCTACCAACTCAAAAATGTGTAGCTGCTATATCTAACAGATAAATTAATCTAGAATATTTCTTGTCTGACGAAACATTCACATGATCTAAGCGCTTTGCGGTATTAATAATATAAATATTTTCCTGTAAATTTCCACTAGGAGGTTCAAAGTCAGCCATTAACATAGTTGTAAATTGTTTTCAAATCATGAAGAAACACCTATTTCTGGTCATCAAAAATGGCAAACCATACATGAACAGTATTTTCGATACTATCTGCATATCATACTTTATTTTTATTGAAGATAAAATATTTAAGAACCCTATATGGATTTTGTAGATCACAATTAGAATTTCAGTATACGAAGGTAGATCACAATTAGAATTTCAGTATACGAAGGTAGGTGTGACATTCACATTTTATGAAATTCAAGGTACACAACCTGAACTGAGAAATTCTCTTCTTGAGAGACATCAATTTTGTTTTACAATATTTACTAGTTGTGAGTGAAAACAGACTGAAAATCGAACAATTATAAACAAAGATATGCCATTTTGAAATCAGCAGACCGCATTTTTTCAGTTTTGGGCACTTTTCATTGATTTTACCCTATAGTATAAACATAGATGCACTGATTTTACCCCAATTAAGTATACTCATACTTAATTGGGGTAAAATCAGCTTTTTACCCAATGAAGGAATTTCAGATGTTACTTAGTTTTGAAATGTTTCCAATATAGCCAACACAGGTAATACAAAAAAGAGGCGAGTTTGTTTGGTAAATCTTAGTACTTTTGTGATGTGTCTGTGTGTGATATTTGTGTGATGTATTGTATCTGTGTGTGAGAGTTGTATTGCCTGTTTTTATTTATGTATTGAGGTTTCCCAAAGACAAATTTCATTATTATGATAATAAAGGATTATCTTATCTTATCTTATCTTACCTTAACTGGCTTCCTACCTCACATGCAGTTAATATATAGTTGTGCATACTTTCCAGGAGTTTTAGGTTCCTACCTTGTGTAAGATTAGAGTTATTCAACACAATGTCAATGCAAGTCATTTGTCTCATTGTTTCTCACTGGTGGGGCACTGAGAGACAAAGGTAATAGGTACCGTGAAACACAATTTGATTGTACAACAAAAATGCAAAATGTCTCCAAATACCCTTATTTTAGTTAGCAAGTTCCTTTCATTGTCCATTGCTACTGGCCTAAAGCTTAGCCGGTTATTTTACCAGCAATCAGAGAAAGATGTAATGAAGACATGGAAGGCCCTAAAGTCCACATGATGTTATGCATATACCCTACAGCTTGGCTCATTCACTTGGCCTGGTATTGACACTAAGTACAACGTATCATCAATTCAACATGTCATGCAAGTGACATCTAGCTGTCACTTTCATTATAAAGAGTTACATTGAATTGACTGTCTCACCCTGCCCCACTCACGCTTTGTCTCACTCTTCCCATGCTTAATATGAACTTGTGACCATCTGAGGTCCATATATATTGCTGCAGCAATGTTTATTAATATCTGAAATTAAATAGCATGGGCATGAAAAAAATTAATTAACCTGGTGTAAAACCCAAAAAGTGAAATTTCAAACACCTTGCACATTTAATTCTTGCAGGCAATGGAACAATCTGGTGGTGATGTAGTGTTAGCATTAATACCTAAAGGGCAGTGTTATAACCTTCATTGTGTTGAAACTAGGTGCTTTGTCTCACTGTTCCCTGTGCCTCATTGTTCCCCTTTCTCCTCTACTTTTATTGAGCACTAATAAAGTGTGAAATTTCATGATAATTTGTAATAATAAAATTAGTGCATGTATATTTTATTTTGTGAATATCATTTTGTGCAAGTTGCCAATAAATAGCCCCAATTTGCTCAAGTTGCTGCCAAGTGTTAGAATGGAGATGATGACCTGAAATACACCAAACAATGAAGGAAAACTATAACCTTAGAGCGATTTATTAAAGCCATTAGAGCAACCTATGAAAATGTATCTACAGACATAAAATTTAACAAAAAACTGTCACATTATATCAATATTTTAAATCTATGATTAAAAAAAGTAAAAAAATAAATATATATCATTGTGATATTTTATGTCAGGGGTGTCACATTTCCTTTTATTTCAGGACAGTTTTTGCAACATGGCCACATTCAACGCCACATTTAACAGCTGCGATGGCGATTATGTGAAGGTTGGCTGGTACTGCGGTTCCGCCTTGTATAAGAAACATGATCCAACCGGGAGTACAGGGAGATATCTCATCCTCACTCAAAGTTTAAATAGGTGGGCATGCCAGAAAGATAACATAGATCTTTCGATTTGTAAAAAGTTTTATACTTCCTTAGGAAGTCGGGAAGCGTATGGATCAGACCTTGATGGAAGGTGGTCGACCAGTAATAGAGTTAGTTATTGCAATTGTGTTTATTAAATAATTAAACATAAATACAGTGGGTTGCAAAAGTACTATAATTAATCCTCCTGCAGTTTACATGGTTACAGTAAACATTTCCTGTAGTTTTTATGCTATGCTGGCTGTAGCTGTTACTGGCTAAAGCCAGCGGCTTCTGTCTACTTCTAACTTATAGTTGTCTTACATCTATGACCACTGAAAAAATATAAACCTTGGTAAATGCAAGAAATGTATCTAATATATCATAAATATGTATAGACATGCATCTTTTTCATACAAGATGGTGGTAAAGGTACTTCTTAAATCTGGCTTTGAGTAGCCAGATATAGCCAGGCAGTTCTGTTCAGTGGTTAGTAACATTGTATAGCAAAAGTTATCTAGCTTTGTCTAGGTTCAATTTGACAGGCTGTTTTTAATGAAACTAACCGTATGTCACACAACGTTTAGGGACAGCTAGGTATAGGGAGAACTAGCTTTAGGGAAAACTAGGTTTTGGGAGTGTTGGGCATACAGTGCACTAGGTGAAGGGAGCAATAGGCACAGGGAAAGCTGGCCACTGGGGTTTGGGGTCATCACCTACTGTGTTACCATCCATTCCATGAGGAAGGAAAGAACTTTTAGGGAAAACTGCATTCTGCCTACCATAGCTGTTGTGCAAAGGGGTGAATGGCATGAAATAACAGTTGTATTCTCTGAAATGTATGCCCAGAAAAGGAATGGTGATGATTATAAACAAGAGCCTGGTGCTTATGATACTGACTTAGATGATGATGATGGCAACCATCCACTAAGGACATGTATTATCCTGGAAGAGTCACATACATCAGGCAATCGTATGGTGATGTTGAGTTATGGAGCAGTAGAATTTATGTCCACAATTGGTGTGCTTTCCAATATCAAACTCTAAATGCCTTCTGAATTTGCGAGAAAACCAAGATGTTTGTTTAACCTGGTCATGTCCGTGACAACTCCAAACTTTTCTCAGCAATGTTTTTGTGTTCTGCCCACCTTCTTTCCACTTTCTTGTGAACTCACTGTTGACCATGAAAGTTTATAAATTCTTTGTCATGTAGGCTACAGTGACCAGACTGGCTGGGATCATAGTAATTCGAATAATGACAATTCTTATGTAGATGATCAGTGATAATGATGTTACAGTTAAATGTTATGACCAGACATCCCACGAGAAAAAAGGTGTTAATACTGGTGATCCTATGCTTGAGTAAAGAGAAAAATTGTATTAGAATGAGAATGCACCAATTTTATAATTATTGAAATGATTTATATATTTGAGTAAAGAGATCAGGCACGGATGAAAAACATCTAGTGCCCAGAGACATGAGAACAAAATCATTATTTCCCATATTCAATTGATTAAGGAGCCCATCAATTTAATGATGGTTTTGATATTTATTTTATGAAAACATGCTGTATATAACGGAAAAATTTCTAGTATTACTTGATATAAACAATTATTAGATGAGAATTGCATCTATGTATGATATAGCATTTTACACAAATCAAACAAGTTATGTCATATGCTCACATGCTATACAAGAAAAGCACTTTCTTTGACAATTGTTATTAGAATGAAACTCACATGCCATTTCTGGCTTGGCATTTTAAATCGAATCTTTGGCTTGGCATTTTTAAATTTATACAAAAATTTCACATAATGGAGAGTTATCTTAATGCACTAGTGTTTGGGTAGTTCGTGCATGTACAATCCGCCAGGGGGCTACAACTGTTAGATCTACTATTGTAGGATGCCTTGTAATATTTTGTGTGTCAAACATGACAGTGACTAATTATACTGAACTGTTATTCACCACTACTATGTACCAATGTTGTTTGCTTACATTGCATAAGTGTATTTATATAAGCAATTCTCTACCTTAACTTTTCTGTATTGTAGGTCACGAATGACCTAATTATTTGAATTAATGCATGTCCAAGTATGAAAAATTATTATTATTATGTATTTAAAAACCCCACTTTTACACAGTTGTATGTACATCTACTATGACTTCTATTTATCTATTATGACATAAATTCTCGTAATAGATAAACAAGACTAGTTTTATCATTGTGTTAAGTTGTGTGATACCAGTAAAGAAACATCCTTGGCTGCAGCATATACAAATAAATATAACAGGCCTGCAGTCTCTGCACTAGGGGGAGCACCTGCAGCAGTGATCTCCACAGCAACCACTGGGCTTGGCCTATGATACTAGAAAAGTTAAGAAAAGAGTGTTCTCAGATAGTGGTTTATAGCAGCAGGGCGTAGAGGGACCTGAGCCAGAAAGGGAATCAGGAATCAAAGGGAATCATGAGACAATTGTTAAATTTGAGGGAGCTGAGATTAGGTGACACACTGGTCAATCAGCTGCAGAACCAGGGATGTGTATCTTTCAGTAGTGTAGACTATGTATACCAAGGTTAAACATGACATTGCTTGATTGATGTTGACTAGGTGTGAATTGAGTGATGTTAAACTTTCAAATATTTTCATGAGTTGTGACTTACTCCAGGGATGAGAAAAAGGAATTATGAAATTGAGAATGGCCACTCAAATTAATAATTGTTTGATTGGGTAATTTGTAAAATTAACAAATCATGGTACAGTTACACAAAGTGCATGAAGTGGCTCAATTTCTTTATATATTAATTTAATACAGCTAACAGGCATTACAAGCTGCCATAATGGCTTCTTGAGGAATTACACCCCTGCAAAGCCTTGTCACCTGGATAAACGATCCTGGACCCGGATCAGATGCCTTGCGATATTTGATAAACCGATGCTTGAATATAAACAGAAGAATTCTGAAGAAACCAACACTGCAGAGATTTACAGGTAAATGTGAAGCAATGGAAATATATGATGAAGCTGAATGAATGACAAGCTAACAGTAATTATCATGAATTGAAAACATAGCAATTTCCAATGGTACACATATAATGATACTTAAATAGTCTTTGACATTAATGCCTTAAATACTCTTCGATTATTTTCTCAATAATTGCACAATTTAATACACTCCTTAAAACTAACTTTCTGAATACTGGATCTGTCTGGCCTTTGTATTTATTTGCAACTATTCCGAATGTGTTCTTTTGTCATTTTTTGTCATTTTGTTATTTAGGTTTTCACTTCCAACATAAACTTCCATACTTCAGATGGGGCAAGATCAAAGCATAGATTAGTGTCAACAGTATTACCATGAAAAATATTTTCATCTTACACATGATTCCTGTTGTCTGTAGGAATTTAATAGATATTTTAGAAATGTCAGCTTGTCTCCTTCAAACCTGATTTATTAATAAACTTTAAGGAGAGGATGACATCATAGCATTAATTGTTCCAACCACAGGAACTGTGATCATTAAATTCCCTGATAATTTGTTTTTGTCTGTATTATGAATACTAGGCAATATGCATCCTATTAAATTAACACTTAGAAGTAATTAACGTTGTCCTTATTATATTGAAAACGTAGTAGGATCCACAGAAATATGTGCTTGTATTGAATTTTCTGCAATTAGGTAAACTGGGCACCTGATCTATGTAAGTCTTCCTCTGTGCAGAAAATACTGTCAAAATTTTTAATTGGGGAAATAAATATGTGTATTACTGCTGTAAAGGTTGCAGCATGTGGGTTTCTAACTGCATTATATATGCATTGATACAGACAGTACATGTAGTTGACAGAAAGTCCATGTCACAATTAACCTCTGTCACCTGCAAGCCCAACACAAACTCTTCTGAGGCATGGTTCCTGGCTGCATTAGGACAAGTTAGATCACAATGCATTGCCTTACCTAAGGCCTAATCTATGAAGAATGTAGACAAAACTGTGACATGTCACAAGCGTAGCATTTGCGCGGAATGACTTATGGACAGCACATACTGAATGAAATTATCAAATCAGCAGGTTACATTGATTGTCAGACTCCTTTAACAAACTGATACAGCGCTATAACTTGTCCTTGTTCCTACAAAGGACAATTATAACATTATTTCCATGTGTAGTTAGTAATTCAAAATCAGTGTTCGATATAGTATCGACCTAAAAATCATCAGTCCTGTTGG
Source organism: Alitta virens (assembly GCA_932294295.1). NCBI lineage: Eukaryota > Metazoa > Annelida > Polychaeta > Phyllodocida > Nereididae > Alitta > Alitta virens. The sequence goes on along the minus strand of OW028585.1, from coordinate 24,963,747 downwards.
TCAATATATCCTTTTTTTTAAGAACAATTATAATAAGATTTTAGTAAGAAGGTGTCACTTCAAAATGTCACTACACAAATTTGGTACATTTGCGACGACAACTTTAATGTCAACTACTGCAACAAAAACCTATTTATATTGTTTTTGCCACATCACTTAGTGCTAATGTTAAATACATGATATTCTTCAAAATGAACATGAATTTCCAAGATATTACTTGCTAAATTGGCTGTCACACCGAAATTGCAAACAAATGGCTGTCTCGACAGATGTAACTTTGCAATCGTTGCTCAAAGTATTACCAAATGGCCAATATTCCTCACTATATACTTCATAGGGCCCAGACTTTATTTGTCAGAATGCATGTAATTAAGAATTACTAGGCTTGACACAAAAGATGCCCAGATGCATGTCTTCATTATTTGTGTATTAGGCCCAAAATGGTGCACTTCTTGCCACTCCAGTCTCAGTATGTACATCCTTTGGATATTGTAATAAAGTCTGTCTTTACCTCTCTAACACATGCCATATTTCCTTTATATGGACAAGATACATACCCGGAATTGCACAACATGGACAAATACAGCGTCAACAGTGACTGTTGCATATCCTGAAGATGTTGCAGATGCCTTTTTTCAAGCATATTGTTGTACAATACTTTTGTTTTTCCAAACCTTGGTGTTACCTAAACATGAGAATTGTTTCAGCTTTCAATCTATCACACCTGCTTATCAGAAAACGTTTTTTAGATGTTTGCATTTGAAGCCTCAGTGATTGGATTTTTGTTTGATTTCTGGTGAAAGATGTGGTAATAATCTGTTGAGAATACACCTCAGTGTGATAAACAAGAACATGGAGACACCGTAGAATGGGGTTACTCTATTGTCAGTGTGCACTTCTAGGTCCTCTGTCAGGGACCAGTGTTTTAACCATTAACTAGTAGGAATGGGGACTTGGCATTGATGGTATTGTGAAGTGCATGACCCTGAAGAGTGATTTACTGGCTGCGGGTTGGGCGTATAGTCCCCTGGGGGTTGAGAAAGACTCGATTATGCTTGAACAGGCCTCAGGGGTGAATTGTGACGTCAGTGGAGCTTGATCTATATCAAGATAGCAGACAAAAAACCAAGACGCATACATTTACATTAAAAGCATTTACCAACTTCTATTGAGGTGTGCATTGGTTAACATTCTGACACAAGCACTCAGTTGGGCATTGTTGGCATTTTAACCCTATGGTGAGGTTGGTAAATAAACCTACCCAGAGTAAAATTTAAATTTTTAACAAGGTGTCTATGTCTCATGTCAACAGTATGTCTGCCTTTTGCTCCGACTAGAACAAAGATAAGAAATGCATAGCATGGTAGTCACCATGAAATACAATAAAACATTATGTAGATGTCTTATACGTGAACGTTATGGACATTTGTAAAGTAGAATGTACTCTTTGAAATTGTCAATTCTCGAAATAGCTGCAATTTAATAGAAATGAAAAGCACTAAATCCTATTCACAATGACAGACCATTGAGACAATACTGATAATTTATCACTGTACAATGAAATACAATAATACATTATGTATTATTGTATTTCATTATAGAGCTTTTTACGAGCAAAGAAATTACTGTTTGGCTCATACTTATTTGCAATGCATTTGTGTGTGTGCGCTTTTATTCAAACTCCTTATTTTAAACAGAATGACAGAATTGAGAAACAAAGTGATCAGTACAGTTCTTTAGTTCAACTAAACTGATAATAATCAGCGAACAAACTTGCTGGTAGAATACTTTTGTCAGATCGATCACAATACAATAACGTAATTGGAAAATAATTTGAAGAAACTCCACAAGGTATTGTCAAGACTATTGATGAGACACTTTCAGATCCTCAAGTCTTTCATTTCACAAAAGATATCCGTTGCCGGTGGAAAGCTGGTAACCGTCTGTGGTCAAGGTAGTATTATTCTTTAAGCTTTTAGATTCTAATGTTAATTCAATTTAAGTAACTCGGTAATATGTAAAAATGTAAACACTGAATATTAACACCAGTGACTGTCTATACCTATTGGTTCATTGTTTTTATCATTGTAGTTTAGAATTAATGGACAGTTAAGCCTTTGTTGATAGTGGAAAGTGTCTGATTGTAAGTTGTGTGTCGAAGTGACTGAATACAGTCTAAACGCACTGGACATATAGGCTTGAATGTGTCTGGACTAACTAGTTTATCATTTACATAACCAGTTAGTCAAATACATAACAAGTTAGTCAAATACATAACAAGTTAGTCAGTCTTAGAGGCAAATACATTCAACAGCAAGAGCATATTTTTAGTGTGACAACCCTGCATGGAGTGACACCATCCTTTTATTTGGAAAAGCTGCTTTTTTTTGTTTTTTGTTTTTGTTTTTGGCCTCAAAGGCATCTACACTCAACACCTAAAGAACGTGTATACATTAATTTAAAAGATTTCTTTGTATGTAATGCCTCACTACAATTATTAACCCTGAAGTACCAGAAGACCCAGAAACCGAAGTTCACGACTTTCTAAGACCTTGTTTTTCACATTATGGTGTGTTCGATAGACATAATACCTTCATCTTCTACCAAAATGTCAAAATTTATATACAAATTTATATATACATATTATATATTGTGAAAAGACATTTGGTCTTTGATGACTCTCAATAAAAGGCTGTCTTTGCAGTTTTTGATAATGATATTCAGATCAGATCTGGTTAAAAACAATCCCAACAAAATTTCTTTTCTGCAGAAATGAAGACCCTTCTCATTGCATCATCATTGGTGGTCTCCGCTGTAATTGACGTGCGAGCTTTTTGCGGTACAACGTACATCAGCAATTGTCAGGCTGGATTTCGGACACCTAGAAGAAGTGTCAAGGGAAGCTTGTACAACTTAGAAAGTCTGCCTCAATGTATTAAAAAGTGCAACGAGTTCCGCACTGAATGTCTTGCATTTGACATCACTCTGAAAAATGACGGTTTGTTCGCTTGCCAACTGCTGAAACAAAGAGGGTACTCAAATTGTGTCACTACACCAAATACCCGGCACTATTTTCTGGTAAGTCAACAGTAAAACTACCCACGGTCGGGTGGTCTAAAAATATGAAGGAAAAAAAGTTTTGAAATGCCCAGGTCATAAATGATCAAAACAAAGTTTTACTCAATTTGGGTCTGTATGTTAATATTAAGAGGTTGCTAAAAGGGCCTGAATAAATACTTAAGAACACTATGGAAACTATGCCTGCATTGTAAAGTGCGATTATTAATATTATATTTTTCCAAATATTGTTTTTTACCCCAAAATCATAACAGAGTGTGCCAAGTTTATTATGTTGACCTATCAATACGTTTGTTTACTTCTTAATATATTTCTGGGCCGTAGCCACAGGCTGAAATCCGCCTCATGCTGGCTACTGCCTGGTATTTTATGTCATCATCTCCAATCTGAGACTTGCCAGCAACTTTAGCAAATAAGGCTTAAATTATTTGTTGAATAAAAAAAAAACATTTTGTATAGATTTTCCACATATTGGGTACTATCACTCAATTAGGCCCCAATAAGTGTAATGAAATGCAGAAAATGTCACTCTAAATTTACTTCATGTGAGCAGAAAAGTTAGTGTATAAGCGGCAAAGCTTAAATTGTCTTTTCTTGAAATTTTCGGTTGAATAATGCATTTCTACTCATAAAATAACATTGTCCTGATTTTTTTTCTTACTTAAACGGAACGGTTGTACATGGTTTTACAACTAATACAGAGTTGAGATTTTACACTCTTTTCTATTGCCAATCAATGAAGCAGATGAGAAATGGTTGATAAATATTGATATAACTACCTAGTCCAACCTTAGGGTGGGGCCTAGCTCAGAGGTAGCGCTCTGGGCTTCCAACTGCTGGGTCCCGGGTTCGATTCCCAGTCGAGCCTAAGTTGGATGGCTGTTTCATCCTTCGTCTCATTGCCATGGTATCTGCCTGTCCTAATTAGCCCACCTGGTGCAGAAATACAGAACGTCAAGCCCTAATCACCCACCCACCCACCTAGTCCAACCAGTTGTATACTTCAGCTACCAACTCAAATATGTGTAGCTGCTATATCTAACAGATAAATAAATCCAGAATATTTCTTGTCTGATAAGACATTCCAATGATCTGAGCACTTTCTGGTATAAATGATATAAATATTTTCCTGTAAATTTCCACTAGGAGGTTCAAAGTCAGCCATCAATGGAGTTGTAAAATGTTTTCAAAACGACAGGACACCCCTATTTCTGGTCATCAAAAGATGCAAACCATACATGAACAGTGTGTTCGATATTATCTACATAGCATATTTTTATTCTTATTAAAGACAAAAGATTTAAGAGCTCTATATGGATTTTGTAGATCACAATGAGAATTTCAGGATACGAAGGTAGGTATGACATTCAAATTTTATGGACTTCAAGGCACATAACCTGAACTGAGAAATTCTCTTCTTAAGAGACATCAACGTTGGTTTCTTACCATACAAGCACACAATATTAACTACATGTGAGTGAAAAAGACTGAAAAGTTTTTCAGTTTTGGTTCACTTTTAATTGATTTTACCCTATAGTATAAACATAGATGCGGCAATTTACCCCAATTAAGAATACCCATACTTAATTGGGGTTTAATCAGCCTTTTACCTAATGAAAGAATTTCAGCTGTTACTTAGTATTGAAATGTTTCCAATATAGTCAACACAGGTAAAGGGGGGTTCTCACACAGCCGGTTTTCACGGTAAAGTCGTATTGCTCTTGTAGAATGATGTAAAATTGCGCAATTTTGGCCATCAGTATTGCAACCGTGGTTATCAAGAACAACCGCCAAAATCGACAGATGTATTGCTCATGTTCAAAACTTCTGTAGAAAACTTGCAGGTGATTGTTTATAGTAAGCAACCATAGTGAAGCCGTTGTTGCCATAGAGGCACTTGTGGCGTACGCCAAGTCACACGTGAGACACTCGTAGAAGCCGGCAGGTTAACCGTTGCATACGTGGGTGTCAAGAACCCGGCGGGAGAGGTAAGTGTGCGATGATTAAACCATTGGCGTTCACTCATGTGTACCATGGATAAGTCACCGGTTTCTACATATAGAAAAATCAATACCTACGTACGCTACGTGTAACTAATGTGTGCCATGAGTAAGTCACCAGCTGCAAGGTGAACAATGGGTGAACGACGGGTGAACGACAGTTGCAGGGCCGGTTGACCTCGGCCAGCAGTATATAATCAGTCGCAGCGAGGCAAACTTCATTCAAACCTCTGCTTTTGACAGAAACTGATCGACTTACCGTATTCTTCTCTGCTGCTGTTGCTCTTTCAACTTTACCATTTCACCATGGGACCCAAGAAGAGACGCAATCTTGGAAAGAAAAAAGTCACAGAAGAAGAGCCTTCTTCACTTGCCTCTGGGAAGGAATTGTTTGAGTCGGAAGAATCCAGTGTTCCTGCAGCTCCTGCTAGTCCTGCCAGTTCTACCAGTTCTACTTATCACGCTCCTTCCACATCACCTGCAAGGTCTCCTGCAAGGTCTCCTGCCAAGTCTCCGGCCAGTCTCCTGCCACATATCCTGCCAGGTCTCCTGCCAAGTCTTCTGCCAAGTCTTCTACCAAGTCTTCTGCCAAGTCTTCTGATGTTGACATGGATGACAGCGACAGAGATCAAGACTTTGATGTAGACAAGGAGAAGAGGGACACCCAAGAAGAAGATGATGATAGTGATGCCAGTCAATTTCCTGCCACCCAGGACTCCTCCACCACTGCTCCTGCTGCATCTCAGAACAAGCCAAGAACAAAGACTGAGAAGCATTTTCTACCTCCCAATGATGAGCAAGAAATCCCTGACTGGTACCGAGAGAATGACATCTTCTATGACAATACCAGACGCATCAGAGGAAGATGAGGCTCATCGAGGACAAGGCACAGACCCTCAGTGTCCCCTGTACTGGGCTACAGTTGAAGACCTAGTTGGAGTCTATCAGAACCAGTGCCAGAAAGCTCATCAAGCAGGGTCCTTCCGGTGCAGCCAAGAGAAATCCAACAGAGAAGGAGAAGTGAATTATCGCCAACTTTGGGTTCCTTGAGCCATACATCTCCAGGGTGCCGTCTCATCAAGCTGTCAACCTAAAGAAGAAGATTGCGAAGACCAAGAAGCAACTGCCCAACCTGGATGACAGTTCCAGTGCAAGGCAGGCAGATTCTGGGCCTGAAGAAGTGGAAGAAGTTGAAGAAGTTGACATTGAGCCAAGTCCAGTCTTCCCAGTGCCAACCAAGGGTGGTCCCTTCAAGAAGAGGAGGAATATTGTGATCATTCTTCTGCATCAAGCTCTAAATTAGCTGACATAGTCCAGTCGTTCTTCCTGCAGCTGAAACAACAAGTCAGGAGGAACAAGCAGCAGCAGCAACAGCAGCAGTTGATTCTTCAGCAGCAGCAGCAGCTCCATCAACAGCAGCAGGCCCAGATGTTTCAGCCGACGTTCACCCAGTTCCAGCAGGCTACTCCTGAGAAACAATGGACTACCTTGCAGACGATTTCTACACAGCCGTCCGCTTCAGTATCTTTATAGCCTACAGGAGCTTCTTCAGTTGCCATGTTCCAGCCTGCCCAGACATTTCAGTCTTCTGGACCTGGGCCTTTATCTTCATTGGGTGGCTTCTCTGCTGCACCTTCTCACATGGTGCCTAGTTCTTCTGACGTGAACCCTCCTTCAGTGGGATCCTTGCTGTCTGGTGGTGATAACCTTCCTACCAGTTCGACTCTGCTCAACATGAGCCAGCTGCTGAGTTCATCCTTCCTTATGAGTCAGATGTCTCCGAAGAAGTAATCACCTTATCCTGTTCCTGTTCTCGTAGATGTTCCAGTAGGAAAAACAAGAACACTAAAAAAAAATGTATGGCCTTTTTCAAGGCCACCAAATCCTCCCAAGAGAGCACACCATGTACACATCTTTGTGTGACAAATCCAAAAAAAATAGTCCCTGACCCACCAACTATATCTCTTCTTGGCCCTTCTCCAATTTTTTCCCCCTTTAAATAACTTTTAACTTTCTCTGAATGTTTGGTCATCAATAATTAGTTTCTTTTATTTGTTTATTGTTGTTGGTCAATTTTTTATACATTCTGAAATCTTTCAATTTTTTGGCCCCTGAAATAATAATTTTTCCTTTTTTTTTCCTTTTTATTCAAAAACCCACCAACTCTGTCTATCTTAAATGTTCTTGTCCCTTAATAAGTAAAATATTTTTTTTGGTCTGAAACACTCCACTTTCCCTCATTCATTTCACTTAAATTGTATGTTTATCCTCGAACAAGTTACTCCCTGTAAAGTCTTTTAAATAAAATTGTGGAGTTTTATAAAAGGGGCTAACAAAAACAGTATTTGACAGTGATTTTAAGGGACAAGAACATTTAAGAAGGACAGAGTTGTTTTTTCTACTGGAACATCTACGGGGACAGGAACAGGATAAGGTGATTGCTTCATACGGAAGGACGAGTTCAGCAGCTGGCTCATGTTGAGCAGAGTCAACCTGGCAGGAAGGTTATCAATGGCAGACAGCAAGGATCCCACTGAAGGAGGGTTCAAGGAAGAAGAACCAGGCACCACGTGGGAAGTATAAGAGAAGACACCCAATGAAGATGAAGGCACAGGTCCAGAAGCTTCTCAAATCATATCGTCTTACCATGGGACACTTCCTTTCTCATGACATGGTCCACCAAGTACAGTCATTGTAACTTGGCACTCTGGATAGTATAGTTCCCTCCGATCCTATGTGGTGGCATTTCAGCAATTTCTCCAGCTTCCCGCCAAGACCCAGGATTGACCTGATGGGTGACTGGATCTTCGTGGTCAAGCATGTTATTCTGGGTTGTCGGATATCTGATTCTCATGAGGTTGTGGAGGCAGCATGCAAGGACTAAAGATACCAAAGGCATTCTCCACAATTCTTCTGGCTCTGGAGAGTCTGTAATTGTAGATCCTCTGCTGTCTGGTCATGTTGCGCAGAGGCAGTGGTTTCATCAGCCAGGTTCTCAAAGGGAAGGCATCATCCCCAACTCCTCCGTCAGATCCAGAACCATTTGCCCCACAATCCACATAGATGAACTTGTAGTCTGCATCCACAAGAGCCATGAGTACAATGGAATGGAAGCCCTTATTTATAGTAGAGTGAACCACCTTTGGGAGGACACCTGATGGCCACATGCTTCCCATCTATGGCACCAATACGATGGGGAAAGTTCCATTTTGTCTCAAACAGCGGGGGAACTTCTCTCCACTCTTCTGGTGTTGTTGAACAGGAGATGACCTCTTCTGCATACTCAGCTATGATGGCTTCACACACTTCAGGAATGATGTTGCTGATGGTGTTGTGGGCCACTCTGAAGCCATACATCAATGACTTGTAGCTGTTGCCAGTTACCAAATACCTCAGGGTGATGGCAATCCTGAGTCCTGGCTCCAAAAGCTTTCCTCCAGAAGGTGTCTTGCTTGGTAATCCTAGGCCCAACTTTGGCAAGCAGCTCTTGGAACATGTCTGGCTGCATTCTCACAAAGTTCTTGTAGTGGGTTCCATCCTCCATCAATAGTTCATTCATCAAGCGTTCGTATTGACCCATCTGAGGTCTTTGCAAGAACCATGGCCTCACCCAATATCTCTTCCATCTCTCTTGATGAATGCTCATCTTCTTTCTGCAGCTCTTCTGGACTGTTCTTCATCGTGCATAATAGCCTGTGCAAGAGTTGCTAGTTGCAGATTTAACTATGGCTGTTGGTTGGTCTATTGCATGTGCCATGGTCCTTCCTGTGTGGTAAAGAGGAGCAGAGTGAAGGATACAGACAAGCAGCCACTTTATATATTCACATCTGCCCCCTTCACCATGACAGCCAGCCTTCAAACATAGTACAAGTAGTTCACGAAGTTAACTCGTCGATCGTTCCTTGTAACCCTCACAGTCATGATTGACTCGAGCTTGATATGCCCCTCACACGTACAAGCCTGCGGGTCGTATGTAGATGCCGTGGAGTCTCCCGTCGTAAACATGAATTACCCGTGGCTCAACCGGCATCAGACCAGGCATCATCCGTCGGGTCTGGTACATATCCTAAGTGTGATCTGCCGGGTGTTCGTGATTCACGCCTCGCTGCCACCAACTCACCCTTCACCTTAAGCCCCACCCCTTTTTGCTTCCAACAACCATGGTGAAGTCATCAAAATGGGGTATAACATAATTCTACAAGAGCAATACGGCTTTACTGGGAAAACTGGCTATGTGAGAACCCTGCTTAATACAGAAAAGAGGCAAGTTTGTTTGGTGAATCGTGGTACTTTTGTGATGTGTCTGTGTGTGATATTGTAGCTGTGTGTGAGAGTTGTATTACCTGTTTTTTATTTATGTATTGAGGTTTCAATAGCCTTGACTGGCTTCATACCTCACATGTAGGTAATAGTTGTGCATACTTGCCAGCATTTTTAGGTTCCTACCTTGGCCTGGTATAGACACTGAGTACAAGGTATCATCAATTCAACATGTCATGCAAGTGACATGTAGCTGTCATTTCCCATAATATATATTATGAAGAGTTACAATGAATTGACTGTCTCACCCTGCCCCACTCATGCTTTGTCTCACTGTTCCCATGCTTAATATAAACTTGTGACCTTCTGAGGTCCATATTTAATGCTGCAGCTACAGCAATGTTTATTAATATCTGGAATTAAATAGCATGGGCATGACCAAAAATTACTTTACCTGGTGTAAAACCAAAATAATGAAATTTCAAACACCACGCACATTTAATTCTTGCAGGTAATGGAACATTCTGGTGGTTATGTAGTGTTAGCATAAATACTTAAAGGGCAGTATTATAACCTTCATTGTGTTGAAGCTAGTTGCTTTGTCTCACTGTTCCCTGTGTCTCATTGTTCCCCTCTCTCCTTTACTTTTATTGTCACTGATAAAGTGTGAATTTTCATGACAATTTGTTTATTTACTGGAATAAAATTTATGCATGTTTATTTTATTTTGTGAATATCATTTTGTGCAAGTTGCCAACAGATAGCCCCAATTCCCTCAAGTTGCTGCCAAGTGTTAGAATGGAGATGATGACCTGCAATACACCAAACAATGAACGAAACTATAACCTTAGAGCGATTTATTAAGGCCATTAGAGCAACCTATAAATATTTATCTACAGACATATAATTTAACAAAAAATTGTCACATTATATCAACATTTTGATTCTGATTAAGAAAAGTAAAAAAAAGAAATGTATCATTGTGATATTTTATTTGAGGGGTGTCACATTTCCTTCTATTTCAGGAAAGTTTTTGCAACATGGCCACTTTCACCACGGCATTCAACAGCTGTGGAGGCAATTATGTGAGGGTTGGCTGGTACTGCGGTTCCGCCTTGTACAAGAAAATTGATCCAACCGGAAGGATAGGGAGATATCTCATCCTCACTCCATATTTAAATAGGTGGCAATGCAAGAAAGATGACATAGATCTTTCGATTTGTCAGAAGTTTTATACTTCCTTAGGAAGTCGGGAAGCGCATGGATCAGACCTTGATGGAAGGTGGTCGACCAGTAATAGAGTTAGTTATTGCAATTGTGTTTATTAAATAATTAAACATAAATACAGTGGGTTGCAAAAGTACTATAATTAATCCTCCTGCAGTTTACATGATTACAGTAAACATTTCCTGTAGTTTTTATGCTATGCTGGCTGTAGCTGTTACTGGCTAAAGCCAGCAGCTTCTGTCTACTTCTAACTTACATCTATGACCACGGAAAAAATATAAACCTTGGTAAATGCAAGAAATTTATCTAATATATCATAAATATGTATGTAGAATAGACATGCATCTTTTCAATACAAGACGGTGGTAAATGTACTTCTTAGATCTGGCTGTGAGTAGCCAGCTTTAGCCAGACATTTCTGTTTAGTGGTAAATAGCATCGTCTAGCAAAAGTTATCTAGCTTTGTCTAGGTTCAATTTGACAGGCTTTTTTTAATGAAACTAACCGTATGTCACGCAACGTTCAGGGAGAGCTAGGTATAGGGTGAACTAGATTTAGGGAGAACTAGGTTTGGGAGTGCTGGGCATAAGGTGCACAAGGTGTAGGGAGCAATAGGTGCAGGGAAAGCTGGCCACTGGATTTGGAGTCATCACCTTCTGAGTTACCATCCATTCCATGAGGAGGCAAAGAACTTTTAGGGAAAGCTGCATTCTGCCTACCATTGTTGTTGTGCAAAGGGGTGAATGGCATGAAATAACAGTTGTGTTCTCTGAAGTGTATGCCAAGAAAAGGAATGGTGATGATTATAAACAAGAGAATGGAGCTAATGATACTGACTTAGGACATATATTATCCCGGAAGAGTCACATACGTCAGGCAATCGTATGGTGATCTAAGCAGGATGTTGAGTTATGGAGCAGTAGAGTTTATGTCCACAATTGGTGTGCTTTCCAATATCAAACTCTAAATGCCTTCTGAATTTGCAAGAAAACCAAGATGTTTGTTTGACCTGGACGTGTCAGTGACAACTCCAAATTTTTCTCAGCAATGTTCTGTGTTCTGCCCACCTTCTCTCCACTTTCTTGTGAACTGACTGTTGACAATGAAATTATATAAATTCTTTGTCATATGGGCTACATTGACCAGACTGGCTGTGATCATAGTAATTATAATGATGACAATTCTTATGTTGATGATCAGTGATAATGATGCTACAGTTAAATGTTATGACCAGACATCCCACAAGAAAAAAGGTGTAAATACTGGTGATCCTATGGTTCAATAAAGACAATAATAGTGTGATGTATTCATTTTATAATTATTGAAATGATTTATATATTTGAGTAAAGAGATCAGGCACGGATGAAAAACATCTAGTGCCAAGAGACACGAGACCAAAATTATTATTTCCCATATTCAATTGATTAAAAAGCTAATCAATTTAATGATGGTTTTGATATTTATTTATGAAAATCACATGCTGTATAAAATGGAACAATTTCTATTATTACTTGATATAAACAATTATTAGATGTTATGATATAGCATTTTACACATATATCAAACAAGATATGTTATACGCTCACATGCTATGCAAGAAAAGCACTTTCTATGACAATCGTTTTTTGAATGAAACTCACATGCCATTTCTAGCTTGGCATTTTCAATCTAATCTTTGGCTTGGCATTTTTTAATCTATATATAATTTCACATAATGGAGAGTTATCTTAATGCACTAGTGTTTGGGTAGTTAGTGCTTGTACAATCCACCAGGGGGCTACAGTTGTTATATCTACCAGTCTCACAAGATTATGTTAATGAGGTAGAACGTTGACCGATGCCATTGCTAGGCTTGCTGATGTATGTGTTTCCGCTGGAATAAACTGAATAATCCCTGGACCAGATTTGTCGTTATCATTTAAACAACTAGAAAATCATCTAGTTCATTATTGCAATATTTGATAAGTTAGTTAATTAGTATTATTGTTTAATGCCTCATCAGCACCTGAGTGGGCTATGTAGAGGCTCTCTAGGGTAAGATTGATTATCTATAGTTGTTAGTAGAAACCAGAAGCATGTAAAAAATCAATAATTGTCTGCGTTGGATAGCTGGAGCAGCTTGTGCAATGTGCACTGTCCTGTTTTAGCCACTGGGGATAGAGGACTTCACCCCAAGTGTTTCCACACTCGCTGCGTGGAGGCCCAGGACCTTCGAGGGCGCAATATTTGATAAACCGATGCTTGAATATAAACAGAAGAATTCTAAAGAAACCAACACTGAAGAGATTCACAGGTAAATGTGAAGCAATGGAAATAAATGATGAAGCTGAATGAATGACAATGTAACAGTAATTATCATGAATTGAAAACATAGCAATTACCAATAGTAAACTTATAATGATACTTAAATAGACTTTAAAACAAATGCCTCAACACTCTTCGATTATTTTATCGATAATTGCAGAATTTAATACACTCTTTCGAAAGACCTAACTTTCTGAATACTGGATCTGTGTGGCCATTGTATTTATTTGCGACCATTCCAAATGTGTTCTTTTGCAATTTTGTTACTTAGGTTTTCACTTCCAACATAAACTTCCGTACTTCAGATGGGACAAGATCAAAGCATAGATTAGTGTCAACAGTATTCCCATGAAAAATATGTTTCATCTTACACACGATTCCTATTGTCTGTAGGAGTTTAATGGTTATTTTAGAAATGTGAGCTTGGTTGATTAATAAACTTTAAGGAGAGGATGACAACACCGCATTAATTGTTCCAACCACAGGAACTGTGATCATTAAATTCCTCGATAATTTGTTTTGTCTGTATCATGAATACTAGGCAATATGCATCCTATTAAATTAGCACTTAGAAATTATAAACATTGTCCTTATTATATTGAAAATGTAGTAGGATCCACAGAAATGTGTGCTTATATTGAATTTTCTGCAATTAGGTAAACTGGGCAGCTGATCTATGTAAGTCTTCCTCTGTGCAGAAAATACTCTCAAATTGGTGTTAATTAGGGCAATATATATATATGTGTATATCTACAGCGACTCTGTGCCTGTACAGATTATTGCTGAAAAGGATGACAGCATGTGGGTTTCTAACTGCATTATATATGTGCAAATACAGATAGTAATTGACAGAAAGTCTATGTCACAATTAACCTCTGTCACCTGCAAGCCCAACACAAAATCGCTCACATAGTACTCAGTCTTCCGGCATAGTTCCTGGCTGCATTAGGACAATTTAGATCACAATGCATTGCCTTACCTAAGGCCTAATCTATGAAGAATGTGGACAAAAGTGTGACATGTCGCAAGCGTAGCATTTGTGCAGAATGAACTATGGACAGCACATACTGCACATACTGCACATACTGACTGAAATTATCAAATCAGCAGTTTACATTGATTGTCAGACTCCTTTAACAAACTGATACAGTGCTATAACTTGTCCTTGTTCCTACAAAGGACAATTATAACATTATTTCCATGTGTTAGTTAGTAATTCCAAATCAGTATTCGATATAGTATTGACCTAAAAATCAGATCAGGTGTCCTGTTGGTCAATATATGCTTTTTTTTTAGAACAATTATAATAAGATTTTAGTGAGAAGGTGTCACTTAAAAATATCACTACATAAATTTGGTACACTTGCGTCGACCACTTTAACCTCAACTACTGCAACACAAACCAATTTACATAGTTTTTGCCACATCACTTCATGCTAATGTTAAATACATGATATTCTTCAAAATGAACATGAATTTACGAGATATTACCTTGCTAAATTGGCTGTCACACCGAAATTGTTTCGACAGATGTAACTTTGCAAACATTGCTCAAAGTATTATAAAATGCTCTGCTGATATTCGTCACTATATGCTTCATAGGGCTCAGACTTTATTTGTAGTCAGAATGCATGTTTTTAAGAATTACTCAGCTTGACACAAAAGACATGCCTTCATTATTTGTGGATTAGGCCCCAAACCGTGTACTTCTTGCCACTCTAGTCTCAGTATGTACAGCCTTTGGATGTTGTTAAATAAAGTCTGTCTTTACCTCTCATGCCATATTTCCTTTTTGCACGAGATGGACAAATATAGCATCAATAGTGACTGTTGCATATCATATTCAAGTTTATTGTTGTACCAATATCTTTGTTTTTCCAAACCCTGGTGTTACCTAAACATGAGAATTGTTTCAGCTTTCAATCTACCACATCTGGTCATCAGAAAACGTTTTTCAGATGTTTGCATTTGAACAGGCAGTAATTGGATTTTTGTTTGATTTCTGTAAGATATGGTAATATCACAATCTGTTGAATATACCTCAGTGTGATAAACAAGAACATGGAGACACCATAGAATGGGGTCACACTATTGTCAGTGTGCACTTCTAGGTCCTTTGTCAGGGACCAGTGTTTTAAGAGGCATTACCAATAGGAATGGGGACTTGGCAGTTGGTATTGTATAGTGCATGACCCTAAAGAGTGTTCAGACTAGAACAAAGATAACAAATATATAGCATAGTAGCCACAATGAAATACAATAATAATTCAGCAACCAGAGACCGTGAGACCCTTGACTACAAATGTGACTGTGCCCGATGACAAAAAAGAATTGTTGTTGTTTCGTGCAAGTGGACGTTTTCAGATTTTTTCAAATTTCCACTTGGGTCTGCTGTCTGTAAATGGCATCCAGTTTAAAAGTGCTGAACATGCCTATCAGTATAGCTGTCATGACTATTATGCAGAACCAACAATGGCATGAGTGTAAGGCTGAGATCATGACCGAGATACTAAATGAGAAGGCCAGCAGAATCCCATTTTCTGCAAAGTTCTTCTTAACACAGGAAATAGGCACCTCATCCACAACACTGAGACTGACAGTTTTTGGGGCTGTGGTGAGATGTTCGACATGGCTTGTTTTATGAACTTCCCAAGCCTATCTCATCCGGACGTGTTCCTCGACAGTCAGCACCATCGGCTGTCAGTGTCCCTCAGCAAAGTCGCCTTCTTGAGAAACCTGTCACCCCCAATACTCCATTTGTACCCCATATCAGACATCCGAAGGTTCTTGTGCTCGGCAGTTCGAACACTCACGGAATTACACAAGGACTGAAAGACCGAGGACTGGTTGCGGTTAGCTTCGCCCTTCCGGGGGGAACCATCCCTCATATCGCTTCTAGAGTTCTGCATATGAAGCCCTCCACTGACCCTGACTGTGTAGCTCTTATGGCTGGGGACATCGAAGCTGCAAATGGTCTCCCAGCTGAAGCCATCTGTGCTCGTTATGAACACTTGTTGAAAGAAACATGCAGAACATTCCCTTGGTCCTGCATTGTGCTCTCTGGCCTCCCTCAAGCTGGTAACAATCACAGACAGAACACTTTGCGCAAAGTCAACAGTTATCTTGAAGCTGTTGCAAGTGAGGAGGGGCTAGTAGAGTTTGTGTGCAATGCTAGAGCCCAAACTTCGGGACAACATTCATATGGCTCATTCATCCAAAGACAGACTGTGTTTTAATGTTGCCTCTATTGTCAAATGGGTTTTTCATTAGACAGGTTCCAGTTGCAAACCAGTTATGTGCAATTGATAGATCATGTAATGAGAGTAACAATGATATTAATGAGCAAAGTTTGTCAAATTTTGCTGATCTTAATGTGTATGATTGTGATGTCGGTGGTGTAATGTTAGAAGATGACGTGATGATTTCTATTGCTAAACCTTTTGATACCCCTTTTGCTCAGAATACTTTTGGGGACTCAGGCTCTAACTTAAACAATTTAAATCATTGGTCAGAAACTCAGATTTTAAATGATGATCATAACAAAAACCAGTTCACATCATTGAATATTACATATGCTAGTACACATTATGATAAAAAAACTCTAAAAGAACTGTCATGGAATATTCAGGGTATAGGTAAAAAATTTGAGATCCAAGAAATTAGACAGCTAGTTAAAAATAGTGATATCATATTCTTGTGTGAAACAATGAAACTAGATAAGTTTTCAAGCTAACATTGATGGGTACCACTATTCCCACTGTCAAAGGAGTTTTCAACTCCCTAAAGCTAGGAGACCCTCAGGTGGCATCGCTGTCTTGATAAAAAATGTGTTACATCTAAAACTGTATCTATTGTGAAAACTAAAGAACATGTAATCTGGTTGAAAATTTCAGGAAGTAATCAGTCAGAAATATATTTAGGTGGACTGTACATACCCCTCAGGGAAGTAAAATTAACATTAATAGTAGCTACAGCAATGATATTTACAACCAGATTAGGGAAGATGTTGCATCATATCTTAACAAAACACCTTATGTAGCAATCTTTGGTGAATTTAATAGTAGAACTGGGATATTAAGTGATGTCGAAGAAAACTTATGTGCTAGAAATTCTGATATTATTACAGAACTAAATAATGCAGTGTCTCACGTCATTGGAGTAAATCAATACTGGCCATGCCACCAAAGACAGTCAAAAGACAGCGTCATAAATACATATGGTAAAGAACTTCTAGATCTATGTAAAGCTAGCAATCTTAAAATTATGAATGGATATTACAATGCTGATAAAACCTGTGACTTTACATGCTATGCCCCGCTAGGTCAAAGTGTTGTTTATTTGTTCTGTACTAAAAACTTATTCAACATCTTACAGAATTTAGAAATAATGCCAAAACTTGTTGAGTCAGATCATCGATCATTAGAATTTTGGTTCAAATTACCATTAGTGAGGGAAATGAACAACTGTAATCCCAGAGTAGGTGATAAGCCGAAAAACACAACTTTCAAATATGTGTATGATAGAAATAAACTTAATGAATATATGACTAACTATGATAATGAAGATGCTCAGCAAACACTCTTTCAACTAGGCTGTGATATTGAAAATAATGTTAATACAGACACACTAATTGATACAGTTTTCAAGTACGTAACTGATAGCATTCTTCTATAAAAAAGAAGTCCAAATCACATAATTGCACATTCCCAAGTAACAAATGGTTTGATGATGAATGTAAAGAGTAACGAAAGCTAGTCAACAACTTTGCAAAAAATAATGACATTTCTGCAGATGCACATAAAAATGAATATTGTAATCTTTGCAAGGCTTATAAACAGACACTACAAAGAAAAGTGAGACATTTCCAACTAAGTAATAGGGAAAATCTAGAACATATTCTTAGCAGTAACCAAGCAGAATGTTGGAAACACTGGAATAAACTGAAAAAAATCTGGTAATAATCAATCTAATGAACCTGACCTGAACACGTTCCATGAATACTTTATGCAACAGTCCCAACCCCTTTCTATTGAATACTTTGACAATGAACATATGAGACTGATTGTTAATATTCTGCAGTCATCATCCTATTCCTGTGACAACCCTTTATCTACTCATATCTGTGATAGTGTAATTACAGATGAGGAAATAACAATACACCTAAAGAAATTAAAATGCAATAAAGCTGCCGGAATAGATGGGATACCTGCGGAATTTTATAAGTATGCAAGTGAGAAATTAATAACACCTTTCTGTGCAGTGTTTAACTACGTACTTGATCGAGGCGAATATCCTACTCAGTGGTCAGAAGGACTAATTAAAGCTTTGCACAAAAAGGGAGACAAGTCTAATCCAGATAACTACAGAAAAATCACAATAAATGTTGTTATGGGTAAAATTTTTGACTCTATCTTAAACGCACAACTTTACTATAAAAATGAGGTTCTAAATCTTGATGATCCCTGCCAATTTGGGTTTACCCCAGGAGCAAGCACAGCTGACTGTGTCTTTATTCTTGATACTGTAATTAAATACCAAAAGCAAAATCATAAACCTCTCTATCTCTGTTTGGTCGATTTTACAAAGGCATTTGACTACATTAACAGAAATGCTCTATACTATAAACTTATGAATCAAAAGATAGGCAATAAAATGCTTAATACAATAATGAGCATGTATGACAAAGCTAAAGCTAGAGTTTATCATTTAGGCAATATTGGAGATACGATCAATAGCAGCTATGGCGTTTTGCAAGGTGGAATTCTCAGTCCCAAGTTGTTTAATGAATTTCTATCTGACCTGCCCAATTATTTAAAGGAATCAAATGGTGTAGCACTTAGTAATCTCATGCTCACACATATTTCATATGCTGACGATATAATTCTACTTGCACATTCTGCAACATCACTCCAAAGAAGCATAAATTCTCTCCATGATTTCTGCAAAAAGTGGCATCTAATTGTGAATGTAGGAAAAACTAAAATAATGAAATTTGGCAATAACAGACAAAATCATTTTTACTATGATACCCAAGAAATTGAGAATGTTGAGTCCTTTAAATATCTTGGCCATGTGTTAACAAACAATCGTAACTTGCATAAAAAAATGACTGCTTATCTTGTTACACAAGCACAAAAAGCACTTTTTGCTTTGCAAAGTGACACCAAGCAGACACTAGGACATATTATTCCTTGTTAAATATGGTCCAGTAACAAACCTGTAAATGAACTAGAGAAGGTACAATTAGGATACCTAAAACAATTAGGATACCTAAAAAATATGTTAGGAGTTAGGAAACAGACCTCATCACAAGCTGTGTATGGTGAGACTGGCAGATTCCCATTACATGTACGACAACAGTTTAGAATAATCAACTATTGGATTAACTAGAAAAACTGCCCGCTAATAATATTCTAAAAAAATGTTTAAATGAGCAAAAAGATATGCACACTTCTGGTAATAATGCTTGGGTTGGGAAAATTATTCATATGCTCAATGAACACTATCCACAAAGAGACCATTTAAGACTTGTAAACAATGAGCTAGAATCCATTGCTAAAACGTTCAAATCTAAAATATATGAGAAATGTCAGGAAACTATGCTAGCTGAAATCAATGACTCTACACTACAGCCAAAACTTAGAACTTATAAACTCATCAAGTCTGATTACAGGCTAGAACCCTACCTTCTACTTAACCTTAGCAGAAAAATGTATGATAAAATAGCCAGATTTAGAGTAAGCTCACATAATTTACGAATTGAAACAGGTAGACATGAAAACCCTATATTGCCAGCAGTTGAGAGATTATGCCTAAAATGTAATCGAAGATGAAAAACATTGTCCCATAGTATGCCCACATAAAACACTTAGTCGTGAGGACCTCTTTAAAATAGCTAATGATCACATAGACAATTTTGAGCAACGAAACAAAGAAGACAAATTTAAGACCATCATGAAATCAAAAGAGCCTGAGTTGTTAAAATCCCTTGGAAAATTTCTTGAAAATATTGATGCCTAATGAATGTTTGGGTCATCATCCATCGTCGAGCATTAACCATCACCCCTCAAACTAGCAGTTTCTGCACTACAAGCATTTTTATATATTGTGATCAATGTGATTTTACATCCATGCACAGTTAGGCACGATGCCTTGTTATACATACTCCTAATTAAAATGTTGTACTTAAATTAACATCATGATAATGAACAGTATTAACTGCAGTAATATATGTATTTATTTACATGTGATATATGTCTATATATATATTTTTTTTTTTAACAAATGTATGTAATCGAAACTTAATGCTCATATTACTGTGCTATTGTTCAGCAACTGGGACCATGGATGTATAGATAATCCATTGATAATGTATACCTTTAACTTTTATACCATGTATATATATATTGAATATAGAAATAGTGAATAGAAGTAGACTTAGTACACGTTTTTTTATCTGTTTTTTTTTACAAATGTATCATGTATGATATTACTGTGTCAATAAAAGTATATATATAATAATACATTATGTGGATGTCTTATACATAAAAGTTATTGAGATTTCTAAAGAACAATGTACTCTTTGAAATTTTCAATTCACAAATAGCTGCAATTTAATAGAGAAATGAAAAGCACTAAATCCTATTGACAATGACAAGGCCATTGAGACAATACTGTTAATTTATCATTGTACAAAGAGCTTTTACGGGCAAAGAAATTACTGTTTTGGTCATACTTATTTGCAATGCATTTGTGTGGGTGCGCTTTTATTCAAACTCTTTTTTTTTAACAGAATGACAGAATTTGGAAACAATCTGATCGGTAAAGTTCTTTAGTTCAATTAAACTGATAATAATCTGCACACAAAATTGCTTGGTAGAATACTTTTGTCAGATCGATTACAATACAATCAAGTAATTGGACAATAATTTGAAGAAACTCCACAAGGTATTGTCAAGACTATTGATGAGACACTTTCAGATCCTCGAGTCTTTCATTTCACAAAGATATCCATCGCCAGCGGAAGGCTGGTAACCATCTGTGGTCAAGGTAGTATTATTCTTTAAGCTTTTAAATTCTAATGTTAATTCAATTTAAGTAACTCTGTATTATGTAAAAATGTAAATACTAAATATTAACACCAGTGACTGTCTATACCTATTGGTTCATTGTTTTTATCATTGCAGTTGAGAATTAATGGACAGTTAAGCCTTTGTTGATATTGGAAAGTGTCCAATTATAAGTTGTGTGTCAAAGTGACTGAATACAGTCTAACGCACTGGACATATAGGCTTGAATGTGTCTGGACTAGCTAACTTATCATTTATAATAACCAGTTAGTCAAATACATAACAAGTTAGTCAAATAAATAACCAGTTAGTCAGTCTTAGAGGCAAATACATTCAACAGCAAGAGCATATTTTTAGTGTGAGACAAACCTGCATTGTGTGATACCATCCTTTTATTTGGAAAAGCTGCTTTTGTTTGTTTTTTTATTTCTTGTTTTTGTTTTTTGCCTCAAAGGCACACTCAACACCTAAATAATTAATTTGAATGTCTTCGTATGTAATGCCCCACCACAATTATTAACCAGAAGACCCACAAACAGAAGTTCATGACTTTCTAAGGCCTTGTTATCACATTATGGTGTGTTCAATAAACCATAATACCTTCATCTTATACCAAAATGTCAAAATTGATATTCAAATTCATATATACATATTATATAATATTATACATATTATATATAGTGAAAGCAAGTCAAAAACTGTACGATCATCCACATATTCATGGGAATTTTTAGATCTGTAAATGACCTAAAAGCAAGTCAGTTAGGCTTTGTTTGACACATCAGTGCATTTTTTAGAAAAGACATTTGGTCTTTAATGACTCTTAATAAAAGGCTGTCTGTGCATTTTTGTACATTAATATTCAGATCAGATCTGGTTAAATACAGTCCCAACAAAAAAAAATTTCTGCAGAAATGAAGGCCTTTCTAATTACATCAGCCACTTTAGTGGTATCTGCTGTAATTGGCGTGCACGATTTTTGCGGTACTACGTACATCAGCAATTGTCAGGCTGGATTTCTGACACCTAAAAGAAGTGTCAAGGGAAGCTTGTACAACTTAGAAAGTCTGCCTCAATGTATTAAAAAGTGCAACGAGTTCCGCACTGAATGTCTTGCATTTGACAGCACTCTGAAAAATGACGGTTTGTTCGCTTGCCAACTGCTGAAACAAAGAGGGTACTCAAATTGTGTCACTACACCAAATATCCAGCACTATCTTCTGGTAAGTCAACAGTAAAACTAACCACTGTCTGGTGGTCCAAAAATATGAAGGAAAAAAAGTTTTGAAATGCCCAGGTCTGACCCCCCTAAAACATTTCTATAAATGATCAAAACAAAGTTTTACTAAATTTGGGTCTGTATCTAAATATCAAGATGTTACTAAAAGGCCCTGAATAAATACTTTAGAACCCTCTTTGGAAACTAGGCCTATATTGTAAACTACGATTATTAATATAATTTTTTTCAAATCTTATTTAATACCCCACAATCATAACCGAGTGTGACAAGTTTATTATGTTGACATATCAATATGTTTGTTTACTTCCTCATGTATTTCTAGGCCGTAGCCACAGGTTGAAATCAGACAAGGGGAACTCAATAAAAATAGTAAAAATGATGATTATTCCCTTAATTGGTATGACAAAAAATAATTTGACCCACACCAGACGAGGCAGTGGCCTCTTCTGCCTCATGCTGGCTACGGCCCTGTATTTTATGTCATCATCTCCATTCTGAGACTTGCCAGCAACTTTAGCAAATAAGGCTTAAATTATTTGTTAAATAAAAAAAAAAACATTCTGTATCAATTATCCACATATCGGGTACTATCACTCAATTGGGCCCCAATAAGTGTAACAAAATGCAGAAAATGTCACTCTTCATTGGAGCAGAAAAAGTTAGTGCATAAGCAGCAAAGCTTAAATTGTCTTTTTCTTGAAATCATCGGTTGAATAATGCATTTTCACTCATAAAATAACATTGTCCTGATTTTTTTTTCTCACTTAAATGGAATTGAGATTTTACACTCTTTTCTATTGCCAATCAATGAAGCAGATGAGAAATGGTTGATAAATATTGATATAACTGGCTAGTCTATCCAGTTTTATAATTCAGCTACCAACTCAAATATGTGTAGCTGCTATATCTAACAGATAAATAAATCCAGAAAATGTCTTGTCTGATGAAACATTCCAATGATCTAATTATTTTCTGATATTAATCATATAAATATTTTCCTGTAAATTTCCACTAGGAGGTTCAAAATCAGCCATATAAAAGGTTGCAAATTGTTTTCAAAACGTGAGGACACACCATCATCAAAAATTGCAAACCATACATGAACAGTGTGTTCGATATTATCTGCATAGCATATTTTTATTCTTATTGAAGACAAAAGATTTAAGAGCCCTATATGGATTTTGTAGATCACAATGAGAATTTCAGGATACGAAGGTAGGTGTGACATTCACATTTTATGGACTTCAAAGTGTTTGCATTAACTAACAAATGTGGTGTGTTGGTTCTGAGGGTTTATTCAGAATCTCTGGTGCTGGACATTGTACACAAGATGGGGTCCGATGACGTTCTATATAAAATCCTGTGAGATCACGTTTTGTGCGAGAGCCCCCTAGTGGACTATTATAAAATTACTTTGATCTCTAAACATCTCCCTTCTTTTACAATTTTACATTCTAAACTTAATTTAACAAGTGTGAAATATCTATCCTCAGTTTGTGTACCTTTATACAATAAGATTTTATAGAAGAACAAGCTTAACTTATTATCAGTGACACTCAACTTTCACCTGAACTATAAATCTGATTGTTCTGTAAAATATTTACTGCAACTCGAAAATTTGTATGAACAACTGAACATTTTTAAGTACAGCAATCTGAACATGTATATTGATGTGAGCAGTACTCTAAACATACTTTAAAGTAACTTAAATCTAGTCTGTTAATAAATCATTAGATTTATAAATACAATCATGTATGAATAATCTTGAGAATTTCATCAAAATTTTACAAAAGCATTAACACATGCATCTGTGACTATAAGATGCCAACCAAAAATGATACCATACAAAATAACCATGGGAACATTAGACAACAAAATTATCAAGTGACTCATATTGACAATAAGACAAAATCATTTTACTTTATGATCACAAGTTTAAGAGTCTTTAAGATCATATGATTTTATGAGCCTTTCAGTTAAAGTCTTCTTTTTCTTCTCTTCCTTGAAGTCTTCGCGATTTTACAAGTCTGTTATTGCTGTTAATTTCTTCACTTGGCTTTTAAGTTGCGATCTTGATAATTAATCATATCTGAACCATGCAGGTTTCTGAAGTTGCACTCCCGATGACAACCTTGTTTTCCAAGGTGACACATGAATAAAAGGTTGCACACAAGGCTGATTGGGAAGGCGGGTGCCCGATGTGACCACAGGAGTTTCCGGTAAATCCATCGACTGTGGTCCAGGGCTGACATTTGGAGACGGCACAGGTTTTGGACCTGACTGCTCAGGTACAGGAAATAGATGAACACGATTTCTTCTCTGTACTCCCGAAATTGGTATTCACTAGGTATGTGCGATTGGCGTTGTCACCACTGATCACGACACCGGTTTACTCCAATGATTGTCATTTCGCACTAACACATGATCACCATGAGAAGGGGCTTCAGCGGACAAGCACCATGGTGATTGTCATAGTTGAACTTGTACTGTGCTTTTGACTTAGCATCAGCAGAACGAATTGTCGAATCATCGGGTGATTTGGGCTTGAGTGCAGATGGCAGTATCGGTACTCTTGTGTTCAGAACTCTTCCCATCAAAGCTACTGAGGGTGAAACACCAGTGGAACTGTGTGAAGTTGCTCTGTAGTCTAACAAAGTGAAATCCGGGGATGTAGCTGACAGAATGCTTTCAGCAATCTTGACTGCACTTTCAGCCCTTCCATTTGCTTGAGCAAAATATGGGCTGCTTGTAGTCAGTGTGAACCCATAATCATCTGAGAATGTTTTGAATTCTGTCAAGGCAAACTGGGGACTGTTAAAGCAGTGAAATTCATCCGGTATTCCGAAAGGCAAACACTTCCCTGCACTTGTTAATCACTGCTGATGAGCTGGTTGAATGCAACAATTTAATTTCAATACAGCGGCTGTAGTAGTCGGTCAGAACCAAATAGTCTTTGCGATTGTGGAAACAAAGATCAGCACTGATCTTCTCCCAAGGACGGGACGGTAAGGGGGTCGGTCGTAGAGGTTCAGTTCACTTTTCTCACAAAGAGACTTAAGTTCTCCGTGAATTCCTGGCCACCACACACAGCGAATGGCATTGCTCCAGCACTCTCAAAACCTTGATGGCTTTCATGAATTCAGCCTAGGATTTCAACTCTTTGCGATTTAGGAATGACAATTCTCTCCCCATAAACTAACAATCCTTGTGCCACGGACAACATTTCTCTGGCTTCATAATATTGCTTGAGCGCTGGCGATATAGCGCTAACATCTGGCCATCCATTGACGACATAGTTCATCACATCTGCTAATTCTGGGTCATGCACAACTGCTTGTCTCAATTTGGCCATACGGTTGGCTGTCACTGGGAGTTGGCTGATGACCAAATCCACATAATCCTCCAACTCCTGAGCGAGTTCACATTCTTCTATGTTCAAGGGATTTCTCGATAGGGCATCGGCAATAACTAACTGCTTCCCTGGTTTGTGGCTTACAACTGGATTAAATTGCAGCAGACGAATTAATAACCGCTGGCACCTCAAAGGGGCTTGGTCTAAAGTCTTCTTCGCAATGAGGGGTACTTAGGGCTTGTGGTCGGTCCACAGCTCAAAATCAGGCAAACCAATCAAGTATTTTCTGAATTTTTTACATGCCCAAGCTGAGGCTAAGCACTCCTTCTCAATTTGAGAGACATCAACATTGGTTTCTTACCGTAAAAGCACACAATATTTAATAGATGTGAGTGAAAACAGACTGAAAATCGAACAATTATATACAAAGATATGTCATTTTGAAAGCAGTGGACAGAATTTTTCTCTGTTTGGGGCACTTTTAATTGCTTTTACCCTACAGTATAAACATAGATGCATTGATTTTATACCAATTCAGTATACCCATACTTAATTGGGTTAAATTCAGCTTTATACTCGATCTTAAGGAATTTCAGCTGTTACTTAGAATTGAAATGTTTCCAATATAGCCAACACAGGTAATACACAAAAGAGGCGAGTTTGTTTGGTGAATCTTGGTACTTTTGTGGGTCTGGGTGTGATATTTGTGTGATGTATTGCATCTGTGTGTGAGAGTTGTATTGCCTGTTTTTTATTTATGTATTGAGGTTTCCCAAAGACAAATTTCAGATTTATTATGATAATAAAGGATTATCTTATCTTATCTTATCTAATCTTACCTTAACTGGCTTCCTATCTCACATGTAGGTATTATATAGTTGTGCATACTTTCCAGCAGTTTTAGGTTCCTACCTTTTGAAAGATTAGAGTTCTTCAACACAATGTCAATGCAAGTCATTTGTCTCATTGTTCCTCACTGGACAAGCTAATGGGCACAGTGAAACACAGCTTGATTGTACAACAAAACGCAAAATGTCTCCAAATACCCTTATTTTAGGTAGCAAGTTCCTTTTATTGTCCATTGCTACTGGTCTGAAGCTTAGCAGGTTATTTTACCAGCAATCAAGAGAAAGATGTATTGATGACATGGAAAGCCCTAAATTCCACATGATGGTGTATATACCCTATAGCTGGGGTCATTCACTTGGCCTGGTAACAACACTGCGTACAAGGTATCATCAATTCGACAAGTCATGCAAGTGACATCTAGCTGTCATTTCCCTTATGAAGAGTTACATTGAATTGACTGTCTCACCCTGCCCCACTCACGCTTTGTCTCACTCTTCCCATGCTTAATATGAACTTGTGACCTTCTGAGGTCCATATATATTGCTGCAGCAACAGCCAGGTGTCACATTTTCTTCTATTTCAGGACAATTTTTGCAACATGGACACATTCAACAAGACATTTAACGGCTGTGATGGCGATTATGTGAGGGTTGGCTAGTACTGCGGTTCCGCCCGCCTTGTACAAGAAAATTTATCCAACCTTGAAGAAAGGGAAATATCTCATCCTCAATCAAACGCGAAAAGGTGGGAGTGCCAGATAGATAACATAGATCTTTCGATTTGTAAGAAGTTTGCTATGGGCTTCGGATATCGGGATGCATATGGATCAGATCTTGATGGAAGATGGTCAGCAGGATCTACAGTGAGTTATCGCAGTTGTTTTTATTAAATGATAAACCATAAATACAGTGGGTTGCAAAAGTACTATAATTAATCCTCCTTCAGTATACATGGTCACAGTAAACATTTATGCAATATACTGGCTGTAGCTGTAACTGGCTAAAGCCAGCGGCTTCTGTCTACTTCTAACTTATAGTTGGCTTACATCTATGACCAACAAAAAAATATAAACCTTGATAAATGCAAGAAGTTTATCTAATATATCATAAATATGTAGAATAGACATGCATCTTTTTAATACAAGATGGTGGTAAATGTACTTTTAGATCTGGCCTTTGAGTAGCCAGCTATAGCCAGACAGTTCTGTTTAGTGGTAAATAACATTGTATTGCAAAAGTTATCTAGCGCTTTGCCTAGGTTCAATTTGACAGGCTGTTTTTAATGAAACTAACCGTATGTCACTCAATGTTTAGGGAGAGCTAGGGTAGAGGGACTACTAAATTTAGGGAGAACTAGGTGTTGGGAGTGCTGGGCATAGGGTGCACTAGGTGTAGGGAGCAATCGGCACAGGGAAAACTGGCCACTTGGGTTTGGGTTCATCACCTACTGTGTTACCATCCATTCCATGAGGAGGCAAAGAACCTTGAGGGAAACTGGCAGTCGGCCTTCCATAGTTGTTGTGCAAAGGAGTGAATGGCATGAAATAACAGTTGTATTCTCTAAAGTGCATGCCCAGAAAGGAATGGTGATGATTATAAACAAGAGCCTGATGCTTATAATACTGACTTAGATGATAATGATGGCAACCATCCACTAAGGACATGTATTATCCCAGAAGAGTCACATATGTCAGGCAATCGTATGGTGACCTAGGCAGGATGTCGAGTTACGGAGCAGTAGAGTTTATGTCGAAAATTGGTGTGCTTTCCAATATCAAACTCTAAATGCCTTCTGAATTTGCAAGAAAAACAAGATGTTTGTTTGACCTGGACGTGTGTGTGACAACTCCAAACCTTTCTCAGCCATGTTTTTTGTGTTCTGCCCACCTTCTCTCCATTTTCTTGTGAACTCACTGTTGACAGTGAAATTTTATAAGTTATTTGTCATATGGGCTACAGTGACCAGACTGGCTGTGATCATAGTAATTCGAATGATGATCAGTGATAATGATGGTTGAGTTAAATATTATGACCAGACATCCCACGAGAAAAAAGGTGTAAATACTGGTGATCCTATGGTTGAGTAATAACAAAAATAGTGTTAGAATGATAATGCATCCATTTTATAATTATTGAAATGATTTATATATTTAGTAAAGAGATCAGGCATGGATGAAAAACATCTTGTGCCAAGAGACACGAGACAAAAATCATTATTTCTCATATTCAATTGATTAAAAAGTTAATCAATTTAATGATAGTTTTGATATTTATTTGATGAAAACATGCTGTATAAAATGGAACAATTTCTATTATTACTTGATATAAACAATTATTAAATGAGAATCGCATGTCATATATAGCATTTTACACATATATCAAACAAGATATGTTATACGCTCACATGCTATACAAGAAAAGCACTTTCTATGACAATCGTTTTTTTTAATGAAACTCACATGCCATTTCTAGCTTGGCATTTTAAATCTAATCTTTGGCTTGGAATTTTAAATTTATAGTTCCCAAACACTAGTGCATTGAGATAGTGCTTGTACAATCCGCCAGAGGGCTACAACTGTTAGATCTACGAGACTCTCACGAGATTATGTTAATTAGGTAAAACGTTGACTGACGCCATTGCTAGGCTTGCTGATGTATGTGCTGGAATAAACTGAATAATCTCCTAACAAGATTTGTCGTTATCATTTAAACAACTAGAAAATCATTTGGTTCATTATTGCAATATTTGATAAACCGATTCTTGAATATAAAGAGAAGAATTCTGAAGAAACCAACACTGATGAGATTCACAGGTAAATGATGAAGCTGAATGAATGACACTGTAACAGTTATTATCATGAATTGCAAACATAGCAATTTCCAATGGTACACATATAATGATAAGTACTTAAATAGTCTCTGAAATAAATTGCCTCAAATACGCTACAATTATTTTCTCAATAATTGCACAATTTAATACACTTTTTAAAAAGACCTAACTTTATAAATACTGGATCTGTGTGGCCATTGTATTTATTTGCGAATATTCCGAATGTGTTCTTTTGTAATTTGTTACTTAGGTTTTCACAACATAAACTTCCGCACTTCAGATGGGGCAAGATCAAAGGATTACAAGTGAGTTCAGCGCAGGGTGAAATTTGGTGAATTCGGCGCATTAAAGAAATGATCGAATTCGGCGCCAAAATACGGTGAATTTGGCGCCCTGAATAATCTCTTAGTTTTGCAATGTCTAATCAAATGTTATACATAAATCCACTCCAGATGTGCACATCATGTTCAGAATATGATGTCAATTTAATTGTTTGTGCAATATTTATCCTGCACACAGTGATAAGTTACAAAAAACTGTCAAATTGGTAGTTTCAGGTGTCGTCACCTTGTGTTTTATTAGTGCAAGATATATATAAATTAAAGAACGCAAATGGCAATTTTGCAGGGATGTTTATTGTAAATATATATAGACCTAGATGTCATCATTAATACTGCATCATGTAGACAATTGATAAGTATGAAATGATATACAATTAACAGGTACCTAGGTAATTGCAATTACTTATGTTTTCCCTTGCTGTTTAAATATTATCAATATAATTATTATTATTGACATTATAAAACATATATATGTGATTCATATTAAATATATATGATAGCTAGCCTAATAATAGATATGTTTACCTGGACATGGATGTCTGCTTTACTTATCAAGTATTTTTTTCTGGTTTAAGACAAGCTGATAAACAAGCCGAATATATGTATGCATTAACTATTTATTTTATGCAGTAAATATTATACAACAACAATACAAATACGGCGCCAAATTTACTTAATCATAATTGCGCCGAAATTTACCGCACTGAATTCACTATTTTTGGCGGGTCGAAATAGGTGAACCTCCGAAATTCACCTGTCACCGATCAAAGCATAGATTAGTGTCAACAGTATTCCCATGAAAAATACTTTTCATCTTACACATGATTCCTGTTTTCTGTAGGAGTTTAAAGGATGCTTCAAACCTGGTTGATTAAATAAACTTTAAGGAGAGGTAGAACATCATAGCATTAATTGTTCCAACTGGAGGAACTGTGATCATTAAATTCCCCGATAATTTGTTTTTGTCTGTATTACGAACACCAGGCAATACACATCCTACTAAATTACTTAGAAATTATAAACATTGTCCTTGAAAACGTAGTAGGATCCACAGAAATGTCTGCCTATATTGAATTTTTTGCAATTAGGTAATTTTGGCACCTGATCTATGTAAGTCTTCCTCTGTGCAGAAAATACTGTCAAAATTGTTAATTAGGGAAATATATATATTTTTATATCTACAGTGATTCTGTGCCTGTACAGATTATTGCTGTAAAGGATGACAGCACGTGGGATACTGACTGTATTATATATGCACAGATAAAGATAGTAAATGTAATTGACAGAAAGTTTCTATCACAATTAACCTCTGTCACCTGCAAGCCCAACACAAACTCTTTCTTATAGTGCCTTTCGTCTGTTGTACTTCCTGGCCGCATTAGGACAAGTTAGAGTACAATGCATTGCCTTACCTAAGGCTGTCTCGACAGATATAACTTTGCAATCATTGCTCAAAGTATCACCAAATGCTCTGCCGATCTTCCTCACTATATGCTTCATAGGGCCCAGACTTTATTTGTAGTCAGAATGCATGTAATTAAGAATTACTCGGCTTGACACAAAACATGCCCAGATACATTTCTTCATTATTTGTGGATTAGGCCCCAAATGGTGTACTTCTTGCCACTCCAGTCTCAGTATGTACAGCCTTTGGATATTGTAATAAAGTCTGTCTTTACCTCTCTGACACATGCCATATTTCTTTTAAAAGGACAAGATGCATACCCGGAATTGCACAACATGGACAAATACAGCGTCAACAGTGACTGTTGCATATCCGGAAGATGCAGCAGATGCCTTTTTTTCAATGAATTGTTGTAACTATACTTTTTTTTCTGAACCCTGGTGTTACTTAAACATTAGAATTGTTTCAGCTTTCAATCTACCACACCTGCTTATCAGACAATGTTTTTCAGATGTTTGCATTTGAAGCTGCAGTGATTGGATTTTTATTTGATTTCTGGTGTAAGATGTGGTAATAATCTGTTGAGAATATTGTGTTGTAGTCTTTTATTTCTTCATTGTGGGGTTGGTTTCTCGCTTCTGTGATAAGGTCCGGGTGGACCTGTTCACTGCTGGAAGTCAGGCTGTGTCCCTTGCAGTATCATGGAATAAGGGAACACCAGAACCAGTTCAAGTCTTTCTTGCATCACATCATCATACATCAATTCCAGACCACCTCGTACTCTGCTATGATCTCTCTGCTATGATCTCTTTCCCCCTTCTCTCTCTCTCTCTGGCTGTTATTTCTCTCTCTCTGCCTTCCCCCTCTCTCTGGCTGTTGTTTCTCTCTCTCTCTGGCTATTTACTTCATCTTACTTATACTAGCCAAAATGTAACCAATTGTAGCGATTCTGGGCTATTTTGCGCCGTAGGTAGTATTACGACGTTGCACCAAGTGACTTTTCTTCTCCTCAGCCCTGGTGCCCATTTACTGAACAAGACTGTTTTGCACATGCCTAGGGCTCTTTCACTGAACTAAAACAATCTTTCACAGCCCTAGTATTCTTGCACTAAACTAAACTACGCTGTCTTGCCCAGTCCTAGACAACTACACTGCCTTGCCCAGTCCTAGACAATCTTGCTAGTTGCATGACTATGCAACATGCCCGCCCTTCTTTTTGTGACAAATTGCCGACAGGCCAAATTTGGCATAAAGCTAGCTAGCTAACAGAAAGTAAGACTATCTGAACTGGAAAAATTATTGTGATAAGCGAAGCATACTACTTTAAAATACTAACTCAATATAACAATTGGAAATCCTAATATAAGGAATCTATAGTATTAAGTACAATGATTCTTAGTAGTATATTGAATCAAAATAATGTTACTATCTTTAGATAACATCATAAACATTACTAAATATCTGAAATATTAATATATATATATATATATATATTACACATAAGGTGACTAAATAACATCAATCAATCAAAGCCAAAAGTGGTAAGTATTCAACAATAATACCATAGTACAATTTATTAAAAATATGTGTTAGGAATATCAAATAAAGTCCTTAATCTCCAAAGTGTTTTACACACAAATGTCACTGAGGTAGACATAGTCATAATTATCAATACAATTCATATGTAATATAAATATAACCAAAGTCCGATATTGTAGACTCCATAGCGATGTCCACAATAATGTCCCAATAAAATTTACATATTGATCCAAGACCATCACGTATGCTTGATGTCGATTTCACCGAATATAATTTGAATCTGCGACTGCAAACGGACCACAAGGAATGAAAACCAATTCAATGTAGAATTGTTTATTTGAGACGAATGCACTCATGCTTGATACGAACTGATTGAGTTGTCATACAAACTTCCATGGTGTAATGTTTGTTCAATGTAGAAAAGACTGATGAATACATTTTTTAACTCATGAAGACTTCACAAATGAACTGCATGGTAGCAAGATATACACCTGTTGATTCCTCACTAGATTGACTGACATGGTAGATTGACTCCACGGTAGATTGAATTCGATCTAGATTGCTGAGATTGACTGACTCCATGGTAGATTGACTCCATGAATGAAAAGTTTAATTCATGATGACGCCACGGTTGAAACGATTGAACTCACGGTTGATTGAGTTGCTCCATATGCGCTGCTGAAACACGTCTAGCGATAGCATGTTCATCCTGAACTGTTCGTTTTTCATGAAGACGCCGTGGATTTTCACGACGCCTGGTCATGAGATGATTCGTCCTTGCGAAAGGTCTGTTGAATATATGTAGATCCACCTAATTCCTGGCAAATGGGGAGAAGAGTGCGATCGAACACACAAGCAGTACAGAATTATACGGTCAACTTTGTAAACAAACCTAGCGAAAGTGCGAAACTAAACTACAATAAACTCTCAGAATTAGCTCCGATGTCAATGAATTGACGTTACGCTAGATTTTATATAATTATAATTAATATTCATAATTAATGTCATTATAATATATATATTTCAATAAATATGGTGGTCTCATTAAGTTTCTAAATTATATTCGATACCATTGACCAGCCACATAATACTAAGGTCAAAGCCAATTTGGTCTAATTATTGCTTGGTGATTTCGGCACCCGAAAAGAAATGTGACGCAAGGGTAAACCCTTAAAATTATCGGCCGAAATTGCTGTATTATCACAAACTCAATATCAATACTAGTTAAGTGCCTCAGATTGGATAAGTATATTGTTCCTGTCAATTGGGAAACCTTGCAATTGTGACAATATATTGGCAATCCGAGAGTTGTCATACAATTTTAGAACCTATCACTGTTATGTTACTGACCCTGGGTCCATTGTACCTTGAAATGAACAATGCCTCACTGGTATGGAAGTATCAAACTATAATTATATGATAATGATAGTTTAAAATTACATTTTAAACAATTATAGATAAATATCTACCTAATAGTATTAATTTCATCTGTTGCTCTCTTGGGCGATTATCTTTTGTTGCTTTCTTGGGCAATTGTCTTATGTTGCTCTCTTGGGCATTTTCGTATGTTGCACTCTAGGGCAATCAATATTCTGCTCACTTGGGCAATGCATCTTGCTCACCTGGGCAATGCATATGTTTTGCTTAAGGGTAATCCTTCTGTTGTAGTCTTTTATTTCTCTGGCTGTTGTTTCTCTCTCTCTCTCTCTGGCTGTTTACTTCATCTTACTTATACTAGCCAAAATGTAACCAATTGTAGCGATTCTGGGCTATTTTGCACCGTAGGTAGTATTACGACGTTGCACCAAGTGACTTTCCTTCTCCTCAGCCCTGGTGCCCATTTACTGAACAAGACTGCTTTGCACATGCCTAGGGCTCTTTCACCGAACTAAAACAATCTTTCACAGCCCTAGTGTTCTTGCACAAACTAAAGTACACTGTCTTGCCCAGTCCTAGACAACTACACTGCCTTGCCCAGTCCTAGACAATCTTGCTAGTTGCATGACTATGCCACAATATACCTCAGTGTGATAAACAAGAACATGGAGACACCGTAGAATAGGGTCACTCTATTGTCAGTGTGCACTTCTAGGTCCTCAAAACATCAGCAAATGTATGGGTTTGACTTAGAAAATATATTCTTCATTTACACTGGACAGAATTTGTTAAGCAAGCAAAAATAATTTAGGTTCATTATGGAACTTTTGTAATGAAAATTTACAAAATAGTTTAAGTTACTGAATGAAATTTAAGACACACGTAACACCAAAAAATTAAGTGACGTAAAGCTTTTGTTCTCAACTCAAGCTATGATAAAACACTAAGAAGAAAATTAAAATCTCAATTATGTCAGAGTATGCTGCTAATGTTGCAATGGTTAAAGAAGACCTAAAATCTATTTATTTATTTTATTATTTCATCCAAGTGTTGGAATTGAAGTGAACAACTGTTCACAAGTCACACCG
Organism: Alitta virens; assembly: GCA_932294295.1. NCBI lineage: Eukaryota > Metazoa > Annelida > Polychaeta > Phyllodocida > Nereididae > Alitta > Alitta virens. The sequence continues at coordinate 24,928,789 of OW028585.1, read as the reverse complement.
CATATACTTGCATAATAACACTCACAAATCGAAAGATTACAATTTTACCCAAGCAGAAGTGACACCTAGGGATAGAGTGTGACATCACATCAGGAATACCCCATAATTTGTTAGTAAATGACAGGTAAGTTGTGACTCTGAGCTGCGTGCAGCATCCTTGTTTCTTGGTCACGCCTCAGTGATTCCCTTGCATTTGACCCCTGATCAGAACAATAAACTCCTGATGCCACACCATGCAAATTGATTAACCTAGGATTTGGAAAATTAGTAATTCAGGGTAAATTCTTTCATATGAACTGTAATACTTAATCAAAAATGCAAATTTCATTTTAGTGCACCTGTATGTGCTAAAGCTCATACATGATCTCACTGATCCACTGATTCATGTTTCCGTTCCTATAAACACTTATTAAACACTTATTTAAAACATGGAGAGCATCGAAACATGGCCATGGGTTGTCTCAAATGTTTACAAAATTTGGCTGACTTGCTTATATGCCACTTCACACCTTACTCAAGGCCCCTTCACACTTAGCCGGATCAGAGGCCGGAGTGTCCCGGAATGAAATTTCGTTAAATCTGAGGCGGTCCAGGCGAAAAAGTTAGAAATGTCAACAAACGAAATATTTGGTGGTATGGACACGAAGGCAAGACTCTGGCAACACGGAGCAACATGGCCATTACACGGATGTGTACGGTCGCTACACGGATATGTACGGCTGAAACACAGTGGTGCACGGTGAACCAAGGAACGAGTCACGGTTGTTGCCGGAGGTAACACGACTGTGCCGGATGTGGGCGGAGTGAACCGGATGTTACACGGGGCCTTCACGGATATACCCGATCTTTACACGATATCACTACGGAGTTAAGCGGTTTTCACCCAGATCGCTCTGAAATTGGTATTTAAACTGGCTGCGTTCCACTGTCCATCATTTCACTTTGGACTACCATACTGGAAAGGTGTTGCTGCTACTACAGAAGAATTGGATATGTCTTTATCACACTACGACAGGGTGGAATGGGATGTGGAGTACCTGGACATGCAAGTCCAGCTACTTACTGCGGCTAATGATATATATATATATATAGATTTTATTGACATGTAAAATATCATGAGTGATACATATGTCATTCAGTTAAAAGATAACATGAAAGAGACATTAATGTAAATACAGAAAGCAATAAAATTTCAATAATCAAGGTTCCAGCCACCAAGTTAACTTATAATACGTGTTTAAAATCCACATACACAATAGAAAAATACAAGCCGCTAATAAAAACATTTCACTCTTAAAGTCCAAAACATGACAAGCACATCATAACTAATAAACTAATAAACTAAATTAATAACTGTGTGGATACATGAGATGGTTTTCTCTACACATCGGCTTGAAGGAGAAACTTTCCTAAACTATTTAATAACTCAGGTTCCTTGTTTGTCATTATTGCTGTAAACTTAGTTATATCATCTAGAGACAAGAAGTTGTTAATAAATTTAGTTGCATTCAAACAAAGGTTAACACGGTGTTGCTCATTACCAGGACAGACAATCAAACAGTGAATTTCGTCTTCTACAAAGTTTAACGTACACTTTTCACATATTCTATTTGGAGCAGGAATTATTGGTTTATGGTGTCGACCTGTTTCAATCTTCAGGCTATGTGAACTTGTCCTAAATCTAGCTATTTTAGTTAACACTTTGCAAATTTGTGCCAATTCAAGATAAGGTTCTATTCTACAATCAGTTTTAAATAGTTTATATGTCCTAAGTTTTGGTTGTTGTGAACTGTCATTTATTGCATTTATAAGTCGCTGATGTTCGGCTTCATAGAGTCTTAGTTTCACTGTGTTAGAGATATTATCAATGTCAAAGTTTCTGAGGTTACTAATATCATATTCAATGTTGCAGTTATTTAATACATGACACACTTTACTGAACCAGTTATTTCCATTTACAATATAATTCTGCAAGAAGAACAGAAACTGCAAGATGATGCAGTGAGGGCCACAACAACAACTGATGAAGATGACTTATTACAAATGCTGGTGCTGCACGAAGAAGAAGAAGGCGAATGTGGGCGCAACCTTGGCTCCTAAGAAGACCTCTTTATGGGCAGTATGAAAAACTGATGGCTGAATTGACTGCAGAAGATGTGGGTGGCTTCAAGAATTTCATGAGGGTGGAGCCTGATTTATTTCATGAAGTTCTTGCCAGAGGGGGACCTAGGATTACAAAGCAGGATACCTTTTTGAGGAGGGCCCTTGAACCTTGATTGAAACTGGCTATTACCTTGCGCTACCTGGGTACGGGCAACAGCTACATGTCTCTGCAGTATGGATTTAGGGTAGCCTTCAATACCATTTCTATGTTTGTCATCGAAGTCTGCCAGGCCATCGTAGACGAGTACTCAGCAGAAGTGATGCGTTGTCCTGTAACCCCAGAAGCCTGGAAACAAGTTGCCAATGGATTCTACAACAGATGGAACTTCCCCCACTGTGTCGGCGCCATTGATGGGAAGCACGTTGCCATCAGATGTCCTGCGAAGTCTGGATCCCTGTTCTACAACTACAAGGGATTTTTCTCTATTTTCCTACTGGCTGTAGTTGATGCTGAATACAAGTTCCTCTATGTTGACATTGGTTCCAGTGGATCAGGCTCAGATGCTGGAGTGTTTAGTCAGACAGAATTGAAGGAAGCGCTACAAAGTGGGAACATTGGATTACCTGAACCAGATAACCTGCCTAATGATGACCAACCAGTGCCTTACTTCATAGTTGGGGATGATGCCTTTGGACTGCAGACTTGGATGATGAAGCCTCTGCCTCACAGGAACATGACCATGGAAGACCGAATCTTCAACTACAGACTTTCTAGAGCTAGAAGAGTGGTAGAGAATGCCTTTGGACTTTTGGCTGCCAGGTTCAGGTGTCTCCTCACAACAATGCCTCAAAGTCCTGACAGAGTGTGCACCATAACTCTTGCTTGCTGTGTGTTGCACAACCTACTGAGGATGAAGTATCCAACTGCTCAAGTGAATGCTGTGGACCAGGAAAATGCAGACATCCATGAGATCATCCCAGGTGCATGGAAGGAGAATGCCAATCTACCAGACATGGGACATGTGTACAGAGGCAACACCAACAGAGCAGCCAAGGAAATGAATACTTGGTCAACTACGTGAACTCAGAAGCTGGGAGTGTACCATGGCAACAAGACAAGATTTGAAAACAACACATATGATGTAAGTTTGAACATTAAATTATTACGACACTTCAGACATCTGCAGCACACAAGTGCAAAAAATGCACAGCATTTAATTATTGTCATGCAATACAGTTTACATGAAAAAAAGTAACATAATAATACAATGACCAGTAATTTTAAATGTATAAGTTGCTTGTAATAACAGTTCATTGTTCATTGAAAAAAAGTTCATTGTTCATTTCCAGGTCAAAATTACTCGGTTGTGGTCATTTTCTTCCGTAAGGCGGCGCTACGATCCAGCGCGAAGCACCGGCCTTTCTCATAACCGATTTGCCGCTCCCCCAGAATTGGGGGGGGAAATGCTTCCGCGCATCATCTACATACAAAGAAGTGCAATTACTACACTTTTTTTTTTTCTTTCTTTCAAGAAGCCACTCACTGTGAAATTAGTTCATACGATTTTTTTTTACTTAAACTCTACTTACATCATGAACGTGGAATTCCACCCACTGCAGAAGGTACTTTTTTCGTAAAAAGCACTGAACAAGCGTTGTATAGGCGTAAATGGCACTGAACAAGCGTTGTAAAGGTGTTGCAACGCTTATTCAATGATCAATTTTTTACATTATCCCTTCAGAAAGACCAGTGCCACGCACCAGCGCCGTTTTTCGGCAGAAATTGCGGTTGTGGTAGTTGGAGGCGTGGGCACCGAAGAGGAGGAGTTATGGTCATCACCACCAACCATTCCCCCCCACACAATTGTTCAACAAGTAGCTACAATCCTGTGGTGACATGGAAGGACGACCGTGCGAAGGACCTGCAGTCAACCATGACGACATGAGAGCCTGGGGTGAAGGGCTGGATGCAGAAGCAAACATCTGGGCAGCAGGGCTGGAAGAATGCTGAGCGAACATCTGGGCAGCAGGGCTACAAGAATGTTGAGGGAACATCTGCGCAGCAGGGCCGGATGAACTGGCTGTAGTAGCAGGAGCAGGGAGGACGAACTGCTGCTGCTGAGGGACAGGAGGCACAAAGGGATGATACTGCTGTTGCTGTTGCAGTTGCTGCTGGCGCTTCCGACGATACGCCTGCTTAAACTGCATCAGGTGCTGTAAGGTTTGGGCCTGGTAATCCCTCCAAGTGTCCATGTCCATCTGCATGACCTCGTGGTATATCATGTCCGTGAAAACCCTCTTGCCTGAGTCATTTGGCTGACTCAACTTGCTCTGCTTGTCCCGCTGCAGATCTGTGGCTTTTTCAATCAGCTGGAAATAGGAAAGAACACAACATTAGAGTAAAAGTCACATGGCAACTGCAATAGTATGTGCATTATTGACAATGTAATGAAAAGACACATCACCATACAGTGAACACTGGAAGTGCCATGAAACAAAGCTACCACTTTCTACTATGGAAAAGCTAAAACTTTAAAATGCAAGAAAACAATTACAACTTTAAACTGCAACATTACAATAAGATTATCTTGATTATCACGACAACTGAAGCAGTATACTTACTTGAGTGACAGCTTGTGTAGCAATTCCACCTCCACTACCTGCAAGGCTGGATGCATCACAGTCATGATGATGACGAGGCTCGTGATGATGTCTGGACGTCTTCTTGCTTGGAGGAGGGGCCCCCTTCTTGCTCCTGCTGCTGCTGCAGCCCTTGAAAGGCCCAACCTTGGACCTGCTGGTGTCCGAATCCCTGCCACCATCATCCGAACTATCCACAATGACCTCATCAGCATCAGAGGTCTCATCATCCTCACTGGTAGCTCTGTTGCTTAATGCGCTTTTGGCCTATGAGCTGTGGGAAAGCTGCCCACCTTTCTTTCTTTTTCCAGCATCAACCCTCTTGATGTGCCTTTCGATATAGCCAAAATTTTCCGGTATCAAGTTGTCCCAGTCTGTGAGGATTCTGGTGGCCCCACCAGAAGGCTTCTTGCTTGGATCCGTAAGCTTCCCCACTGAAGTTCGCATGGAGTCGATCCACGTCTTCAGCTGCTGGGCTGTACAACTCAGCTCTTTCGCCCTTCTGGTCGATTATTTGCGATTTAATGTCTGTCTGCTTGTATTGAGCAAGCCGCCGGTTGTAGAGCATCTCCTGGGAACGGTACCAGTCGGCCACATCTTGTTCCTGGTCTTCTGTCAGGTCCAGGGGTTCTTTCTTGTGCCTCTTCGCTTTTGCTGCAGGTGACGGTGGAGCTGCAGTACCAGTTACTGCAGCTTCAGCAGGTACTTCAACAGCAGGTACAAGTGGCCCAGGTAAATCTGGCATGCCTTGCGGACTTTGCGGTCTTGATGAGGTATTACTGCCTGCATCTTCTTCAACAGCAGGTGCAGGTTCCTCTTGCATAACAGTCTTCTTGGAAGCCCTCCCTTTTCCTCTCCTAGGTGGCATGGGTGGTTATTCAAAGAAACGGCAGTAGTAGCAAGGCTTTGGTAAAGTTCAGCAATCCAGAAGGTAATATCCAGAAGAAGTGGTAGATAAATCAAATAATTCGATGATGATGAACGGCGTGCGTGCGGCGGAATGATGCTTCTCCCAAGACGGCAGTTCTATATATACTAAGGCATCCGTATTCACTCCGTGTCAGTCTAATTAACACCGTGTTGACACCTTGTTCACTACGGCCTCTCCGTATTGACCTCGTGTGACACCGTGTACATAACGGGGTTAAAGGGGTCAAGGAAATGACCTGTAACCCGCTTTCCCTGTTCATTCCATGTTTACTCCGTGTTGCCCCTTGTTCACTCGTGTGGAACCGCGTTGCTCCTTGTACCGTCCGGCGTGTACTTTTCATGCCCGGTTGATGCCGGACTTAGCCGGAGATCACAGGAAGTATTCCGGAGTCAATACGGAAGTCCCCGAAGATCGACGGAGTCTACACGGATCAAAACGGATCAACACGGAGTAAATTAATCTGGTACCTCCGGCATGAAAAATTTAACATGTATAATTTTTTCCCCAGAGTCCCACGGTTCCCGGATCGCCCTGGACAATGCCGGACAATGCCGCACATGAACAAGAGGTCTACACGGCATTCCCCGGAGTATGCCGTAGTATGCCTGAGTTGTCCTCCGGGACACTCCAGTGTCTAATCCGGCTAAGTGTGAAGGGGCCTTTAGTGATAACACTTAGTAATTCTAATAACCCAATCACTCACTAAATTGATGACATAAAATTAATGTTAATTTCTTATTTTGATATTGTAAGACTTCCTTCGCCTTATGATGGTGCAGTTAATATTATGGCCATTTTGACAACTCACATTTAGAAAGATTGATCACCTTGAAACCATGTAATAAATGAAGAAATAAACAGACTATATTGATGGTCCTGTTACTCCAATAAGTAATATGCATATTACAGTACTGCCAGCCTATTTTTAAGATTTTAATTAGATTTATCTGTCTCAGCTTTTGATCTTATATACTCTAATGTTTAAACTACACAAGAATTGAGGCTGACACAATTGCGTCACGACAATGGGTCACTGGTGATATAATCCAGATCAACATATAATACACAGATAGACGGACACATTGATACATAGACTGATACATGGGTAGGAAGATATAATTAAAACTGATATAATAATAATATCAACTTCCAATGAAATAGAAGCACTACAAATATGTGTATTTGCATACTCATATATATGATTTTAATATCATTACAGAATACAAATAATACTTAAAAATACTTCTGAATGACATCACAAAATCTTCTGCTATAAATTATTCAGTATTGTTTGTTAATTCAATCACTTTCCTTGTACATAGTATTAACACCAGATGGCAGTGTATGTGTTGCAAGAAGGTGATTGTGATGCTTGTGACCTGCAGTCTGATGATTAATTAGAATTTTAGGAGCAATTTTGAATTATCAGTGTCTTAAAACATGCAAAATCACTAAAATAGTTTGAATATGCTCTTTCACCAGGCTCAACCCGCTCATCGTGCACAATGATAGGTCTAGTTGCCGTTCATTATTTTAACTAATCTATTTTCAATACAAAAAAGAAATATATGGTAGGTACACCATGCGTTGTACCATACATAAATGTAAATTTCAAAATATTAAGCACATTATGTTATATAAATATAATTAACCCATCATGCTTTATGAAATATCTGAAGGTAACATTGTATGTTTATAAAAACAGTCCTTTTTGTGCCAAATCTGTAGTGGTTCTGGCTCTGCTATAGGCCTTGTGACCACAGTAAGTAGTTCTTAGACTCTAGCTCTGATATGATAGAGAAGCAACTCAGTCATTGAGTTTATACATTTATTAACATACATCAAATATAACAGTACAGTGGTGCCCACTACAGCATGACCTATGCTTGGGCAGTCAGGTGTCTGACTATAAGTTCTAGTGAATACTAGATGGATCTGCTCAGACAGAGTATTATACAGGAATCTGTATGACTCAAGTAAGTCTGGGGCCAAACAGAGGATCTTACACAGGTTGCTGTGTCACTCTAGTCAGGTCTGGCCCAGAACCCCAGTGGGCTGGGGTATTTATGCTACCCTGGTCACATGACCACTGGTCACCTGAGCAGGCTGACCAATGAGAAGCCAGCAGGTGCTGCCCCTGGTTGCAGGGAGCTCATTTGGCTGGAGGCACTCTCAGAGGCAAGATCTCTACAGTAGTACAGAGTTAGTTAAAGAAACAGTCCCATTTTGCCCTGGTATGATTTTCACATCAATGCTGTCACTCTATTTCACCCCAATGCTGTCACTCTCCTTTTTTTGTTGATGGCGTGTGTGTCTTCTCATTGCTTTAGGCATCCATTTTTCGGATCCGTTTTTGGGGCGGAATAGATCTTAATGTTTTCTGTATTGAAGCGAACGATCTTAAATATTTGCCGATTTTCCTTCAGTTGGTTCCATGTTTCCAACACTATTGGAATTTAGACGTCCACATATGCTCAGTAGAAAGTAATGCTATTTTTGTGATCTGTACTTCCCTTGGTTGAATTGTAAGTTGTGTCTGTCTACGGCAGTTTCTATGATATTTTTGTTGCTCTTTTTGTTCAGCTTCTCATATTCAGGATGATGGGGCTCTATTTTGCAGAGGCCTTGGACAACTGTTGTGGTCGGGACTTCGTATTTATCACCAGAAACATAACTTATTGATGCATATTCTTACGTGTGTAATGTGGAAATCTTCGCTTTTGTGTAATTTTTGTATTATTCCATGAACCATGAAGGTAGTAGTTTTTTCCTATTTTCTTAAAGTTTTAACTTGCTCTCGTGGCACTTTTCTTGTTATGCAGTTCACAACTTCCTTTAAAATCTTGAAGCTGGGTGTGGTTTTGTTCTTATGCAAGTTTATGAGTTTGTGTTTTGGTTCTTCATTAGGTAAAGGGGTATTCACACTGTCACGGATACAACCTACGTATGACAATGGACGTGAAAAATAGGCTAAACATTTCACTCGTAGAAGGTCCGCCAAAGTTTTAAACAAGTTAAAAAATGTTTGCCCTCTCCACGAATGGTCACGGATGATTTAGCTCCACCAGGAGCTTCATTTTCTGAGGTAGAATTGCAGGTTCTCAATGTTACAGACTCACGTAGGGTTCCTTTTCATACCGAGTTGATGAAAGCGTGAGTATTTTGTCTGGCCAACAAGGTGAACACAATGTAATCAGCACTACAGAGCTGAATCCTGTATGGATGTTAATCATGGCTGTCAAACAATGTCAAGGCTGTGGAGAAAGTGTAGGCAAAAACCTGAAGGCACCGGCTTGAATTTCAGACTAACTACGTGCACAGCCATTTCATGTATTGAAGCGGGTGTTAGTAGAGTGAAGGCAGAAGTAAAACAAACACAAGCAAGGTCTATTCAAAAGTTAAAGAACTGGAATGACTTTGAAAGTTCACATTTAGATAAAATCATCAGTCTAGCCATGACCGCTCACCTGGTTGAAATCAGATGTATCTGAAAATATTTGCATAGTTTTTCGAGGATTAGGACAGGTTCTCACAGATTGTGCATCAAAACCGGTTATTGAGGCAGGATATCACACAATGAGAGACTTTGCAGGTGCACACTGAGCAGCAGGAGTTGCTACTGTGCCACAAACTGAACATTTGAGGTTGCCCTGCATAGGCCTAAATGATATTTTTTTCTAAATAATGAAGCTGACTGGCACAGGCCAAGTAAGTTTGAATATGACATTAAAACGCAGGCTCATGCAACAGTCATCCTTTCACTTGTATACCTAAGTAACTTTTAACAGTCAAAAAGCAAATAAAGATTAAAAGTAATATATCTAAACTGACATCTGTATAAGGGACATCACCATCCGTCCAGTCGTACAAAGAAAGAGACTTCATTAGGCCTATCAGTCATGTCATTACCACAACAGTACAAAAACGTGACAAAGCATCTTACTTACAGTTAAGTGACTGGTCACGCACATCAGCTCAATAAGAAAGAGACTTGTATTGAGTAATAGCATTCGTAGACATTGTCACTCTCTGATAAAAGCAGATACCATATGGTCCTGGTCTTATTACGTATCAATTCGTCTTTCAATAAGGAATCAGTTTTGCCTAAAATATCAATCTGATTGCGATACAACTGACTCTGAGACTGAGACTGAGACTGAGGCTGCATCGGCTACTAAACCATTGCTGGTCGAGATGTAGTCAACGTTGCTGATGAAAGCTTTTAATCATGCAACGTTGACACACTGTTGGTTATTGTATTTCCAATGGAAGCTGACAGCCTCTGGTCTCATGGTGCCTTCCTCCTGCACTAGAAGCCGGCACTGTCTCAACCTCTCCGGACACTCAAAGGAGGGCATCTGACTAACACCGCTGCCAGAGAATCTCGCCTCCACTGACTCTGTCGACTACTTCTTCATCTTTTCCCTTGTTTTTCTTCTCAGCATTTGCTCTTCATATGCAGTATGTTGGTAGTTTTTACGAAATTAAATCAAGCGACACTCAGCATTGTAGCATGAGCCTGCACCACTAGACTGATGTGTGCCAGGTTCTGAAAAAGGGCTAGACTGCATGTGAAGTAACAAGTCAGAGTAACAGTTTGATCGCATGGCGATCCCCCTGTCGCTGAGGACAAGACTGCATCGACGACTCAATCGTTGCCTTGTCAAAATGTCATATACATCGCTGACAAATTTTCTCGATCATGCAGCGTTGATACCCTGTTGGTTATTGTTGTTTCCATTACAACTATGCAGCCCTCTAGTCTCACATTGCCTCTTCTGATGCAAGAAGCAGGCACTGTCTCGACTTACCGTACACACAAAAGGAAGGTATCTGGCCCTTGCCGCAGCCACTGCCAGAGCAGACACCCAAAAGGAGAGCATCTCACCAGCACCCGCTGCCAGAGAGTCTTGCTTTCACTAACTCCACCAAATACATTTGTGTCTTTCTCTACTTCTTCTCCTCAGTATTTTTTCTTCACATAATGCATTATTCTCCATAACTTTACGCTCAAAATTGAATTAAGTCACACTCACCAAAGCATCATGAGCCAGTACAATTTGTCATGTTTGCTAGATGCTTGAAAAGTCCTGTGAAGTATAACAAGTCTGAGCGCTAGTCTTTGTAGGCGTCCTCACTCTCTGATGCAGAAAGTACATACAGCATGGCTCTGACCTTTTTTCAGAGCAATATGTCCGTCAATAGGGAATTAATTTTGTTTGAAATATTGTCTGAAATATTGATTGCATGGTGATCCACTGACATGAGACTGAGGCTGCATCAGTGACTTGACCGTTGCTTGTTTAGATGTAGTCGACGTCGCCTAGGCCAACAGAGCCCCGGTCTCAGCATTGTAGCATGATCCAGCACCACTTGTGATGTTTGCCAGGTACTAAAAAATTAACTGGACTCCATGTGCAGCATGAGCCAGTACAATTTGTGATGTTTGCTCAGGGCTGGCAAAGAGTTGGACTGCTTGTGAAGTAACAAGTCCAAGTAATAATTTGAACTCCGAGTTCAGATTTCAAATGCTGCCTTGAATAAATGAGTCTTTAGGCTCTTCTTAAATGGCTCTAATGAAGTCATTTGTCTCATGGGCGGGGGCAGGTCATTCCAGAGCTTTGGTGCAACTACTTAAAGCAGGTTACAAAGCTGTTTTAGTGATCTCACCCTTGTAGGCAAGGCCACTCGACTACATCAACCAGTCATGATGTCTGTGCGATGTCATCATTGAAGTCTGTGAATAGGATTTTCTGTGCAACGACACCACACTGTTGAACAAATGTATTGAGGTGACTTTAATAAAAATGCTCTCTTGCTGCACTCAAATACAGGTTAAATAGCTATTGCAGTGATCTCACTCTTACAGGAAGGGTCACTCGACTACATCAGCCAGTTGTTGTCTCTGCAATGTCATTGTTTATCTATTGTCAGCAGGAGTCCCACTCTCATTTACATTGTCTGCACAATGTATTTGGGGACTTTAATAAATATACTGACTCACTTGCTGACACTTAGCCCTCTCACTGCACTTGAAGCAAATTGAAAAGCTGTTGCAGCATGCTCACTGTTGCAAGGAAGGTCGCTCTAATGCATCTGCTCTAAAGCGACAATGTCAACCATTGTATTTCCATTGCGAGCAGGAGTTCACTCTCATTTACATTGTTTGTAAATGTATCCAGGTGAAAAACACACTTATTTAAGGGCGTACTCACATCAAGTTACAGATATGACCTCTCGGTAGTACTACATGCATGTAAAAGGGCAAGGTCCTTGAACGAAAAGGTTAGGCCCTAGAATTTTTTTTGGGTCCAAATTTCAATAATTTTTAACTCCCGTTCTATTCAATCAAATTTCATGCAACTGGCGTCATTATGTAGAGAAAAATTAGGACTTTACATAGGATACCATGTCTATTCACCAACCTTGACCAGTTTCGAACCTGGAGCCAAAATTCTCTTTCCCATGTTATCCAATGGGGAGACCTACCTACCTCCTCCCTGGACCTGCTGAGTCAGCAATTTTTACAATGAATGTTAGGAAATGTATGATTCTTGCCCCAAAAAAGCAGGAAGAAAGTCTTCAATTTCATTCATATTTTGCACATATATGTCCTCTGGGTGGTACTATATGACTGTAAAAGGGCAATTACCTTCATCAAACAGCTTAGGCCCTAGAATTTTTTTATCACTCATAAAGCCTGAATCGCTTACTCAGAACCAAAATGTTGTTGATAGATATACATGTGCTTCACAAATGTGATTTATTTCAGAAGTTTGGGTCACAGGGTCAAGGTCACAGAGTGTCCTATATATGCAATTTTCAGGCGTTTTGAACTCGGGTCCTATACAAGGCACAGACACCAAAAAAATATGTTCTTAAACCTGATTTCATTCTCTTTCAATTCCTGTACAGCTTGAGAAGCCAGGGAAATAATTTTTAAGGTTTTTAGGGACTTAATTATTTGATCTTGTTGCAAATTGCATAAACAAATCTTTAAAATGTCATTATTCAAAGCGTTTTTTTCTGGATTGGTCCAAAAAAATTCAAAGGAGTGTATATACATATGATAGACACATGTGAATTATTTCAGAAGCTTCTTATTGTATATGTCTAAAATAATTCACAGGAGGGTATATCCAATGTATATACATATAACTAATATAGAAGGGTGGGTTGGTTAATGTTGGGACCGAGAATTTATCTTCTTGAAATTGCTCGCAATTTCAGTTGTCTAGTTATTATTATTCTTATTAGATTTTAATTAACTTGTACTCAACGCCACCTGCAGGCGTGAGTCTATTAACAACGCCTCCGGGTGTGATTATCTATTGACTAAACGTCAACGCCTGAGGGTGTTCAAGTCTATTGACACTTTGTAGTGTGCCCTGGGGGCACAGATGTCTTTCATGTACCTGAGCTTAAATAGCCTCAGGGGACGGCATGATCCTCTGATGCCCTAATGGCACTAACGTAGTCATCTCCATTCTGAGACTTGCCAGCAACTTTAGCAAATAATGCTTAAATTATTTGTTGAATAAAAAAAAACCATTCTGTATCGATTATCCACATATCGGGTACTATCACTCAATTGGGCTCCAATAAGCGTAACAAAATACAGAAAATGTCACTCTAAATTTACTTAATGGAAGCAAAAAAGTTAATGCATTTTAACTCATAAAATGACATTGTCCTAATTTTCTTTTCTTTTTTTCTCACTTAAACGGAATGGTTGTACATGGTTTACAACTAATATGGAGTTGAGATTTTACACTCTTTTCATTTGCAAATCAATGAACCAGATGAGGAATGACTGATAAATATATATATGATATAACTGCCTAGTCCAACCAGTTTTATAGTTCAGCTACCAACTCAAAAATGTGTAGCTGCTATATCTAACAGATAAATTAATCTAGAATATTTCTTGTCTGACGAAACATTCACATGATCTAAGCGCTTTGCGGTATTAATAATATAAATATTTTCCTGTAAATTTCCACTAGGAGGTTCAAAGTCAGCCATTAACATAGTTGTAAATTGTTTTCAAATCATGAAGAAACACCTATTTCTGGTCATCAAAAATGGCAAACCATACATGAACAGTATTTTCGATACTATCTGCATATCATACTTTATTTTTATTGAAGATAAAATATTTAAGAACCCTATATGGATTTTGTAGATCACAATTAGAATTTCAGTATACGAAGGTAGATCACAATTAGAATTTCAGTATACGAAGGTAGGTGTGACATTCACATTTTATGAAATTCAAGGTACACAACCTGAACTGAGAAATTCTCTTCTTGAGAGACATCAATTTTGTTTTACAATATTTACTAGTTGTGAGTGAAAACAGACTGAAAATCGAACAATTATAAACAAAGATATGCCATTTTGAAATCAGCAGACCGCATTTTTTCAGTTTTGGGCACTTTTCATTGATTTTACCCTATAGTATAAACATAGATGCACTGATTTTACCCCAATTAAGTATACTCATACTTAATTGGGGTAAAATCAGCTTTTTACCCAATGAAGGAATTTCAGATGTTACTTAGTTTTGAAATGTTTCCAATATAGCCAACACAGGTAATACAAAAAAGAGGCGAGTTTGTTTGGTAAATCTTAGTACTTTTGTGATGTGTCTGTGTGTGATATTTGTGTGATGTATTGTATCTGTGTGTGAGAGTTGTATTGCCTGTTTTTATTTATGTATTGAGGTTTCCCAAAGACAAATTTCATTATTATGATAATAAAGGATTATCTTATCTTATCTTATCTTACCTTAACTGGCTTCCTACCTCACATGCAGTTAATATATAGTTGTGCATACTTTCCAGGAGTTTTAGGTTCCTACCTTGTGTAAGATTAGAGTTATTCAACACAATGTCAATGCAAGTCATTTGTCTCATTGTTTCTCACTGGTGGGGCACTGAGAGACAAAGGTAATAGGTACCGTGAAACACAATTTGATTGTACAACAAAAATGCAAAATGTCTCCAAATACCCTTATTTTAGTTAGCAAGTTCCTTTCATTGTCCATTGCTACTGGCCTAAAGCTTAGCCGGTTATTTTACCAGCAATCAGAGAAAGATGTAATGAAGACATGGAAGGCCCTAAAGTCCACATGATGTTATGCATATACCCTACAGCTTGGCTCATTCACTTGGCCTGGTATTGACACTAAGTACAAGGTATCATCAATTCAACATGTCATGCAAGTGACATCTAGCTGTCACTTTCATTATAAAGAGTTACATTGAATTGACTGTCTCACCCTGCCCCACTCACGCTTTGTCTCACTCTTCCCATGCTTAATATGAACTTGTGGCCTTCTGAGGTCCATATATATTACAGCTACAGCAATGTTTATTACCATCTGGAATTAAATAGCATGGGCATGACCAAACATTACTTTACCTGGTGTAAAACCAAAAAAATATAATTTCAAACACCTTGCACATTTAATTCTTGCAGGTAATGGAACAATCTGGTGGTGATGTAGTGTTAGCATTAATACCTAAAGGGCAGTGTTATAACCTTCATTGCGTTGAAACTAGGTGCTTTGTCTCACTGTTCCCTGTGCCTCATTGTTCCCCTTTCTCCTCTACTTTTATTGAGCACTAATAAAGTGTGAAATTTCATGATAATTTGTTTATTTACTGGAATAAAATTAGTGCATGTATATTTTATTTTGTGAATATCATTTTGTGCAAGTTGCCAATAAATAGCCCCAATTTGCTCAAGTTGCTGCCAAGTGTTAGAATGGAGATGATGACCTGAAATACACCAAACAATGAAGGAAAACTATAACCTTAGAGCGATTTATTAAAGCCATTAGAGCAACCTATGAAAATGTATCTACAGACATAAAATTTAACAAAAAACTGTCACATTATATCAATATTTTAAATCTATGATTAAAAAAAGTAAAAAAATAAATATATATCATTGTGATATTTTATTTCAGGCGTGTCACATTTCCTTTTATTTCAGGACAGTTTTTGCAACATGGCCACATTCAACGCCACATTTAACAGCTGCGATGGCGATTATGTGAAGGTTGGCTGGTACTGCGGTTCCGCCTTGTATAAGAAACATGATCCAACCGGGAGTACAGGGAGATATCTCATCCTCACTCAAAGTTTAAATAGGTGGACATGCCAGAAAGATAACATAGATCTTTCGATTTGTAAAAAGTTTTATACTTCCTTAGGAAGTCGAGAAGCGTATGGATCAGACCTTGATGGAAGGTGGTCGACCAGTAATAGAGTTAGTTATTGCAATTGTGTTTATTAAATAATTAAACATAAATACAGTGGGTTGCAAAAGTACTAAAATTAATCCTCCTGCAGTTTACATGGTTACAGTAAACATTTCCTGTAGTTTTTATGCTATGCTGGCTGTAGCTGTTACTGGCTAAAGCCAGCGGCTTCTGTCTACTTCTAACTTATAGTTGTCTTACATCTATGACCACTGAAAAAATATAAACCTTGGTAAATGCAAGAAATTTATCTAATATATCATAAATATGTATAGACATGCATCTTTTTCATACAAGATGGTGGTAAAGGTACTTCTTAAATCTGGCTTTGAGTAGCCAGATATAGCCAGGCAGTTCTGTTCAGTGGTTAGTAACATTGTATAGCAAAAGTTATCTAGCTTTGTCTAGGTTCAATTTGACAGGCTGTTTTTAATGAAACTAACCGTATGTCACACAACGTTTAGGGACAGCTAGGTATAGGGAGAACTAGCTTTAGGGAAAACTAGGTTTTGGGAGTGTTGGGCATACAGTGCACTAGGTGAAGGGAGCAATAGGCACAGGGAAAGCTGGCCACTGGGGTTTGGGGTCATCACCTACTGTGTTACCATCCATTCCATGAGGAAGGAAAGAACTTTTAGGGAAAACTGCATTCTGCCTACCATAGCTGTTGTGCAAAGGGGTGAATGGCATGAAATAACAGTTGTATTCTCTGAAATGTATGCCCAGAAAAGGAATGGTGATGATTATAAACAAGAGCCTGGTGCTTATGATACTGACTTAGATGATGATGATGGCAACCATCCACTAAGGACATGTATTATCCTGGAAGAGTCACATACATCAGGCAATCGTATGGTGATGTTGAGTTATGGAGCAGTAGAATTTATGTCCACAATTCGTGTGCTTTCCAATATCAAACTCTAAATGCCTTCTGAATTTGCGAGAAAACCAAGATGTTTGTTTGACCTGGTCATGTCCGTGACAACTCCAAACTTTTCTCAGCAATGTTTTTGTGTTCTGCCCACCTTCTTTCCACTTTCTTGTGAACTCACTGTTGACCATGAAAGTTTATAAATTCTTTGTCATGTAGGCTACAGTGACCAGACTGGCTGGGATCATAGTAATTCGAATAATGACAATTCTTATGTAGATGATCAGTGATAATGATGTTACAGTTAAATGTTATGACCAGACATCCCACGAGAAAAAAGGTGTTAATACTGGTGATCCTATGCTTGAGTAAAGAGAAAAATTGTATTAGAATGAGAATGCACCAATTTTATAATTATTGAAATGATTTATATATTTGAGTAAAGAGATCAGGCACGGATGAAAAACATCTAGTGCCCAGAGACATGAGAACAAAATCATTATTTCCCATATTCAATTGATTAAGGAGCCCATCAATTTAATGATGGTTTTGATATTTATTTTATGAAAACATGCTGTATATAACGGAAAAATTTCTAGTATTACTTGATATAAACAATTATTAGATGAGAATTGCATCTATGTATGATATAGCATTTTACACAAATCAAACAAGTTATGTCATATGCTCACATGCTATACAAGAAAAGCACTTTCTTTGACAATTGTTATTAGAATGAAACTCACATGCCATTTCTGGCTTGGCATTTTAAATCGAATCTTTGGCTTGGCATTTTTAAATTTATACAAAAATTTCACATAATGGAGAGTTATCTTAATGCACTAGTGTTTGGGTAGTTCGTGCATGTACAATCCGCCAGGGGGCTACAACTGTTAGATCTACTATTGTAGGATGCCTTGTAATATTTTGTGTGTCAAACATGACAGTGACTAATTATACTGAACTGTTATTCACCACTACTATGTACCAATGTTGTTTGCTTACATTGCATAAGTGTATTTATATAAGCAATTCTCTACCTTAACTTTTCTGTATTGTAGGTCACGAATGACCTAATTATATGAATTAATGCATGTCCAAGTATGAAAAATTATTATTATTATGTATTTAAAAACCCCACTTTTACACAGTTGTATGTACATCTACTATGACTTCTATTTACCTATTATGACATAAATTCTCGTAATAGATAAACAAGACTAGTTTTATCATTGTGTTAAGTTGTGTGATACCAGTAAAGAAACATCCTTGGCTGCAGCATATACAAATAAATATAACAGGCCTGCAGTCTCTGCACTAGGGGGAGCACCTGCAGCAGTGATCTCCACAGCAACCACTGGGCTTGGCCTATGATACTAGAAAAGTTAAGAAAAGAGTGTTCTCAGATAGTGGTTTATAGCAGCAGGGCGTAGAGGGACCTGAGCCAGAAAGGGAATCAGGAATCAAAGGGAATCATGAGACAATTGTTAAATTTGAGGGAGCTGAGATTAGGTGACACACTGGTCAATCAGCTGCAGAACCAGGGATGTGTATCTTTCAGTAGAGTAGACTATGTATACCAAGGTTAAACATGACATTGCTTGATTGATGTTGACTAGGTGTGAATTGAGTGATGTTAAACTTTCAAATATTTTCATGAGTTGTGACTTACTCCAGGGATGAGAAAAAGGAATTATGAAATTGAGAATGGCCACTCAAATTAATAATTGTCTGATTGGGTAATTTGTAAAATTAACAAATCATGGTACAGTTACACAAAGTGCATGAAGTGGCTCAATTTCTTTATATATTAATTTAATACAGCTAACAGGCATTACAAGCTGCCATAATGGCTTCTTGAGGAATTACACTCCTGCAAAGCCTTGTCACCTGGATAAACGATCCTGGACCCGGATCAGATGCCTTGCGATATTTGATAAACCGATGCTTGAATATAAACAGAAGAATTCTGAAGAAACCAACACTGCAGAGATTTACAGGTAAATGTGAAGCAATGGAAATATATGATGAAGCTGAATGAATGACAAGCTAACAGTAATTATCATGAATTGAAAACATAGCAATTTCCAATGGTACACATATAATGATACTTAAATAGTCTTTGACATTAATGCCTTAAATACTCTTCGATTATTTTCTCAATAATTGCACAATTTAATACACTCCTTAAAACTAACTTTCTGAATACTGGATCTGTCTGGCCTTTGTATTTATTTGCGACTATTCCGAATGTGTTCTTTTGTCATTTTTTGTCATTTTGTTATTTAGGTTTTCACTTCCAACATAAACTTCCATACTTCAGATGGGGCAAGATCAAAGCATAGATTAGTGTCAACAGTATTACCATGAAAAATATTTTCATCTTACACATGATTCCTGTTGTCTGTAGGAATTTAATAGATATTTTAGAAATGTCAGCTTGTCTCCTTCAAACCTGATTTATTAATAAACTTTAAGGAGAGGATGACATCATAGCATTAATTGTTCCAACCACAGGAACTGTGATCATTAAATTCCCTGATAATTTGTTTTTGTCTGTATTATGAATACTAGGCAATGTGCATCCTATTAAATTAACACTTAGAAGTAATTAACGTTGTCCTTATTATATTGAAAACGTAGTAGGATCCACAGAAATATGTGCTTGTATTGAATTTTCTGCAATTAGGTAAACTGGGCACCTGATCTATGTAAGTCTTCCTCTGTGCAGAAAATACTGTCAAAATTTTTAATTGGGGAAATAAATATGTGTATTACTGCTGTAAAGGTTGCAGCATGTGGGTTTCTAACTGCATTATATATGCATTGATACAGACAGTACATGTAGTTGACAGAAAGTCCATGTCACAATTAACCTCGGTCACCTGCAAGCCCAACACAAACTCTTCTGAGGCATGGTTCCTGGCTGCATTAGGACAAGTTAGATCACAATGCATTGCCTTACCTAAGGCCTAATCTATGAAGAATGTAGACAAAACTGTGACATGTCACAAGCGTAGCATTTGCGCGGAATGACTTATGGACAGCACATACTGAATGAAATTATCAAATCAGCAGGTTACATTGATTGTCAGACTCCTTTAACAAACTGATACAGCGCTATAACTTGTCCTTGTTCCTACAAAGGACAATTATAACATTATTTCCATGTGTAGTTAGTAATTCAAAATCAGTGTTCGATATAGTATCGACCTAAAAATCATCAGTCCTGTTGGTCAATATATCCTTTTTTTTAAGAACAATTATAATAAGATTTTAGTAAGAAGGTGTCACTTCAAAATGTCACTACACAAATTTGGTACATTTGCGACGACAACTTTAATGTCAACTACTGCAACAAAAACCTATTTATATTGTTTTTGCCACATCACTTAGTGCTAATGTTAAATACATGATATTCTTCAAAATGAACATGAATTTCCAAGATATTACTTGCTAAATTGGCTGTCACACCGAAATTGCAAACAAATGGCTGTCTCGACAGATGTAACTTTGCAATCGTTGCTCAAAGTATTACCAAATGGCCAATATTCCTCACTATATACTTCATAGGGCCCAGACTTTATTTGTCAGAATGCATGTAATTAAGAATTACTAGGCTTGACACAAAAGATGCCCAGATGCATGTCTTCATTATTTGTGTATTAGGCCCAAAATGGTGCACTTCTTGCCACTCCAGTCTCAGTATGTACATCCTTTGGATATTGTAATAAAGTCTGTCTTTACCTCTCTAACACATGCCATATTTCCTTTATATGGACAAGATACATACCCGGAATTGCACAACATGGACAAATACAGCGTCAACAGTGACTGTTGCATATCCTGAAGATGTTGCAGATGCCTTTTTTCAAGCATATTGTTGTACAATACTTTTGTTTTTCCAAACCTTGGTGTTACCTAAACATGAGAATTGTTTCAGCTTTCAATCTATCACACCTGCTTATCAGAAAACGTTTTTTAGATGTTTGCATTTGAAGCTGCAGTGATTGGATTTTTGTTTGATTTCTGGTGAAAGATGTGGTAATAATCTGTTGAGAATACACCTCAGTGTGATAAACAAGAACATGGAGACACCGTAGAATGGGGTTACTCTATTGTCAGTGTGCACTTCTAGGTCCTCTGTCAGGGACCAGTGTTTTAACCATTAACTAGTAGGAATGGGGACTTGGCAGTGATGGTATTGTGAAGTGCATGACCCTGAAGAGTGATTTACTGGCTGCGGGTTGGGCGTATAGTCCCCTGGGGGTTGAGAAAGACTCGATTATGCTTGAACAGGCCTCAGGGGTGAATTGTGACGTCAGTGGAGCTTGATCTATATCAAGATAGCAGACAAAAAACCAAGACGCATACATTTACATTAAAAGCATTTACCAACTTCTATTGAGGTGTGCATTGGTTAACATTCTGACACAAGCACTCAGTTGGGCATTGTTGGCATTTTAACCCTATGGTGAGGTTGGTAAATAAACCTACCCAGAGTAAAATTTAAATTTTTAACAAGGTGTCTATGTCTCATGTCAACAGTATGTCTGCCTTTTGCTCCGACTAGAACAAAGATAAGAAATGCATAGCATGGTAGTCACCATGAAATACAATAAAACATTATGTAGATGTCTTATACGTGAACGTTATGGACATTTGTAAAGTAGAATGTACTCTTTGAAATTGTCAATTCTCGAAATAGCTGCAATTTAATAGAAATGAAAAGCACTAAATCCTATTCACAATGACAGACCATTGAGACAATACTGATAATTTATCACTGTACAATGAAATACAATAATACATTATGTATTATTGTATTTCATTATAGAGCTTTTTACGAGCAAAGAAATTACTGTTTGGCTCATACTTATTTGCAATGCATTTGTGTGTGTGCGCTTTTATTCAAACTCCTTATTTTAAACAGAATGACAGAATTGAGAAACAAAGTGATCAGTACAGTTCTTTAGTTCAACTAAACTGATAATAATCTGCGAACAAACTTGCTGGTAGAATACTTTTGTCAGATCGATCACAATACAATAACGTAATTGGACAATAATTTGAAGAAACTCCACAAGGTATTGTCAAGACTATTGATGAGACACTTTCAGATCCTCAAGTCTTTCATTTCACAAAAGATATCCGTTGCCGGTGGAAAGCTGGTAACCGTCTGTGGTCAAGGTAGTATTATTCTTTAAGCTTTTAGATTCTAATGTTAATTCAATTTAAGTAACTCGGTAATATGTAAAAATGTAAACACTGTATATTAACACCAGTGACTGTCTATACCTATTGGTTCATTGTTTTTATCGTTGTAGTTTAGAATTAATGGACAGTTAAGCCTTTGTTGATAGTGGAAAGTGTCTGATTGTAAGTTGTGTGTCGAAGTGACTGAATACAGTCTAAACGCACTGGACATATAGGCTTGAATGTGTCTGGACTAACTAGTTTATCATTTACATAACCAGTTAGTCAAATACATAACAAGTTAGTCAAATACATAACAAGTTAGTCAGTCTTAGAGGCAAATACATTCAACAGCAAGAGCATATTTTTAGTGTGACAACCCTGCATGGAGTGACACCATCCTTTTATTTGGAAAAGCTGCTTTTTTTTGTTTTTTATAAACTTTCCGAAGGAAAGTTTATCTTATTATTGTAAGTCTTATTTTTCTTTCTTTTTTTTTTTTTTTATTCTTTATTATAAACTTTCCGAAGGAAAGTTTATCTTATTATTGTAAGTCTTATTTTTCTTTTTTTTTTTTTTTTTTATTATTATTCTTTATTATTATTATTATTCTTCTGAAGAAGTAAAGGCTTATTACTCAGAAACTAATAAAGAGAGGGCTTTGGAACTTCAAGAGTGCACAGACAGCCAGAGCGCGCTTTGAACAGCACAAATTTCATGACCAAATTTTATGACACTTCTGCGTAATTCACAAAAGAAAAAACAAATTTAAGAGCACGGTTTCAGGAAACTGGGCAGAGATAATTCCATGGGAATTTTTCTCAAGATACCTTAGACAAATACGCAGTGCAGAAAGGAGTTTGAGCCAAATTGTGAGCCTGCTGACTGAACTATGAATTCTTTAAAAAAAGTAGTTCGAAATTTTCATGAAATTTGTTTTGAAAACCATAGAAGGAATAATGATATTGACTTGCAATTTCACACTTTTATAGTCCTACCCTAGTACAACTACCACACAAAAAATGAGCCCATTTGGTAAAGTGGTCTAGGTGGTACAGGGGTCCAAAGTTGCGATATTTGACTGATTATACCTCGGCTCCAAATTGAGTTACAGGGATGTCAAAGACATATTTAGAATCCTTGAAATGTTGTCTTTTCAGGAATATATAGCAACATGCTCGAGGTCGTTCCGTTTGGAAAAGCGTCAGACATTGAAATTTTTTTGTCACTTTTTGAAATTCAAAAAATGAAAAAATCCCAAAAACACTAGAAGAAATGCCTGGATTCTCACCATTTTTTTTACAGATATGTCCTCTAGGGAGTACTATGTAAATGTAAAAAGGCAAGGGCCTTCATAAAAAAACTTAGGCCCTAGAATTTTTTTTCAGTCCAAATTTCAATAATTTTTAACTTGAGTTCTATTCAATCAAATTTCATGCAACTGGTGTCATTATGTAGAGAAAAATCAGGACTTTACATAGAATACCATGTCTATTCACCAACCTTTACCAGTTTCGAACTTGGAGTCAAAATTCTCTTTCCCATGTTATCCAATGGGGAGACCTACCAACCCTGAACTGCTGAGTCAGCAATTTTTACAATGAATGTTAGTAAATTTATGTTTCTCGCCCCAAAAAAGCAGGAAGAAAGTCTTCAATTGCATTCATATTTTGCACATATATGTACTCTGGGTAGTGCTACATTACTGTAAAAGGGCAATTACCTTCATCAAACAGCTTAGGTCCTAGAATTTTTTTATCACTCATAAAGCCTGAATTGCTGACCTACCTACCTCCCAGTACCCTGGACCGCTGAGTCAGCAATTTTTACAATGAATGTTAGTAAATTTATGTTTCTCGCCCCAAAAAAGCAGGAAGAAATTCTTCAATTTCATTCATATTTTGCACATATATGTCCTCTGGGTAGTACTACATTACTGTAATAGGGCAATTGCCTTCATCAAACAGCTTAGGTCCTAAATTTTTTTATCACTCTTAAAGCCTAAATTGCTTACTCAGACCAAAATGTTGTTGATAGATTGAACCAAAAAAAATTCACAGGAGTGTATATACATGTGCTTCACAAATGTGAGTTATTTCAGAATTTTAGGTTACAGGGTCAAGGTCACAGAGTGTCCTATATATGCAATTTTCAGGCGTTTTGAACCTGGGTCCTATACAAGGTACAGCAACCAAAAAAATATTTCTTAAACCTTTTTTCGTTATCTTTCTATTCCTGTATAGCTTGAGAGGTTAGGGCAACTATTTTCGAGGTTTTCAGGTACTTTATTAATTGCAGAAATTCATGGTACTGGACAAAAAAAGATAAAAGGAAAGGAAAGTTTATCGTAATTGTCAGGGACAATTGCAAGTCTAGTTATAAACTTTCCGAAGGAAAGTTTATCTTATTATTGTACGTCTTATTTTTCTTTTTTTTTTTTTTTTTTATTATTCTTTATTATTATTATTATTCTTCTGAAGAAGTAAAGGCTTATTACTCAGAAACTAATAAAGGCAGGACTTTAACCCTTCAAAGTCACATAGACGGCTAGAGCACACTTTGAACAGCACAAATTTCATGACCAAATTTCGTGAAACTTCTGCGTAATTTACAAAAGAAAAAACAAATTTAAGAGCACGGTTTTAGGAAACTGGGCAGAGATAATTCCATGGGTATTTCCCTCAAGATACCTTAGACAAATACGCAGTGCAGAAAGGAGTTTGAGCCAAATGGTGAGCCTGCTGACTGAACTATGAATTTTTGAAAAAAAGTATTTCGAAATTTTCATGAAATTTTTTTTGAAAACCATAGAAGGAATAATGATATTGACTTGCAATTTCACACTTTTATAGTCCTACCCTAGGACAACTACCATGCCAAAAATGAGCCCATTTGGTAAAGTGGTCTAGGTGGTACAGGGGTCCAAAGTTGCATTTTTTGACTGCTTATATCTCGGCTCCAAAGTGAGATACAGGAATCTCAAAAACATATTTAGAATCCTTGAAATGTTCTCTTTTTAGATATGTCTAGCAATATGTTCTAGGTCTTTCCGTTTGGAAAAGCGTCAGACATTGAAAATTTTTTGTCACTTTTTGAAATTCAAAAAATGAAAAAATACCAAAAACACTAGAAGAACTGCTTGGATTCTCACCATTTTTTTTACAGATATGTCCTCTAAGGAGTACTATGATAATGTAAAAGGGCAAGGGCTTTGATCAAAAGGCTTAGGCCCTAGAATTTTTTTTCAGTACAAATTTCAATAATTTTTAACTTGAGTTCTTTTCAACCAAATTTCATGCAACTGGTGTCATTATGTAGAGAAAAATCAGGACTTTACAAAGAATACCATGTCTATTCACCAACCTTTACCAGTTTCGAACTTGGAGCCAAAATTCTCTTTCCCATGTTATCCAATGGGAAGACCTACCAACCCTGAACCGCTGAGTCAGCAATTTTTACAATGAATGTTAGGAAGTTTACGTGCATCGCCCCAAAAAAGCAGGAAGAAAGTCTTCAATTGCATTCATATTTTGCACATATATGTACTCTGGGTAGTGCTACATTACTGTAAAAGGGCAATTACCTTCATCAAACAGCTTAGGTCCTAGAATTTTTTTATCACTCATAAAGCCCGAATTGCTGACCTACCTACCTCCCAGTACCCTGGACCGCTGAGTCAGCAATTTTTACAATGAATGTTAGTAAATTTATGTTTCTCGCCCCAAAAAAGCAGGAAGAAAGTCTCCAATTTCATTCATATTTTGCACATATATGTCCTCTGGGTAGTACTTCATTACTGTAATAGGGCAATTACCTTCATCAAACAGCTTAGGTCCTAAATTTTTTTTATCACTCTTAAAGCCTGAATTGCTTACTCAGACCAAAATGTTGTTGATAGATTGAACCAAAAAAAATTCACAGGAGTGTATATACATGTGCTTCACAAATGTGAGTTATTTCAGAATTTTGGGTTACAGGGTCAAGGTCACAGAGTGTCCTATATATGCAATTTTCAGGCGTTTTGAACCTGGGTCCTATACAAGGTACAGCAACCAAAAAAATATTTTCTTAAACCTTTTTTCATTATCTTTCTATTCCTGTATAGCTTAAGAGGTTAGGGCAACTATTTTCGAGGTTTTCAGGTACTTTATGAATTGCAGAAATTCATGGTACTGGACAAAAAACATAAAAGGAAAGGAAAGTTTATCGTAATTGTCAGGGACAATTGCAAGTCTAGTTATTATTATTATTCTTCTGAAGAAGTAAAGGCTTATTACTCAGAAACTAATAAAGAGAGGGCTTTGGCACTTCAAGAGTGTACAGACAGGCAGAGCGCGCTTTGAACAGCACAAATTTCATGACCAAATTTCATGACACTTCTGCGTAATTCACAAAAGAAAAAACAAATTTAAGAGCACGGTTTCAGGAAACTGGGCAGAGATAATTCCATGGGAATTTTTCTCAAGATACCTTAGACAAATACGCAGTGCAGAAAGGAGTTTGAGCCAAATTGTGAGCCTGCTGACTGAACTATGAATTCTTTAAAAAAAGTAGTTCGAAATTTTCATGAAATTTTTTTTGAAAACCATAGAAGGAATAATGATATTGACTTGCAATTTCACACTTTAATAGTCCTACACTAGGACAACTACCATGCAAAAAATGAGCCCATTTGGTAAAGTGGTCTAGGTGGTACAGGGGTCCAAAGTTGCATTTTTTGACTGCTTATATCTCGGCTCCAAATTGAGATACAGGAATCTCAAAGACATATTTAGAATCCTTGAAATGTTGTCTTTTCAGGAATGTATAGTAATATGCTCCAGGTAGTTCCTTTTGGAAAAGCGTCAGACATTGAAAATTTTTGGTCACTTTTTGATTTTCTCAAAATGAAAAAGTCTAAAAAACACTAGAAGAACTGCTTGGATTCTCACCATTTTTTTTACAGATATGTCCTCTAATGAGTACTATGTAAATGTGTAAGTGCAAGGGCTTTGCTTAAAAGGCTTAGGCTATAGAATTTTTTTTCAATCCAAATTTCAATAATTATAAACTTTCCGAAGGAAAGTTTATCTTATTATTGTAAGTCTTATTTTTCTTTTTTTTTTTTTTTTTTATTCTTTATTATAAACTTTCCGAAGGAAAGTTTATCTTATTATTGTACGTCTTATTTTTCTTTTTTTTTTTTTTTTTTATTATTCTTTATTATAAACTTTCCGAAGGAAAGTTTATCTTATTATTCTTCTGAAGAAGTAAAGGCTTATTACTCAGAAACTAATAAAGAGAGGGCTTTGGCACTTCAAGAGTGCACAGACAGCCAGAGCGCGCTATGAACAGCACAAATTTCATGACCAAATTTCATGACACTTCTGCGTAATTCACAAAAGAAAAAACAAATTTAAGAGCACGGTTTCAGGAAACTGGGCAGAGATAATTCCATGGGAATTTTTTTCAAGATACCTTAGACAAATACGCAGTGCAGAAAGGAGTTTGAGCCAAATTGTGAGCCTGCTGACTGAACTATGAATTCTTTAAAAAAAGGAGTTCGAAATTTTCATGAAATTTTTTTTGAAAACCATAGAAGGAATAATGATATTGACTTGCAATTTCACACTTTAATAGTCCTACACTAGGACAACTACCATGCAAAAAATGAGCCCATTTGGTAAAGTGGTCTAGGTGGTACAGGGGTCCAAAGTTGCATTTTTTGACTGCTTATATCTCGGCTCCAAATTGAGATACAGGAATCTCAAAGACATATTTAGAATCCTTGAAATGTTGTCTTTTCAGGAATGTATAGTAATATGCTCCAGGTAGTTCCGTTTGGAAAAGCGTCAGACATTGAAAATATTTTGTCACTTTTTGATTTTCTCAAAATGAAAAAGTCTAAAAAACACTAGAAGAACTGCTTGGATTCTCACCATTTTTTTTACAGATATGTCCTCTAATGAGTAATATGTAAATGTGTAAGTGCAAGGGCTTTGCTTAAAAGGCTTAGGCTATAGAATTTTTTTTCAATCCAAATTTCAATAATTTTTAACTCCATTTCTATTCAACCAAATTTCATCCAACTGGTGTCATCATGCAGAGAAAAATCAGGACTATACACAGGATACCTTGTTTATTCACCAACCTTAACCAGTTTTGAACCTTGAGGCAAAATTCTCTTTCCTATGTTATCCAATGGGGAGACCTACCTCCTACAACCCTGGACCGCTGAGTCAGCAATTTTTACAATGAATGTTAGGAAGTTTACGTGTTTTGCCCCAAAAATGTAGGAAAGACTTCTTCAATTTTCTTCATACTTTTCACATATATGTCCTGTTGGTAGTACTACCTGACTGTAAAAGGGCAATTCCCTTCATCAAACAGCTTAGGCCCTAGAATTTTTTATCACTCATAAAGCCTGAATCACTTACTCAGAACCAAAATTTTGTTGATAGATTGAACAAAAACATTCACAGGAGTGCCTATACATGTGCTTCACAAATGTGAATTATTTCAGAATTCTAGGTCACAGAGTGTCCTATATATGCAATTTTCAGGCGTTTTGAACCTGGGTCCTATACAAGGTACAGTAACCAAAAAAAATATGTTCTTAAACCTTTTTTCATTATCTTTCTATACCTGTTTAGCTTGAGAGGTTAGGGCAATTATTTATGAGGTTTTCAGGTACTTTATTATTTGCAGAAATTCATGGTACTGGACAAAAAAGATAAAAGGAAAGGAAAGTTTATCGTAATTGTCAGGGACAATTGCAAGTCTAGTTGTTTTTGTTTTTGGCCTCAAAGGCATCTACACTCAACACCTAAAGAACGTGTATACATTAATTTAAAAGATTTCTTTGTATGTAATGCCTCACTACAATTATTAACCCTGAAGTACCAGAAGACCCAGAAACCGAAGTTCACGACTTTCTAAGACCTTGTTTTTCACATTATGGTGTGTTCGATAGACATAATACCTTCATCTTCTACCAAAATGTCAAAATTTATATACAAATTTATATATACATATTATATATTGTGAAAAGACATTTGGTCTTTGATGACTCTCAATAAAAGGCTGTCTTTGCAGTTTTTGATAATGATATTCAGATCAGATCTGGTTAAAAACAATCCCAACAAAATTTCTTTTCTGCAGAAATGAAGACCCTTCTCATTGCATCATCATTGGTGGTCTCCGCTGTAATTGGCGTGCGAGCTTTTTGCGGTACAACGTACATCAGCAATTGTCAGGCTGGATTTCGGACACCTAGAAGAAGTTTCAAGGGAAGCTTGTACAACTTAGAAAGTCTGCCTCAATGTATTAAAAAGTGCAACGAGTTCCGCACTGAATGTCTTGCATTTGACATCACTCTGAAAAATGACGGTTTGTTCACTTGCCAACTGCTGAAACAAAGAGGGTACTCAAATTGTGTCACTACACCAAATACCCGGCACTATTTTCTGGTAAGTCAACAGTAAAACTACCCACGGTCGGGTGGTCTAAAAATATGAAGGAAAAAAAGTTTTGAAATGCCCAGGTCATAAATGATCAAAACAAAGTTTTACTCAATTTGGGTCTGTATGTTAATATTAAGAGGTTGCTAAAAGGGCCTGAATAAATACTTAAGAACACTATGGAAACTATGCCTGCATTGTAAAGTGCGATTATTAATATTATATTTTTCCAAATATTGTTTTTTACCCCAAAATCATAACAGAGTGTGCCAAGTTTATTATGTTGACCTATCAATACGTTTGTTTACTTCTTAATATATTTCTGGGCCGTAGCCACAGGCTGAAATCCGCCTCATGCTGGCTACTGCCCGGTATTTTATGTCATCATCTCCAATCTGAGACTTGCCAGCAACTTTAGCAAATAAGGCTTAAATTATTTGTTGAATAAAAAAAAAACATTTTGTATAGATTTTCCACATATTGGGTACTATCACTCAATTAGGCCCCAATAAGTGTAATGAAATGCAGAAAATGTCACTCTAAATTTACTTCATGTGAGCAGAAAAGTTAGTGTATAAGCGGCAAAGCTTAAATTGTCTTTTCTTGAAATTTTCGGTTGAATAATGCATTTCTACTCATAAAATAACATTGTCCTGATTTTTTTTCTTACTTAAACGGAACGGTTGTACATGGTTTTACAACTAATACAGAGTTGAGATTTTACACTCTTTTCTATTGCCAATCAATGAAGCAGATGAGAAATGGTTGATAAATATTGATATAACTACCTAGTCCAACCTTAGGGTGGGGCCTAGCTCAGAGGTAGCGCTCTGGGCTTCCAACTGCTGGGTCCCGGGTTCGATTCCCAGTCGAGCCTAAGTTGGATGGCTGTTTCATCCTTCGTCTCATTGCCATGGTATCTGCCTGTCCTAATTAGCCCACCTGGTGCAGAAATACAGAACGTCAAGCCCTAATCACCCACCCACCCACCTAGTCCAACCAGTTGTATACTTCAGCTACCAACTCAAATATGTGTAGCTGCTATATCTAACAGATAAATAAATCCAGAATATTTCTTGTCTGATAAGACATTCCAATGATCTGAGCACTTTCTGGTATAAATGATATAAATATTTTCCTGTAAATTTCCACTAGGAGGTTCAAAGTCAGCCATCAATGGAGTTGTAAAATGTTTTCAAAACGACAGGACACCCCTATTTCTGGTCATCAAAAGATGCAAACCATACATGAACAGTGTGTTCGATATTATCTACATAGCATATTTTTTTTCTTATTAAAGACAAAAGATTTAAGAGCTCTATATGGATTTTGTAGATCACAATGAGAATTTCAGGATACGAAGGTAGGTATGACATTCAAATTTTATGGACTTCAAGGCACATAACCTGAACTGAGAAATTCTCTTCTTAAGAGACATCAACGTTGGTTTCTTACCATACAAGCACACAATATTAACTACATGTGAGTGAAAAAGACTGAAAAGTTTTTCAGTTTTGGTTCACTTTTAATTGATTTTACCCTATAGTATAAACATAGATGCGTCAATTTACCCCAATTAAGAATACCCATACTTAATTGGGGTTTAATCAGCCTTTTACCTAATGAAAGAATTTCAGCTGTTACTTAGTATTGAAATGTTTCCAATATAGTCAACACAGGTAAAGGGGGGTTCTCACACAGCCGGTTTTCACGGTAAAGTCGTATTGCTCTTGTAGAATGATGTAAAATTGCGCAATTTTGGCCATCAGTATTGCAACCGTGGTTATCAAGAACAACCGCCAAAATCGACAGATGTATTGCTCATGTTCAAAACTTCTGTAGAAAACTTGCAGGTGATTGTTTATAGTAAGCAACCATAGTGAAGCCGTTGTTGCCATAGAGGCACTTGTGGCGTACGCCAAGTCACACGTGAGACACTCGTAGAAGCCGGCAGGTTAACCGTTGCATACGTGGGTGTCAAGAACCCGGCGGGAGAGGTAAGTGTGCGATGATTAAACCATTGGCGTTCACTCATGTGTACCATGGATAAGTCACCGGTTTCTACATATAGAAAAATCAATACCTACGTACGCTACGTGTAACTAATGTGTGCCATGAGTAAGTCACCAGCTGCAAGGTGAACAATGGGTGAACGACGGGTGAACGACAGTTGCAGGGCCGGTTGACCTCGGCCAGCAGTATATAATCAGTCGCAGCGAGGCAAACTTCATTCAAACCTCTGCTTTTGACAGAAACTGATCGACTTACCGTATTCTTCTCTGCTGCTGTTGCTCTTTCAACTTTACCATTTCACCATGGGACCCAAGAAGAGACGCAATCTTGGAAAGAAAAAAGTCACAGAAGAAGAGCCTTCTTCACTTGCCTCTGGGAAGGAATTGTTTGAGTCGGAAGAATCCAGTGTTCCTGCAGCTCCTGCTAGTCCTGCCAGTTCTACCAGTTCTACTTATCACGCTCCTTCCACATCACCTGCAAGGTCTCCTGCAAGGTCTCCTGCCAAGTCTCCGGCCAGTCTCCTGCCACATATCCTGCCAGGTCTCCTGCCAAGTCTTCTGCCAAGTCTTCTACCAAGTCTTCTGCCAAGTCTTCTGATGTTGACATGGATGACAGCGACAGAGATCAAGACTTTGATGTAGACAAGGAGAAGAGGGACACCCAAGAAGAAGATGATGATAGTGATGCCAGTCAATTTCCTGCCACCCAGGACTCCTCCACCACTGCTCCTGCTGCATCTCAGAACAAGCCAAGAAAAAAGACTGAGAAGCATTTTCTACCTCCCAATGATGAGCAAGAAATCGCTGACTGGTACCGGGAAAATGACATCTTCTATGACAATACCAGACGCATCAGAGGAAGATGAGGCTCATCGAGGACAAGGCACAGACCCTCAGTGTCCCCTGTACTGGGCTACAGTTGAAGACCTAGTTGGAGTCTATCAGAACCAGTGCCAGAAAGCTCATCAAGCAGGGTCCTTCCGGTGCAGCCAAGAGAAATCCAACAGAGAAGGAGAAGTGAATTATCGCCAACTTTGGGTTCCTTGAGCCATACATCTCCAGGGTGCCGTCTCATCAAGCTGTCAACCTAAAGAAGAAGATTGCGAAGACCAAGAAGCAACTGCCCAACTTCGATGACAGTTCCAGTGCAAGGCAGGCAGATTCTGGGCCTGAAGAAGTGGAAGAAGTTGAAGAAGTTGACATTGAGCCAAGTCCAGTCTTCCCAGTGCCAACCAAGGGTGGTCCCTTCAAGAAGAGGAGGAATATTGTGATCATTCTTCTGCATCAAGCTCTAAATTAGCTGACATAGTCCAGTCGTTCTTCCTGCAGCTGAAACAACAAGTCAGGAGGAACAAGCAGCAGCAGCAACAGCAGCAGTTGATTCTTCAGCAGCAGCAGCAGCTCCATCAACAGCAGCAGGCCCAGATGTTTCAGCCGACGTTCACCCAGTTCCAGCAGGCTACTCCTGAGAAACAATGGACTACCTTGCAGACGATTTCTACACAGCCGTCCGCTTCAGTATCTTTATAGCCTACAGGAGCTTCTTCAGTTGCCATGTTCCAGCCTGCCCAGACATTTCAGTCTTCTGGACCTGGGCCTTTATCTTCATTGGGTGGCTTCTCTGCTGCACCTTCTCACATGGTGCCTAGTTCTTCTGACGTGAACCCTCCTTCAGTGGGATCCTTGCTGTCTGGTGGTGATAACCTTCCTACCAGTTCGACTCTGCTCAACATGAGCCAGCTGCTGAGTTCATCCTTCCTTATGAGTCAGATGTCTCCGAAGAAGTAATCACCTTATCCTGTTCCTGTTCTCGTAGATGTTCCAGTAGGAAAAACAAGAACACTAAAAAAAAATGTATGGCCTTTTTCAAGGCCACCAAATCCTCCCAAGAGAGCACACCATGTACACATCTTTGTGTGACAAATCCAAAAAAAATAGTCCCTGACCCACCATCTATATCTCTTCTTGGCCCTTCTCCAATTTTTTCCCCCTTTAAATAACTTTTAACTTTCTCTGAATGTTTGGTCATCAATAATTAGTTTCTTTTATTTGTTTATTGTTGTTGGTCAATTTTTTATACATTCTGAAATCTTTCAATTTTTTGGCCCCTGAAATAATAATTTTTCCTTTTTTTTTCCTTTTTATTCAAAAACCCACCAACTCTGTCTATCTTAAATGTTCTTGTCCCTTAATAAGTAAAATATTTTTTTTGGTCTGAAACACTCTCATTCATTTCACTTAAATTGTATGTTTATCCTCGAACAAGTTACTCCCTGTAAAGTCTTTTAAATAAAATTGTGGAGTTTTATAAAAGGGGCTAACAAAAACAGTATTTGACAGTGATTTTAAGGGACAAGAACATTTAAGAAGGACAGAGTTGTTTTTTCTACTGGAACATCTACGGGGACAGGAACAGGATAAGGTGATTGCTTCATACGGAAGGACGAGTTCAGCAGCTGGCTCATGTTGAGCAGAGTCAACCTGGCAGGAAGGTTATCAATGGCAAACAGCAAGGATCCCACTGAAGGAGGGTTCAAGGAAGAAGAACCAGGCACCACGTGGGAAGTATAAGAGAAGACACCCAATGAAGATGAAGGCACAGGTCCAGAAGCTTCTCAAATCATATCGTCTTACCATGGGACACTTCCTTTCTCATGACATGGTCCACCAAGTACAGTCATTGTAACTTGGCACTCTGGGTAGTATAGTTCCCTCCGATCCTATGTGGTGGCATTTCAGCAATTTCTCCAGCTTCCCGCCAAGACCCAGGATTGACCTGATGGGTGACTGGATCTTCGTGGTCAAGCATGTTATTCTGGGTTGTCGGATATCTGATTCTCATGAGGTTGTGGAGGCAGCATGCAAGGACTAAAGATACCAAAGGCATTCTCCACAATTCTTCTGGCTCTGGAGAGTCTGTAATTGTAGATCCTCTGCTGTCTGGTCATGTTGCGCAGAGGCAGTGGTTTCATCAGCCAGGTTCTCAAAGGGAAGGCATCATCCCCAACTCCTCTGTCAGATCCAGAACCATTTGCCCCACAATCCACATAGATGAACTTGTAGTCTGCATCCACAAGAGCCATGAGTACAATGGAATGGAAGCCCTTATTTATAGTAGAGTGAACCACCTTTGGGAGGACACCTGATGGCCACATGCTTCCCATCTATGGCACCAATACGATGGGGAAAGTTCCATTTTGTCTCAAACAGCGGGGGAACTTCTCTCCACTCTTCTGGTGTTGTTGAACAGGAGATGACCTCTTCTGCATACTCAGCTATGATGGCTTCACACACTTCAGGAATGATGTTGCTGATGGTGTTGTGGGCCACTCTGAAGCCATACATCAATGACTTGTAGCTGTTGCCAGTTACCAAATACCTCAGGGTGATGGCAATCCTGAGTCCTGGCTCCAAAAGCTTTCCTCCAGAAGGTGTCTTGCTTGGTAATCCTAGGCCCAACTTTGGCAAGCAGCTCTTGGAACATGTCTGGCTGCATTCTCACAAAGTTCTTGTAGTGGGTTCCATCCTCCATCAATAGTTCATTCATCAAGCGTTCGTATTGACCCATCTGAGGTCTTTGCAAGAACCATGGCCTCACCCAATATCTCTTCCATCTCTCTTGATGAATGCTCATCTTCTTTCTGCAGCTCTTCTGGACTGTTCTTCATCGTGCATAATAGCCTGTGCAAGAGTTGCTAGTTGCAGATTTAACTATGGCTGTTGGTTGGTCTATTGCATGTGCCATGGTCCTTCCTGTGTGGTAAAGAGGAGCAGAGTGAAGGATACAGACAAGCAGCAACTTTATATATTCACATCTGCCCCCTTCACCATGACAGCCAGCCTTCAAACATAGTACAAGTAGTTCACGAAGTTAACTCGTCGATCGTTCCTTGTAACCCTCACAGTCATGATTGACTCGAGCTTGATATGCCCCTCACACGTACAAGCCTGCGGGTCGTATGTAGATGCCGTGGAGTCTCCCGTCGTAAACATGAATTACCCGTGGCTCAACCGGCATCAGACCAGGCATCATCCGTCGCGTCTGGTACATATCCTACGTGTGATCTGCCGGGTGTCCGTGATTCACGCCTCGCTGCCACCAACTCACCCTTCACCTTAAGCCCCACCCCTTTTTGCTTCCAACAACCATGGTGAAGTCATCAAAATGGGGTATAACATAATTCTACAAGAGCAATACGGCTTTACTGGGAAAACTGGCTATGTGAGAACCCTGCTTAATACAGAAAAGAGGCAAGTTTGTTTGGTGAATCGTGGTACTTTTGTGATGTGTCTGTGTGTGATATTGTAGCTGTGTGTGAGAGTTGTATTACCTGTTTTTTATTTATGTATTGAGGTTTCAATAGCCTTGACTGGCTTCATACCTCACATGTAGGTAATAGTTGTGCATACTTGCCAGCAGTTTTAGGTTCCTACCTTGGCCTGGTATAGACACTGAGTACAAGGTATCATCAATTCAACATGTCATGCAAGTGACATGTAGCTGTCATTTCCCATAATATATATTATGAAGAGTTACAATGAATTGACTGTCTCACCCTGCCCCACTCATGCTTTGTCTCACTGTTCCCATGCTTAATATAAACTTGTGACCTTCTGAGGTCCATATTTAATGCTGCAGCTACAGCAATGTTTATTAATATCTGGAATTAAATAGCATGGGCATGACCAAAAATTACTTTACCTGGTGTAAAACCAAAATAATGAAATTTCAAACACCACGCACATTTAATTCTTGCAGGTAATGGAACATTCTGGTGGTTATGTAGTGTTAGCATAAATACTTAAAGGGCAGTATTATAACCTTCATTGTGTTGAAGCTAGTTGCTTTGTCTCACTGTTCCCTGTGTCTCATTGTTCCCCTCTCTCCTTTACTTTTATTGTCACTGATAAAGTGTGAATTTTCATGACAATTTGTTTATTTACTGGAATAAAATTTATGCATGTATATTTTATTTTGTGAATATCATTTTGTGCAAGTTGCCAACAGATAGCCCCAATTCCCTCAAGTTGCTGCCAAGTGTTAGAATGGAGATGATGACCTGCAATACACCAAACAATGAACGAAACTATAACCTTAGAGCGATTTATTAAGGCCATTAGAGCAACCTATAAATATTTATCTACAGACATATAATTTAACAAAAAATTGTCACATTATATCAACATTTTGATTCTGATTAAGAAAAGTAAAAAAAAGAAATGTATCATTGTGATATTTTATTTGAGGGGTGTCACATTTCCTTCTATTTCAGGACAGTTTTTGCAACATGGCCACTTTCACCACGACATTCAACAGCTGTGGAGGCAATTATGTGAGGGTTGGCTGGTACTGCGGTTCCGCCTTGTACAAGAAAATTGATCCAACCGGAAGGAAAGGGAGATATCTCATCCTCACTCCATTTTTAAATAGGTGGCAATGCAAGAAAGATGACATAGATCTTTCGATTTGTCAGAAGTTTTATACTTCCTTAGGAAGTCGGGAAGCGTATGGATCAGACCTTGATGGAAGGTGGTCGACCAGTAATAGAGTTAGTTATTGCAATTGTGTTTATTAAATAATTAAACATAAATACAGTGGGTTGCAAAAGTACTATAATTAATCCTCCTGCAGTTTACATGATTACAGTAAACATTTCCTGTAGTTTTTATGCTATGCTGGCTGTAGCTGTTACTGGCTAAAGCCAGCAGCTTCTGTCTACTTCTAACTTACATCTATGACCACGGAAAAAATATAAACCTTGGTAAATGCAAGAAATTTATCTAATATATCATAAATATGTATGTAGAATAGACATGCATCTTTTCAATACAAGACGGTGGTAAATGTACTTCTTAGATCTGGCTGTGAGTAGCCAGCTTTAGCCAGACATTTCTGTTTAGCGGTAAATAGCATCGTCTAGCAAAAGTTATCTAGCTTTGTCTAGGTTCAATTTGACAGGCTTTTTTTAATGAAACTAACCGTATGTCACGCAACGTTCAGGGAGAGCTAGGTATAGGGTGAACTAGATTTAGGGAGAACTAGGTTTGGGAGTGCTGGGCATAAGGTGCACAAGGTGTAGGGAGCAATAGGTGCAGGGAAAGCTGGCCACTGGATTTGGAGTCATCACCTTCTGAGTTACCATCCATTCCATGAGGAGGCAAAGAACTTTTAGGGAAAGCTGCATTCTGCCTACCATTGTTGTTGTGCAAAGGGGTGAATGGCATGAAATAACAGTTGTGTTCTCTGAAGTGTATGCCAAGAAAAGGAATGGTGATGATTATAAACAAGAGAATGGAGCTAATGATACTGACTTAGGACATATATTATCCCGGAAGAGTCACATACGTCAGGCAATCGTATGGTGATCTACGCAGGATGTCGAGTTATGGAGCAGTAGAGTTTATGTCCACAATTGGTGTGCTTTCCAATATCAAACTCTAAATGCCTTCTGAATTTGCAAGAAAACCAAGATGTTTGTTTGACCTGGACGTGTCAGTGACAACTCCAAATTTTTCTCAGCAATGTTCTGTGTTCTGCCCACCTTCTCTCCACTTTCTTGTGAACTCACTGTTGAAAATGAAATTATATAAATTCTTTGTCATATGGGCTACATTGACCAGACTGGCTGTAATCATAGTAATTATAATGATGACAATTCTTATGTTGATGATCAGTGATAATGATGCTACAGTTAAATGTTATGACCAGACATCCCACAAGAAAAAAGGTGTAAATACTGGTGATCCTATGGTTCAATAAAGACAATAATAGTGTGATGTATTCATTTTATAATTATTGAAATGATTTATATATTTGAGTAAAGAGATCAGGCACGGATGAAAAACATCTAGTGCCAAGAGACACGAGACCAAAATTATTATTTCCCATATTCAATTGATTAAAAAGCTAATCAATTTAATGATGGTTTTGATATTTATTTATGAAAATCACATGCTGTATAAAATGGAACAATTTCTATTATTACTTGATATAAACAATTATTAGATGAGAATCGCATGTTATGATATAGCATTTTACACATATATCAAACAAGATATGTTATACGCTCACATGCTATGCAAGAAAAGCACTTTCTATGACAATCGTTTTTTGAATGAAACTCACATGCCATTTCTAGCTTGGCATTTTCAATCTAATCTTTGGCTTGGCATTTTTTAATCTATATATAATTTCACATAATGGAGAGTTATCTTAATGCACTAGTGTTTGGGTAGTTAGTGCTTGTACAATCCACCAGGGGGCTACAGTTGTTATATCTACCAGTCTCACAAGATTATGTTAATGAGGTAGAACGTTGACCGATGCCATTGCTAGGCTTGCTGATGTATGTGTTTCCGCTGGAATAAACTGAATAATCCCTGGACCAGATTTGTCGTTATCATTTAAACAACTAGAAAATCATCTAGTTCATTATTGCAATATTTGATAAGTTAGTTAATTAGTATTATTGTTTAATGCCTCATCAGCACCTGAGTGGGCTATGTAGAGGCTCTCTAGGGTAAGATTGATTATCTATAGTT
This sequence comes from Alitta virens, assembly GCA_932294295.1. Taxonomy (NCBI): domain Eukaryota; kingdom Metazoa; phylum Annelida; class Polychaeta; order Phyllodocida; family Nereididae; genus Alitta; species Alitta virens. Next base: position 24,889,785 of record OW028585.1, on the reverse strand, counting down.
GTTAGTAGAAACCAGAAGCATGTAAAAAATCAATAATTGTCTGCGTTGGATAGCTGGAGCAGCTTGTGCAATGTGCACTGTCCTGTTTTAGCCACTGGGGATAGAGGACTTCACCCCAAGTGTTTCCACCCTCGCTGCGTGGAGGCCCAGGACCTTCGAGGGCGCAATATTTGATAAACCGATGCTTGAATATAAACAGAAGAATTCTAAAGAAACCAACACTGAAGAGATTCACAGGTAAATGTGAAGCAATGGAAATAAATGATGAAGCTGAATGAATGACAATGTAACAGTAATTATCATGAATTGAAAACATAGCAATTTCCAATAGTAAACTTAAATGATACTTAAATAGACTTTAAAACAAATGCCTCAACACTCTTCGATTATTTTATCGATAATTGCAGAATTTAATACACTCTTTCGAAAGACCTAACTTTCTGAATACTGGATCTGTGTGGCCATTGTATTTATTTGCGACCATTCCAAATGTGTTCTTTTGCAATTTTGTTACTTAGGTTTTCACTTCCAACATAAACTTCCGTACTTCAGATGGGACAAGATCAAAGCATAGATTAGTGTCAACAGTATTCCCATGAAAAATATGTTTCATCTTACACACGATTCCTATTGTCTGTAGGAGTTTAATGGTTATTTTAGAAATGTGAGCTTGGTTGATTAATAAACTTTAAGGAGAGGATGACAACACCGCATTAATTGTTCCAACCACAGGAACTGTGATCATTAAATTCCTCGATAATTTGTTTTGTCTGTATCATGAATACTAGGCAATATGCATCCTATTAAATTAGCACTTAGAAATTATAAACATTGTCCTTATTATATTGAAAATGTAGTAGGATCCACAGAAATGTGTGCTTATATTGAATTTTCTGCAATTAGGTAAACTGGGCAGCTGATCTATGTAAGTCTTCCTCTGTGCAAAAAATACTCTCAAATTGGTGTTAATTAGGGCAATATATATATATGTGTATATCTACAGCGACTCTGTGCCTGTACAGATTATTGCTGAAAAGGATGACAGCATGTGGGTTTCTAACTGCATTATATATGTGCAAATACAGATAGTAATTGACAGAAAGTCTATGTCACAATTAACCTCTGTCACCTGCAAGCCCACCACAAAATCGCTCACATAGTACTCAGTCTTCCGAGGCATAGTTCCTGGCTGCATTAGGACAATTTAGATCACAATGCATTGCCTTACCTAAGGCCTAATCTATGAAGAATGTGGACAAAAGTGTGACATGTCGCAAGCGTAGCATTTGTGCAGAATGAACTATGGACAGCACATACTGCACATACTGCACATACTGACTGAAATTATCAAATCAGCAGTTTACATTGATTGTCAGACTCCTTTAACAAACTGATACAGTGCTATAACTTGTCCTTGTTCCTACAAAGGACAATTATAACATTATTTCCATGTGTTAGTTAGTAATTCCAAATCAGTATTCGATATAGTATTGACCTAAAAATCAGATCAGGTGTCCTGTTGGTCAATATATGCTTTTTTTTTAGAACAATTATAATAAGATTTTAGTGAGAAGGTGTCACTTAAAAATATCACTACATAAATTTGGTACACTTGCGTCGACCACTTTAACCTCAACTACTGCAACACAAACCAATTTACATAGTTTTTGCCACATCACTTTGTGCTAATGTTAAATACATGATATTCTTCAAAATGAACATGAATTTACGAGATATTACCTTGCTAAATTGGCTGTCACACCGAAATTGTTTCGACAGATGTAACTTTGCAAACATTGCTCAAAGTATTATAAAATGCTCTGCTGATATTCGTCACTATATGCTTCATAGGGCTCAGACTTTATTTGTAGTCAGAATGCATGTTTTTAAGAATTACTCAGCTTGACACAAAAGACATGCCTTCATTATTTGTGGATTAGGCCCCAAACCGTGTACTTCTTGCCACTCTAGTCTCAGTATGTACAGCCTTTGGATGTTGTTAAATAAAGTCTGTCTTTACCTCTCATGCCATATTTCCTTTTTGCACGAGATGGACAAATATAGCATCAATAGTGACTGTTGCATATCATATTCAAGTTTATTGTTGTACCAATATCTTTGTTTTTCCAAACCCTGGTGTTACCTAAACATGAGAATTGTTTCAGCTTTCAATCTACCACATCTGGTCATCAGAAAACGTTTTTCAGATGTTTGCATTTGAACAGGCAGTAATTGGATTTTTGTTTGATTTCTGTAAGATATGGTAATATCACAATCTGTTGAATATACCTCAGTGTGATAAACAAGAACATGGAGACACCATAGAATGGGGTCACACTATTGTCAGTGTGAACTTCTAGGTCCTTTGTCAGGGACCAGTGTTTTAAGAGGCATTACCAATAGGAATGGGGACTTGGCAGTTGGTATTGTATAGTGCATGACCCTAAAGAGTGTTCAGACTAGAACAACGATAACAAATATATAGCATAGTAGCCACAATGAAATACAATAATAATTCAGCAACCAGAGACCGTGAGACCCTTGACTACAAATGTGACTGTGCCCGATGACAAAAAAGAATTGTTGTTGTTTCGTGCAAGTGGACGTTTTCAGATTTTTTCAAATTTCCACTTGGGTCTGCTGTCTGTAAATGGCATCCAGTTTAAAAGTGCTGAACATGCCTATCAGTATAGCTGTCATGACTATTATGCAGAACCAACAATGGCATGAGTGTAAGGCTGAGATCATGACCGAGATACTAAATGAGAAGGCCAGCAGAATCCCATTTTCTGCAAAGTTCTTCTTAACACAGGAAATAGGCACCTCATCCACAACACTGAGACTGACAGTTTTTGGGGCTGTGGTGAGATGTTCGACATGGCTTGTTTTATGAACTTCCCAAGCCTATCTCATCCGGACGTGTTCCTCGACAGTCAGCACCATCGGCTGTCAGTGTCCCTCAGCAAAGTCGCCTTCTTGAGAAACCTGTCACCCCCAATACTCCATTTGTACCCCATATCAGACATCCGAAGGTTCTTGTGCTCGGCAGTTCGAACACTCACGGAATTACACAAGGACTGAAAGACCGAGGACTGGTTGCGGTTAGCTTCGCCCTTCCGGGGGGAACCATCCCTCATATCACTTCTAGAGTTCTGCATATGAAGCCCTCCACTGACCCTGACTGTGTAGCTCTTATGGCTGGGGACATCGAAGCTGCAAATGGTCTCCCAGCTGAAGCCATCTGTGCTCGTTATGAACACTTGTTGAAAGAAACACGCAGAACATTCCCTTGGTCCTGCATTGTGCTCTCTGGCCTCCCTCAAGCTGGTAACAATCACAGACAGAACACTTTGCGCAAAGTCAACAGTTATCTTGAAGCTGTTGCAAGTGAGGAGGGGCTAGTAGAGTTTGTGTGCAATGCTAGAGCCCAAACTTCGGGACAACATTCATATGGCTCATTCATCCAAAGACAGACTGTGTTTTAATGTTGCCTCTATTGTCAAATGGGTTTTTCATTAGACAGGTTCCAGTTGCAAACCAGTTATGCAATTGATAGATCATGTAATGAGAGTAACAATGATATTAATGAGCAAAGTTTGTCAAATTTTGCTGATCTTAATGTGTATGATTGTGATGTCGGTGGTGTAATGTTAGAAGATGACGTGATGATTTCTATTGCCAAACCTTTTGATACCCCTTTTGCTCAGAATACTTTTGGGGACTCAGGCTCTAACTTAAACAATTTAAATCATTGGTCAGAAACTCAGATTTTAAATGATGATCATAACAAAAACCAGTTCACATCATTGAATATTACATATGCTAGTACACATTATGATAAAAAAACTCTAAAAGAACTGTCATGGAATATTCAGGGTATAGGTAAAAAATTTGAGATCCAAGAAATTAGACAGCTAGTTAAAAATAGTGATATCATATTCTTGTGTGAAACAATGAAACTAGATAAGTTTTCAAGCTAACATTGATGGGTACCACTATTCCCACTGTCAAAGGAGTTTTCAACTCCCTAAAGCTAGGAGACCCTCAGGTGGCATCGCTGTCTTGATAAAAAATGTGTTACATCTAAAACTGTATCTATTGTGAAAACTAAAGAACATGTAATCTGGTTGAAAATTTCAGGAAGTAATCAGTCAGAAATATATTTAGGTGGACTGTACATACCCCTCAGGGAAGTAAAATTAACATTAATAGTAGCTACAGCAATGATATTTACAACCAGATTAGGGAAGATGTTGCATCATATCTTAACAAAACACCTTATGTAGCAATCTTTGGTGAATTTAATAGTAGAACTGGGATATTAAGTGATGTCGAAGAAAACTTATGTGCTAGAAATTCTGATATTATTACAGAACTAAATAATGCAGTGTCTCACGTCATTGGAGTAAATCAATACTGGCCATGCCACCAAAGACAGTCAAAAGACAGCGTCATAAATACATATGGTAAAGAACTTCTAGATCTATGTAAAGCTAGCAATCTTAAAATTATGAATGGATATTACAATACTGATAAAACCTGTGACTTTACATGCTATGCCCCGCTAGGTCAAAGTGTTGTTTATTTGTTCTGTACTAAAAACTTATTCAACATCTTACAGAATTTAGAAATAATGCCAAAACTTGTTGAGTCAGATCATCGATCATTAGAATTTTGGTTCAAATTACCATTAGTGAGGGAAATGAACAACTGTAATCCCAGAGTAGGTGATAAGCCGAAAAACACAACTTTCAAATATGTGTATGATAGAAATAAACTTAATGAATATATGACTAACTATGATAATGAAGATGCTCAGCAAACACTCTTTCAACTAGGCTGTGATATTGAAAATAATGTTAATACAGACACACTAATTGATACAGTTTTCAAGTACGTAACTGATAGCATTCTTCTATAAAAAAGAAGTCCAAATCACATAATTGCACATTCCCAAGTAACAAATGGTTTGATGATGAATGTAAAGAGTAACGAAAGCTAGTCAACAACTTTGCAAAAAATAATGACATTTCTGCAGATGCACATAAAAATGAATATTGTAATCTTTGCAAGGCTTATAAACAGACACTACAAAGAAAAGTGAGACATTTCCAACTAAGTAATAGGGAAAATCTAGAACATATTCTTAGCAGTAACCAAGCAGAATGTTGGAAACACTGGAATAAACTGAAAAAAATCTGGTAATAATCAATCTAATGAACCTGACCTGAACACGTTCCATGAATACTTTATGCAACAGTCCCAACCCCTTTCTATTGAATACTTTGACAATGAACATATGAGACTGATTGTTAATATTCTGCAGTCATCATCCTATTCCTGTGACAACCCTTTATCTACTCATATCTGTGATAGTGTAATTACAGATGAGGAAATAACAATACACCTAAAGAAATTAAAATGCAATAAAGCTGCCGGAATAGATGGGATACCTGCGGAATTTTATAAGTATGCAAGTGAGAAATTAATAACACCTTTCTGTGCAGTGTTTAACTACGTACTTGATCGAGGCGAATATCCTACTCAGTGGTCAGAAGGACTAATTAAAGCTTTGCACAAAAAGGGAGACAAGTCTAATCCAGATAACTACAGAAAAATCACAATAAATGTTGTTATGGGTAAAATTTTTGACTCTATCTTAAACGCACAACTTTACTATAAAAATGAGGTTCTAAATCTTGATGATCCCTGCCAATTTGGGTTTACCCCAGGAGCAAGCACAGCTGACTGTGTCTTTATTCTTGATACTGTAATTAAATACCAAAAGCAAAATCATAAACCTCTCTATCTCTGTTTGGTCGATTTTACAAAGGCATTTGACTACATTAACAGAAATGCTCTATACTATAAACTTATGAATCAAAAGATAGGCAATAAAATGCTTAATACAATAATGAGCATGTATGACAAAGCTAAAGCTAGAGTTTATCATTTAGGCAATATTGGAGATACGATCAATAGCAGCTATGGCGTTTTGCAAGGTGGAATTCTCAGTCCCAAGTTGTTTAATGAATTTCTATCTGACCTGCCCAATTATTTAAAGGAATCAAATGGTGTAGCACTTAGTAATCTCATGCTCACACATATTTCATATGCTGACGATATAATTCTACTTGCACATTCTGCAACATCACTCCAAAGAAGCATAAATTCTCTCCATGATTTCTGCAAAAAGTGGCATCTAATTGTGAATGTAGGAAAAACTAAAATAATGAAATTTGGCAATAACAGACAAAATAATTTTTACTATGATACCCAAGAAATTGAGAATGTTGAGTCCTTTAAATATCTTGGCCATGTGTTAACAAACAATCGTAACTTGCATAAAAAAATGACTGCTTATCTTGTTACACAAGCACAAAAAGCACTTTTTGCTTTGCAAAGTGACACCAAGCAGACACTAGGACATATTATTCCTTGTTAAATATGGTCCAGTAACAAACCTGTAAATGAACTAGAGAAGGTACAATTAGGATACCTAAAACAATTAGGATACCTAAAAAATATGTTAGGAGTTAGGAAACAGACCTCATCACAAGCTGTGTATGGTGAGACTGGCAGATTCCCATTACATGTACGACAACAGTTTAGAATAATCAACTATTGGATTAACTAGAAAAACTGCCCGCTAATAATATTCTAAAAAAATTTTTAAATGAGCAAAAAGATATGCACACTTCTGGTAATAATGCTTGGGTTGGGAAAATTATTCATATGCTCAATGAACACTATCCACAAAGAGACCATTTAAGACTTGTAAACAATGAGCTAGAATCCATTGCTAAAACGTTCAAATCTAAAATATATGAGAAATGTCAGGAAACTATGCTAGCTGAAATCAATGACTCTACACTACAGCCAAAACTTAGAACTTATAAACTCATCAAGACTGATTACAGGCTAGAACCCTACCTTCTACTTAACCTTAGCAGAAAAATGTATGATAAAATAGCCAGATTTAGAGTAAGCTCACATAATTTACGAATTGAAACAGGTAGACATGAAAACCCTATATTGCCAGCAGTTGAGAGATTATGCCTAAAATGTAATCGAAGATGAAAAACATTGTCCCATAGTATGCCCACATAACACACTTAGTCGTGAGGACCTCTTTAAAATAGCTAATGATCACATAGACAATTTTGAGCAACGAAACAAAGAAGACAAATTTAAGACCATCATGAAATCAAAAGAGCCTGAGTTGTTAAAATCCCTTGGAAAATTTCTTGAAAATATTGATGCCTAATGAATGTTTGGGTCATCATCCATCGTCGAGCATTAACCATCACCCCTCAAACTAGCAGTTTCTGCACTACAAGCATTTTTATATATTGTGATCAATGTGATTTTACATTCATGCACAGTTAGGCACGATGCCTTGTTATACATACTCCTAATTAAAATGTTGTACTTAAATTAACATCATGATAATGAACAGTATTAACTGCAGTAATATATGTATTTATTTACATGTGATATATGTCTATATATATATTTTTTTTTTTAACAAATGTATGTAATCGAAACTTAATGCTCATATTACTGTGCTATTGTTCAGCAACTGGGACCATGGATGTATAGATAATCCATTGATAATGTATACCTTTAACTTTTATACCATGTATATATATATTGAATATAGAAATAGTGAATAGAAGTAGACTTAGTACACGTTTTTTTATCTGTTTTTTTTTACAAATGTATCATGTATGATATTACTGTGTCAATAAAAGTATATATATAATAATACATTATGTGGATGTCTTATACATAAAAGTTATTGAGATTTCTAAAGAACAATGTACTCTTTGAAATTTTCAATTCACAAATAGCTGCAATTTAATAGAGAAATGAAAAGCACTAAATCCTATTGACAATGACAAGGCCATTGAGACAATACTGTTAATTTATCATTGTACAAAGAGCTTTTACGGGCAAAGAAATTACTGTTTTGGTCATACTTATTTGCAATGCATTTGTGTGGGTGCGCTTTTATTCAAACTCTTTTTTTTTAACAGAATGACAGAATTTGGAAACAATCTGATCGGTAAAGTTCTTTAGTTCAATTAAACTGATAATAATCTGCACACAAAATTGCTTGGTAGAATACTTTTGTCAGATCGATTACAATACAATCAAGTAATTGGACAATAATTTGAAGAAACTCCACAAGGTATTGTCAAGACTATTGATGAGACACTTTCAGATCCTCGAGTCTTTCATTTCACAAAGATATCCATCGCCAGCGGAAGGCTGGTAACCATCTGTGGTCAAGGTAGTATTATTCTTTAAGCTTTTAAATTCTAATGTTAATTCAATTTAAGTAACTCTGTATTATGTAAAAATGTAAATACTAAATATTAACACCAGTGACTGTCTATACCTATTGGTTCATTGTTTTTATCATTGCAGTTGAGAATTAATGGACAGTTAAGCCTTTGTTGATAGTGGAAAGTGTCCAATTATAAGTTGTGTGTCAAAGTGACTGAATACAGTCTAACGCACTGGACATATAGGCTTGAATGTGTCTGGACTAGCTAACTTATCATTTATAATAACCAGTTAGTCAAATACATAACAAGTTAGTCAAATAAATAACCAGTTAGTCAGTCTTAGAGGCAAATACATTCAACAGCAAGAGCATATTTTTAGTGTGAGACAAACCTGCATTGTGTGATACCATCCTTTTATTTGGAAAAGCTGCTTTTGTTTGTTTTTTTATTTCTTGTTTTTGTTTTTTGCCTCAAAGGCACACTCAACACCTAAATAATTAATTTGAATGTCTTCGTATGTAATGCCCCACCACAATTATTAACCAGAAGACCCACAAACAGAAGTTCATGACTTTCTAAGGCCTTGTTATCACATTATGGTGTGTTCAATAAACCATAATACCTTCATCTTATACCAAAATGTCAAAATTGATATTCAAATTCATATATACATATTATATAATATTATACATATTATATATAGTGAAAGCAAGTCAAAAACTGTACGATCATCCACATATTCATGGGAATTTTTAGATCTGTAAATGACCTAAAAGCAAGTCAGTTAGGCTTTGTTTGACACATCAGTGCATTTTTTAGAAAAGACATTTGGTCTTTAATGACTCTTAATAAAAGGCTGTCTGTGCATTTTTTTACATTAATATTCAGATCAGATCTGGTTAAATACAGTCCCAACAAAAAAAAATTTCTGCAGAAATGAAGGCCTTTCTAATTACATCAGCCACTTTAGTGGTATCTGCTGTAATTGGCGTGCACGATTTTTGCGGTACTACGTACATCAGCAATTGTCAGGCTGGATTTCTGACACCTAAAAGAAGTGTCAAGGGAAGCTTGTACAACTTAGAAAGTCTGCCTCAATGTATTAAAAAGTGCAACGAGTTCCGCACTGAATGTCTTGCATTTGACAGCACTCTGAAAAATGACGGTTTGTTCGCTTGCCAACTGCTGAAACAAAGAGGGTACTCAAATTGTGTCACTACACCAAATATCCAGCACTATCTTCTGGTAAGTCAACAGTAAAACTAACCACTGTCTGGTGGTCCAAAAATATGAAGGAAAAAAAGTTTTGAAATGCCCAGGTCTGACCCCCCTAAAACATTTCTATAAATGATCAAAACAAAGTTTTACTAAATTTGGGTCTGTATCTAAATATCAAGATGTTACTAAAAGGCCCTGAATAAATACTTTAGAACCCTCTTTTGAAACTAGGCCTATATTGTAAACTACGATTATTAATATAATTTTTTTCAAATCTTATTTAATACCCCACAATCATAACCGAGTGTGACAAGTTTATTATGTTGACATATCAATATGTTTGTTTACTTCCTCATGTATTTCTAGGCCGTAGCCACAGGTTGAAATCAGACAAGGGGAACTCAATAAAAATAGTAAAAATGATGATTATTCCCTTAATTGGTATGACAAAAAATAATTTGACCCACACCAGACGAGGCAGTGGCCTCTTCTGCCTCATGCTGGCTACGGCCCTGTATTTTATGTCATCATCTTCATTCTGAGACTTGCCAGCAAATTTAGCAAATAAGGCTTAAATTATTTGTTAAATAAAAAAAAAAACATTCTGTATCAATTATCCACATATCGGGTACTATCACTCAATTGGGCCCCAATAAGTGTAACAAAATGCAGAAAATGTCACTCTTCATTGGAGCAGAAAAAGTTAGTGCATAAGCAGCAAAGCTTAAATTGTCTTTTTCTTGAAATCATCGGTTGAATAATGCATTTTCACTCATAAAATAACATTGTCCTGATTTTTTTTTCTCACTTAAATGGAATTGAGATTTTACACTCTTTTCTATTGCCAATCAATGAAGCAGATGAGAAATGGTTGATAAATATTGATATAACTGGCTAGTCTATCCAGTTTTATAATTCAGCTACCAACTCAAATATGTGTAGCTGCTATATCTAACAGATAAATAAATCCAGAAAATGTCTTGTCTGATGAAACATTCCAATGATCTAATTATTTTCTGATATTAATCATATAAATATTTTCCTGTAAATTTCCACTAGGAGGTTCAAAATCAGCCATATAAAAGGTTGCAAATTGTTTTCAAAACGTGAGGACACACCATCATCAAAAATTGCAAACCATACATGAACAGTGTGTTCGATATTATCTGCATAGCATATTTTTATTCTTATTGAAGACAAAAGATTTAAGAGCCCTATATGGATTTTGTAGATCACAATGAGAATTTCAGGATACGAAGGTAGGTGTGACATTCAAATTTTATGGACTTCAAAGTGTTTGCATTAACTAACAAATGTGGTGTGTTGGTTCTGAGGGTTTATTCAGAATCTCTGGTGCTGGACATTGTACACAAGATGGGGTCCGATGACGTTCTATATAAAATCCTGTGAGATCACGTTTTGTGCGAGAGCCCCCTAGTGGACTATTATAAAATTACTTTGATCTCTAAACATCTCCCTTCTTTTACAATTTTACATTCTAAACTTAATTTAACAAGTGTGAAATATCTATCCTCAGTTTGTGTACCTTTATACAATAAGATTTTATAGAAGAACAAGCTTAACTTATTATCAGTGACACTCAACTTTCACCTGAACTATAAATCTGATTGTTCTGTAAAATATTTACTGCAACTCGAAAATTTGTATGAACAACTGAACATTTTTAAGTACAGCAATCTGAACATGTATATTGATGTGAGCAGTACTCTAAACATACTTTAAAGTAACTTAAATCTAGTCTGTTAATAAATCATTAGATTTATAAATACAATCATGTATGAATAATCTTGAGAATTTCATCAAAATTTTACAAAAGCATTAACACATGCATCTGTGACTATAAGATGCCAACCAAAAATGATACCATACAAAATAACCATGGGAACATTAGACAACAAAATTATCAAGTGACTCATATTGACAATAAGACAAAATCATTTTACTTTATGATCACAAGTTTAAGAGTCTTTAAGATCATATGATTTTATGAGCCTTTCAGTTAAAGTCTTCTTTTTCTTCTCTTCCTTGAAGTCTTCGCGATTTTACAAGTCTGTTATTGCTGTTAATTTCTTCACTTGGCTTTTAAGTTGCGATCTTGATAATTAATCATATCTGAACCATGCAGGTTTCTGAAGTTGCACTCCCGATGACAACCTTGTTTTCCAAGGTGACACATGAATAAAAGGTTGCACACAAGGCTGATTGGGAAGGCGGGTGCCCGATGTGACCACAGGAGTTTCCGGTAAATCCATCGACTGTGGTCCAGGGCTGACATTTGGAGACGGCACAGGTTTTGGACCTGACTGCTCAGGTACAGGAAATAGATGAACACGATTTCTTCTCTGTACTCCCGAAATTGGTATTCACTAGGTATGTGCGATTGGCGTTGTCACCACTGATCACGACACCGGTTTACTCCAATGATTGTCATTTCGCACTAACACATGATCACCATGAGAAGGGGCTTCAGCGGACAAGCACCATGGTGATTGTCATAGTTGAACTTGTACTGTGCTTTTGACTTAGCATCAGCAGAACGAATTGTCGAATCATCGGGTGATTTGGGCTTGAGTGCAGATGGCAGTATCGGTACTCTTGTGTTCAGAACTCTTCCCATCAAAGCTACTGAGGGTGAAACACCAGTGGAACTGTGTGAAGTTGCTCTGTAGTCTAACAAAGTGACATCCGGGGATGTAGCTGACAGAATGCTTTCAGCAATCTTGACTGCACTTTCAGCCCTTCCATTTGCTTGAGCAAAATATGGGCTGCTTGTAGTCAGTGTGAACCCATAATCATCTGAGAATGTTTTGAATTCTGTCAAGGCAAACTGGGGACTGTTAAAGCAGTGAAATTCATCCGGTATTCCGAAAGGCAAACACTTCCCTGCACTTGTTAATCACTGCTGATGAGCTGGTTGAATGCAACAATTTAATTTCAATACAGCGGCTGTAGTAGTCGGTCAGAACCAAATAGTCTTTGCGATTGTGGAAACAAAGATCAGCACTGATCTTCTCCCAAGGACGGGACGGTAAGGGGGTCAGTCGTAGAGGTTCAGTTCACTTTTCTCACAAAGAGACTTAAGTTCTCCGTGAATTCCTGGCCACCACACACAGCGAATGGCATTGCTCCAGCACTCTCAAAACCTTGATGGCTTTCATGAATTCAGCCTAGGATTTCAACTCTTTGCGATTTAGGAATGACAATTCTCTCCCCATAAACTAACAATCCTTGTGCCACGGACAACATTTCTCTGGCTTCATAATATTGCTTGAGCGCTGGCGATATAGCGCTAACATCTGGCCATCCATTGACGACATAGTTCATCACATCTGCTAATTCTGGGTCATGCACAACTGCTTGTCTCAATTTGGCCATACGGTTGGCTGTCACTGGGAGTTGGCTGATGACCAAATCCACATAATCCTCCAACTCCTGAGCGAGTTCACATTCTTCTATGTTCAAGGGATTTCTCGATAGGGCATCGGCAATAACTAACTGCTTCCCTGGTTTGTGGCTTACAACTGGATTAAATTGCAGCAGACGAATTAATAACCGCTGGCACCTCAAAGGGGCTTGGTCTAAAGTCTTCTTCGCAATGAGGGGTACTTAGGGCTTGTGGTCGGTCCACAGCTCAAAATCAGGCAAACCAATCAAGTATTTTCTGAATTTTTTACATGCCCAAGCTGAGGCTAAGCACTCCTTCTCAATTTGAGAGACATCAACATTGGTTTCTTACCGTAAAAGCACACAATATTTAATAGATGTGAGTGAAAACAGACTGAAAATCGAACAATTATATACAAAGATATGTCATTTTGAAAGCAGTGGACAGAATTTTTCTCTGTTTGGGGCACTTTTAATTGCTTTTACCCTACAGTATAAACATAGATGCATTGATTTTATACCAATTCAGTATACCCATACTTAATTGGGTTAAATTCAGCTTTATACTCGATCTTAAGGAATTTCAGCTGTTACTTAGAATTGAAATGTTTCCAATATAGCCAACACAGGTAATACACAAAAGAGGCGAGTTTGTTTGGTGAATCTTGGTACTTTTGTGGGTCTGGGTGTGATATTTGTGTGATGTATTGCATCTGTGTGTGAGAGTTGTATTGCCTGTTTTTTATTTATGTATTGAGGTTTCCCAAAGACAAATTTCAGATTTATTATGATAATAAAGGATTATCTTATCTTATCTTATCTAATCTTACCTTAACTGGCTTCCTATCTCACATGTAGGTATTATATAGTTGTGCATACTTTCCAGCAGTTTTAGGTTCCTACCTTTTGAAAGATTAGAGTTCTTCAACACAATGTCAATGCAAGTCATTTGTCTCATTGTTCCTCACTGGACAAGCTAATGGGCACAGTGAAACACAGCTTGATTGTACAACAAAACGCAAAATGTCTCCAAATACCCTTATTTTAGGTAGCAAGTTCCTTTTATTGTCCATTGCTACTGGTCTGAAGCTTAGCAGGTTATTTTACCAGCAATCAAGAGAAAGATGTATTGATGACATGGAAAGCCCTAAATTCCACATGATGGTGTATATACCCTATAGCTGGGGTCATTCACTTGGCCTGGTAACAACACTGCGTACAAGGTATCATCAATTCGACAAGTCATGCAAGTGACATCTAGCTGTCATTTCCCTTATGAAGAGTTACATTGAATTGACTGTCTCACCCTGCCCCACTCACGCTTTGTCTCACTCTTCCCATGCTTAATATGAACTTGTGACCTTCTGAGGTCCATATATATTGCTGCAGCAACAGCCAGGTGTCACATTTTCTTCTATTTCAGGACAATTTTTGCAACATGGACACATTCAACAAGACATTTAACGGCTGTGATGGCGATTATGTGAGGGTTGGCTAGTACTGCGGTTCCGCCCGCCTTGTACAAGAAAATTTATCCAACCTTGAAGAAAGGGAAATATCTCATCCTCAATCAAACGCGAAAAAGGTGGGAGTGCCAGAAAGATAACATAGATCTTTCGATTTGTAAGAAGTTTGCTATGGGCTTCGGATATCGGGATGCATATGGATCAGATCTTGATGGAAGATGGTCAGCAGGATCTACAGTGAGTTATCGCAGTTGTTTTTATTAAATGATAAACCATAAATACAGTGGGTTGCAAAAGTACTATAATTAATCCTCCTTCAGTATACATGGTCACAGTAAACATTTATGCAATATACTGGCTGTAGCTGTAACTGGCTAAAGCCAGCGGCTTCTGTCTACTTCTAACTTATAGTTGGCTTACATCTATGACCAACAAAAAAATATAAACCTTGATAAATGCAAGAAGTTTATCTAATATATCATAAATATGTAGAATAGACATGCATCTTTTTAATACAAGATGGTGGTAAATGTACTTTTAGATCTGGCCTTTGAGTAGCCAGCTATAGCCAGACAGTTCTGTTTAGTGGTAAATAACATTGTATTGCAAAAGTTATCTAGCGCTTTGCCTAGGTTCAATTTGACAGGCTGTTTTTAATGAAACTAACCGTATGTCACTCAATGTTTAGGGAGAGCTAGGGTAGAGGGACTACTAAATTTAGGGAGAACTAGGTGTTGGGAGTGCTGGGCATAGGGTGTACTAGGTGTAGGGAGCAATCGGCACAGGGAAAACTGGCCACTTGGGTTTGGGTTCATCACCTACTGTGTTACCATCCATTCCATGAGGAGGCAAAGAACCTTGAGGGAAACTGGCAGTCGGCCTTCCATAGTTGTTGTGCAAAGGGGTGAATGGCATAAAATAACAGTTGTATTCTCTAAAGTGCATGCCCAGAAAGGAATGGTGATGATTATAAACAAGAGCCTGATGCTTATAATACTGACTTAGATGATGATGATGGCAACCATCCACTAAGGACATGTATTATCCCAGAAGAGTCACATATGTCAGGCAATCGTATGGTGACCTAGGCAGGATGTCGAGTTACGGAGCAGTAGAGTTTATGTCGAAAATTGGTGTGCTTTCCAATATCAAACTCTAAATGCCTTCTGAATTTGCAAGAAAAACAAGATGTTTGTTTGACCTGGACGTGTGTGTGACAACTCCAAACCTTTCTCAGCCATGTTTTTTGTGTTCTGCCCACCTTCTCTCCATTTTCTTGTGAACTCACTGTTGACAGTGAAATTTTATAAGTTATTTGTCATATGGGCTACAGTGACCAGACTGGCTGTGATCATAGTAATTCGAATGATGATCAGTGATAATGATGGTTGAGTTAAATATTATGACCAGACATCCCACGAGAAAAAAGGTGTAAATACTGGTGATCCTATGGTTGAGTAATAACAAAAATAGTGTTAGAATGATAATGCATCCATTTTATAATTATTGAAATGATTTATATATTTAGTAAAGAGATCAGGCATGGATGAAAAACATCTTGTGCCAAGAGACACGAGACAAAAATCATTATTTCTCATATTCAATTGATTAAAAAGTTAATCAATTTAATGATAGTTTTGATATTTATTTGATGAAAACATGCTGTATAAAATGGAACAATTTCTATTATTACTTGATATAAACAATTATTAAATGAGAATCGCATGTCATATATAGCATTTTACACATATATCAAACAAGATATGTTATACGCTCACATGCTATACAAGAAAAGCACTTTCTATGACAATCGTTTTTTTTAATGAAACTCACATGCCATTTCTAGCTTGGCATTTTAAATCTAATCTTTGGCTTGGAATTTTAAATTTATAGTTCCCAAACACTAGTGCATTGAGATAGTGCTTGTACAATCCGCCAGAGGGCTACAACTGTTAGATCTACGAGACTCTCACGAGATTATGTTAATTAGGTAAAACGTTGACTGACGCCATTGCTAGGCTTGCTGATGTATGTGCTGGAATAAACTGAATAATCTCCTAACAAGATTTGTCGTTATCATTTAAACAACTAGAAAATCATTTGGTTCATTATTGCAATATTTGATAAACCGATTCTTGAATATAAAGAGAAGAATTCTGAAGAAACCAACACTGATGAGATTCACAGGTAAATGATGAAGCTGAATGAATGACACTGTAACAGTTATTATCATGAATTGCAAACATAGCAATTTCCAATGGTACACATATAATGATAAGTACTTAAATAGTCTCTGAAATAAATTGCCTCAAATACGCTACAATTATTTTCTCAATAATTGCACAATTTAATACACTTTTTAAAAAGACCTAACTTTATAAATACTGGATCTGTGTGGCCATTGTATTTATTTGCGAATATTCCGAATGTGTTCTTTTGTAATTTGTTACTTAGGTTTTCACAACATAAACTTCCGCACTTCAGATGGGGCAAGATCAAAGGATTACAAGTGAGTTCAGCGCAGGGTGAAATTTGGTGAATTCAGCGCATGAAAGAAATGATCGAATTCGGCGCCAAAATACGGTGAATTTGGCACCCTGAATAATCTCTTAGTTTTGCAATGTCTAATCAAATGTTATACATAAATCCACTCCAGATGTGCACATCATGTTCAGAATATGATGTCAATTTAATTGTTTGTGCAATATTTATCCTGCACACAGTGATAAGTTACAAAAAACTGTCAAATTGGTAGTTTCAGGTGTCGTCACCTTGTGTTTTATTAGTGCAAGATATATATAAATTAAAGAACGCAAATGGCAATTTTGCAGGGATGTTTATTGTAAATATATATAGACCTAGATGTCATCATTAATACTGCATCATGTAGACAATTGATAAGTATGAAATGATATACAATTAACAGGTACCTAGGTAATTGCAATTACTTATGTTTTCCCTTGCTGTTTAAATATTATCAATATAATTATTATTATTGACATTATAAAACATATATATGTGATTCATATTAAATATATATGATAGCTAGCCTAATAATAGATATGTTTACCTGGACATGGATGTCTGCTTTACTTATCAAGTATTTTTTTCTGGTTTAAGACAAGCTGATAAACAAGCCGAATATATGTATGCATTAACTATTTATTTTATGCAGTAAATATTATACAACAACAATACAAATACGGCGCCAAATTTACTTAATCATAATTGCGCCGAAATTTACCGCACTGAATTCACTATTTTTGGCGGGTCGAAATAGGTGAACCTCCGAAATTCACCTGTCACCGATCAAAGCATAGATTAGTGTCAACAGTATTCCCATGAAAAATACTTTTCATCTTACACATGATTCCTGTTTTCTGTAGGAGTTTAAAGGATGCTTCAAACCTGGTTGATTAAATAAACTTTAAGGAGAGGTAGAACATCATAGCATTAATTGTTCCAACTGGAGGAACTGTGATCATTAAATTCCCCGATAATTTGTTTTTGTCTGTATTACGAATACCAGGCAATACACATCCTACTAAATTACTTAGAAATTATAAACATTGTCCTTGAAAACGTAGTAGGATCCACAGAAATGTCTGCCTATATTGAATTTTTTGCAATTAGGTAATTTTGGCACCTGATCTATGTAAGTCTTCCTCTGTGCAGAAAATATTGTCAAAATTGTTAATTAGGGAAATATATATATTTTTATATCTACAGTGATTCTGTGCCTGTACAGATTATTGCTGTAAAGGATGACAGCACGTGGGATACTGACTGTATTATATATGCACAGATAAAGATAGTAAATGTAATTGACAGAAAGTTTCTATCACAATTAACCTCTGTCACCTGCAAGCCCAACACAAACTCTCTCTTATAGTGCCTTTCGTCTGTTGTACTTCCTGGCCGCATTAGGACAAGTTAGAGTACAATGCATTGCCTTACCTAAGGCTGTCTCGACAGATATAACTTTGCAATCATTGCTCAAAGTATCACCAAATGCTCTGCCGATCTTCCTCACTATATGCTTCATAGGGCCCAGACTTTATTTGTAGTCAGAATGCATGTAATTAAGAGTTACTCGGCTTGACACAAAACATGCCCAGATACATTTCTTCATTATTTGTGGATTAGGCCCCAAATGGTGTACTTCTTGCCACTCCAGTCTCAGTATGTACAGCCTTTGGATATTGTAATAAAGTCTGTCTTTACCTCTCTGACACATGCCATATTTCTTTTAAAAGGACAAGATGCATACCCGGAATTGCACAACATGGACAAATACAGCGTCAACAGTGACTGTTGCATATCCGGAAGATGCAGCAGATGCCTTTTTTTCAATGAATTGTTGTAACTATACTTTTTTTTCTGAACCCTGGTGTTACTTAAACATTAGAATTGTTTCAGCTTTCAATCTACCACACCTGCTTATCAGACAATGTTTTTCAGATGTTTGCATTTGAAGCTGCAGTGATTGGATTTTTATTTGATTTCTGGTGTAAGATGTGGTAATAATCTGTTGAGAATATTGTGTTGTAGTCTTTTATTTCTTCATTGTGGGGTTGGTTTCTCGCTTCTGTGATAAGGTCCGGGTGGACCTGTTCACTGCTGGAAGTCAGGCTGTGTCCCTTGCAGTATCATGGAATAAGGGAACACCAGAACCAGTTCAAGTCTTTCTTGCATCACATCATCATACATCAATTCCAGACCACCTAGTACTCTGCTATGATCTCTCTGCTATGATCTCTTTCCCCCTTCTCTCTCTCTCTCTGGCTGTTATTTCTCTCTCTCTGCCTTCCCCCTCTCTCTGGCTGTTGTTTCTCTCTCTCTCTGGCTATTTACTTCATCTTACTTATACTAGCCAAAATGTAACCAATTGTAGCGATTCTGGGCTATTTTGCGCCGTAGGTAGTATTACGACGTTGCACCAAGTGACTTTTCTTCTCCTCAGCCCTGGTGCCCATTTACTGAACAAGACTGTTTTGCACATGCCTAGGGCTCTTTCACTGAACTAAAACAATCTTTCACAGCCCTAGTATTCTTGCACTAAACTAAACTACGCTGTCTTGCCCAGTCCTAGACAACTACACTGCCTTGCCCAGTCCTAGACAATCTTGCTAGTTGCATGACTATGCAACATGCCCGCCCTTCTTTTTGTGACAAATTGCCGACAGGCCAAATTTGGCATAAAGCTAGCTAGCTAACAGAAAGTAAGACTATCTGAACTGGAAAAATTATTGTGATAAGCGAAGCATACTACTTTAAAATACTAACTCAATATAACAATTGGAAATCCTAATATAAGGAATCTATAGTATTAAGTACAATGATTCTTAGTAGTATATTGAATCAAAATAATGTTACTATCTTTAGGTAACATCATAAACATTACTAAATATCTGAAATATTAATATATATATATATATATATATATTACACATAAGGTGACTAAATAACATCAATCAATCAAAGCCAAGAGTGGTAAGTATTCAACAATAATACCATAGTACAATTTATTAAAAATATGTGTTAGGAATATCAAATAAAGTCCTTAATCTCCAAAGTGTTTTACACACAAATGTCACTGAGGTAGACATAGTCATAATTATCAATACAATTCATATGTAATATAAATATAACCAAAGTCCGATATTGTAGACTCCATAGCGATGTCCACAATAATGTCCCAATAAAATTTACATATTGATCCAAGACCATCACGTATGCTTGATGTCGATTTCACCGAATATAATTTGAATCTGCGACTG
This sequence comes from Alitta virens, assembly GCA_932294295.1. Classification (NCBI taxonomy): domain Eukaryota; kingdom Metazoa; phylum Annelida; class Polychaeta; order Phyllodocida; family Nereididae; genus Alitta; species Alitta virens. The sequence goes on along the minus strand of OW028585.1, from coordinate 24,869,622 downwards.
CAAACGGACCACAAGGAATGAAAACCAATTCAATGTAGAATTGTTTATTTGAGACGAATGCACTCATGCTTGATACGAACTGATTGAGTTGTCATACAAACTTCCATGGTGTAATGTTTGTTCAATGTAGAAAAGACCGATGAATACATTTTTTAACTCATGAAGACTTCACAAATGAACTGCATGGTAGCAAGATATACACCTGTTGATTCCTCACTAGATTGACTGACATGGTAGATTGACTCCACGGTAGATTGAATTCGATCTAGATTGCTGAGATTGACTGACTCCATGGTAGATTGACTCCATGAATGAAAAGTTTAATTCATGATGACGCCACGGTTGAAACGATTGAACTCACGGTTGATTGAGTTGCTCCATATGCGCTGCTGAAACACGTCTAGCGATAGCATGTTCATCCTGAACTGTTCGTTTTTCATGAAGACGCCGTGGATTTTCACGACGCCTGGTCATGAGATGATTCGTCCTTGCGAAAGGTCTGTTGAATATATGTAGATCCACCTAATTCCTGGCAAATGGGGAGAAGAGTGCGATCGAACACACAAGCAGTACAGAATTATACGGTCAACTTTGTAAACAAACCTAGCGAAAGTGCGAAACTAAACTACAATAAACTCTCAGAATTAGCTCCGATGTCAATGAATTGACGTTACGCTAGATTTTATATAATTATAATTAATATTCATAATTAATGTCATTATAATATATATATTTCAATAAATATGGTGGTCTCATTAAGTTTCTAAATTATATTCGATACCATTGACCAGCCACATAATACTAAGGTCAAAGCCAATTTGGTCTAATTATTGCTTGGTGATTTCGGCACCCGAAAAGAAATGTGACGCAAGGGTAAACCCTTAAAATTATCGGCCGAAATTGCTGTATTATCACAAACTCAATATCAATACTAGTTAAGTGCCTCAGATTGGATAAGTATATTGTTCCTGTCAATTGGGAAACCTTGCAATTGTGACAATATATTGGCAATCCGAGAGTTGTCATACAATTTTAGAACCTATCACTGTTATGTTACTGACCCTGGGTCCATTGTACCTTGAAATGAACAATGCCTCACTGGTATGGAAGTATCAAACTATAATTATATGATAATGATAGTTTAAAATTACATTTTAAACAATTATAGATAAATATCTACCTAATAGTATTAATTTCATCTGTTGCTCTCTTGGGCGATTATCTTTTGTTGCTTTCTTGGGCAATTGTCTTATGTTGCTCTCTTGGGCATTTTCGTATGTTGCACTCTTGGGCAATCAATATTCTGCTCACTTGGGCAATGCATCTTGCTCACCTGGGCAATGCATATGTTTTGCTTAAGGGTAATCCTTCTGTTGTAGTCTTTTATTTCTCTGGCTGTTGTTTCTCTCTCTCTCTCTCTGGCTGTTTACTTCATCTTACTTATACTAGCCAAAATGTAACCAATTGTAGCGATTCTGGGCTATTTTGCACCGTAGGTAGTATTACGACGTTGCACCAAGTGACTTTCCTTCTCCTCAGCCCTGGTGCCCATTTACTGAACAAGACTGCTTTGCACATGCCTAGGGCTCTTTCACCGAACTAAAACAATCTTTCACAGCCCTAGTGTTCTTGCACAAACTAAAGTACACTGTCTTGCCCAGTCCTAGACAACTACACTGCCTTGCCCAGTCCTAGACAATCTTGCTAGTTGCATGACTATGCCACAATATACCTCAGTGTGATAAACAAGAACATGGAGACACCGTAGAATGGGGTCACTCTATTGTCAGTGTGCACTTCTAGGTCCTCAAAACATCAGCAAATGTATGGGTTTGACTTAGAAAATATATTCTTCATTTACACTGGACAGAATTTGTTAAGCAAGCAAAAATAATTTAGGTTCATTATGGAACTTTTGTAATGAAAATTTACAAAATAGTTTAAGTTACTGAATGAAATTTAAGACACACGTAACACCAAAAAATTAAGTGACGTAAAGCTTTTGTTCTCAACTCAAGCTATGATAAAACACTAAGAAGAAAATTAAAATCTCAATTATGTCAGAGTATGCTGCTAATGTTGCAATGGTTAAAGAAGACCTAAAATCTATTTATTTATTTTATTATTTCATCCAAGTGTTGGAATTGAAGTGAACAACTGTTCACAAGTCACACCGCATATACTTGCATAATAACACTCACAAATCGAAAGATTACAATTTTACCCAAGCAGAAGTGACACCTAGGGATAGAGTGTGACATCACATCAGGAATACCCCATAATTTGTTAGTAAATGACAGGTAAGTTGTGACTCTGAGCTGCGTGCAGCATCCTTGTTTCTTGGTCACGCCTCAGTGATTCCCTTGCATTTGACCCCTGATCAGAACAATAAACTCCTGATGCCACACCATGCAAATTGATTAACCTAGGATTTGGAAAATTAGTAATTCAGGGTAAATTCTTTCATATGAACTGTAATACTTAATCAAAAATGCAAATTTCATTTTAGTGCACCTGTATGTGCTAAAGCTCATACATGATCTCACTGATCCACTGATTCATGTTTCCGTTCCTATAAACACTTATTAAACACTTATTTAAAACATGGAGAGCATCGAAACATGGCCATGGGTTGTCTCAAATGTTTACAAAATTTGGCTGACTTGCTTATATGCCACTTCACACCTTACTCAAGGCCCCTTCACACTTAGCCGGATCAGAGGCCGGAGTGTCCCGGAATGAAATTTCGTTAAATCTGAGGCGGTCCAGGCGAAAAAGTTAGAAATGTCAACAAACGAAATATTTGGTGGTATGGACACGAAGGCAAGACTCTGGCAACACGGAGCAACATGGCCATTACACGGATGTGTACGGTCGCTACACGGATATGTACGGCTGAAACACAGTGGTGCACGGTGAACCAAGGAACGAGTCACGGTTGTTGCCGGAGGTAACACGACTGTGCCGGATGTGGGCGGAGTGAACCGGATGTTACACGGGGCCTTCACGGATATACCCGATCTTTACACGATATCACTACGGAGTTAAGCGGTTTTCACCCAGATCGCTCTGAAATTGGTATTTAAACTGGCTGCGTTCCACTGTCCATCATTTCACTTTGGACTACCATACTGGAAAGGTGTTGCTGCTACTACAGAAGAATTGGATATGTCTTTATCACACTACGACAGGGTGGAATGGGATGTGGAGTACCTGGACATGCAAGTCCAGCTACTTACTGCGGCTAATGATATATATATATATATAGATTTTATTGACATGTAAAATATCATGAGTGATACATATGTCATTCAGTTAAAAGATAACATGAAAGAGACATTAATGTAAATACAGAAAGCAATAAAATTTCAATAATCAAGGTTCCAGCCACCAAGTTAACTTATAATACGTGTTTAAAATCCACATACACAATAGAAAAATACAAGCCGCTAATAAAAACATTTCACTCTTAAAGTCCAAAACATGACAAGCACATCATAACTAATAAACTAATAAACTAAATTAATAACTGTGTGGATACATGAGATGGTTTTCTCTACACATCGGCTTGAAGGAGAAACTTTCCTAAACTATTTAATAACTCAGGTTCCTTGTTTGTCATTATTGCTGTAAACTTAGTTATATCATCTAGAGACAAGAAGTTGTTAATAAATTTAGTTGCATTCAAACAAAGGTTAACACGGTGTTGCTCATTACCAGGACAGACAATCAAACAGTGAATTTCGTCTTCTACAAAGTTTAACGTACACTTTTCACATATTCTATTTGGAGCAGGAATTATTGGTTTATGGTGTCGACCTGTTTCAATCTTCAGGCTATGTGAACTTGTCCTAAATCTAGCTATTTTAGTTAACACTTTGCAAATTTGTGCCAATTCAAGATAAGGTTCTATTCTACAATCAGTTTTAAATAGTTTATATGTCCTAAGTTTTGGTTGTTGTGAACTGTCATTTATTGCATTTATAAGTCGCTCATGTTCGGCTTCATAGAGTCTTAGTTTCACTGTGTTAGAGATATTATCAATGTCAAAGTTTCTGAGGTTACTAATATCATATTCAATGTTGCAGTTATTTAATACATGACACACTTTACTGAACCAGTTATTTCCATTTACAATATAATTCTGCAAGAAGAACAGAAACTGCAAGATGATGCAGTGAGGGCCACAACAACAACTGATGAAGATGACTTATTACAAATGCTGGTGCTGCACGAAGAAGAAGAAGGCGAATGTGGGCGCAACCTTGGCTCCTAAGAAGACCTCTTTATGGGCAGTATGAAAAACTGATGGCTGAATTGACTGCAGAAGATGTGGGTGGCTTCAAGAATTTCATGAGGGTGGAGCCTGATTTATTTCATGAAGTTCTTGCCAGAGGGGGACCTAGGATTACAAAGCAGGATACCTTTTTGAGGAGGGCCCTTGAACCTTGATTGAAACTGGCTATTACCTTGCGCTACCTGGGTACGGGCAACAGCTACATGTCTCTGCAGTATGGATTTAGGGTAGCCTTCAATACCATTTCTATGTTTGTCATCGAAGTCTGCCAGGCCATCGTAGACGAGTACTCAGCAGAAGTGATGCGTTGTCCTGTAACCCCAGAAGCCTGGAAACAAGTTGCCAATGGATTCTACAACAGATGGAACTTCCCCCACTGTGTCGGCGCCATTGATGGGAAGCACGTTGCCATCAGATGTCCTGCGAAGTCTGGATCCCTGTTCTACAACTACAAGGGATTTTTCTCTATTTTCCTACTGGCTGTAGTTGATGCTGAATACAAGTTCCTCTATGTTGACATTGGTTCCAGTGGATCAGGCTCAGATGCTGGAGTGTTTAGTCAGACAGAATTGAAGGAAGCGCTACAAAGTGGGAACATTGGATTACCTGAACCAGATAACCTGCCTAATGATGACCAACCAGTGCCTTACTTCATAGTTGGGGATGATGCCTTTGGACTGCAGACTTGGATGATGAAGCCTCTGCCTCACAGGAACATGACCATGGAAGACCGAATCTTCAACTACAGACTTTCTAGAGCTAGAAGAGTGGTAGAGAATGCCTTTGGACTTTTGGCTGCCAGGTTCAGGTGTCTCCTCACAACAATGCCTCAAAGTCCTGACAGAGTGTGCACCATAACTCTTGCTTGCTGTGTGTTGCACAACCTACTGAGGATGAAGTATCCAACTGCTCAAGTGAATGCTGTGGACCAGGAAAATGCAGACATCCATGAGATCATCCCAGGTGCATGGAAGGAGAATGCCAATCTACCAGACATGGGACATGTGTACAGAGGCAACACCAACAGAGCAGCCAAGGAAATGAATACTTGGTCAACTACGTGAACTCAGAAGCTGGGAGTGTACCATGGCAACAAGACAAGATTTGAAAACAACACATATGATGTAAGTTTGAACATTAAATTATTACGACACTTCAGACATCTGCAGCACACAAGTGCAAAAAATGCACAGCATTTAATTATTGTCATGCAATACAGTTTACATGAAAAAAAGTAACATAATAATACAATGACCAGTAATTTTAAATGTATAAGTTGCTTGTAATAACAGTTCATTGTTCATTGAAAAAAAGTTCATTGTTCATTTCCAGGTCAAAATTACTCGGTTGTGGTCATTTTCTTCCGTAAGGCGGCGCTACGATCCAGCGCGAAGCACCGGCCTTTCTCATAACCGATTTGCCGCTCCCCCAGAATTGGGGGGGGGAAATGCTTCCGCGCATCATCTACATACAAAGAAGTGCAATTACTACACTTTTTTTTTTCTTTCTTTCAAGAAGCCACTCACTGTGAAATTAGTTCATACGATTTTTTTTTACTTAAACTCTACTTACATCATGAACGTGGAATTCCACCCACTGCAGAAGGTACTTTTTTCGTAAAAAGCACTGAACAAGCGTTGTATAGGCGTAAATGGCACTGAACAAGCGTTGTAAAGGTGTTGCAACGCTTATTCAATGATCAATTTTTTACATTATCCCTTCAGAAAGACCAGTGCCACGCACCAGCGCCGTTTTTCAGCAGAAATTGCGGTTGTGGTAGTTGGAGGCGTGGGCACCGAAGAGGAGGAGTTATGGTCATCACCACCAACCATTCCCCCCCACACAATTGTTCAACAAGTAGCTACAATCCTGTGGTGACATGGAAGGACGACCGTGCGAAGGACCTGCAGTCAACCATGACGACATGAGAGCCTGGGGTGAAGGGCTGGATGCAGAAGCAAACATCTGGGCAGCAGGGCTGGAAGAATGCTGAGCGAACATCTGGGCAGCAGGGCTACAAGAATGTTGAGGGAACATCTGCGCAGCAGGGCCGGATGAACTGGCTGTAGTAGCAGGAGCAGGGAGGACGAACTGCTGCTGCTGAGGGACAGGAGGCACAAAGGGATGATACTGCTGTTGCTGTTGCAGTTGCTGCTGGCGCTTCCGACGATACGCCTGCTTAAACTGCATCAGGTGCTGTAAGGTTTGGGCCTGGTAATCCCTCCAAGTGTCCATGTCCATCTGCATGACCTCGTGGTATATCATGTCCGTGAAAACCCTCTTGCCTGAGTCATTTGGCTGACTCAACTTGCTCTGCTTGTCCCGCTGCAGATCTGTGGCTTTTTCAATCAGCTGGAAATAGGAAAGAACACAACATTAGAGTAAAAGTCACATGGCAACTGCAATAGCATGTGCATTATTGACAATGTAATGAAAAGACACATCACCATACAGTGAACACTGGAAGTGCCATGAAACAAAGCTACCACTTTCTACTATGGAAAAGCTAAAACTTTAAAATGCAAGAAAACAAATACAACTTTAAACTGCAACATTACAATAAGATTATCTTGATTATCACGACAACTGAAGCAGTATACTTACTTGAGTGACAGCTTGTGTAGCAATTCCACCTCCACTACCTGCAAGGCTGGATGCATCACAGTCATGATGATGATGAGGCTCGTGATGATGTCTGGACGTCTTCTTGCTTGGAGGAGGGGCCCCCTTCTTGCTCCTGCTGCTGCTGCAGCCCTTGAAAGGCCCAACCTTGGACCTGCTGGTGTCCGAATCCCTGCCACCATCATCCGAACTATCCACAATGACCTCATCAGCATCAGAGGTCTCATCATCCTCACTGGTAGCTCTGTTGCTTAATGCGCTTTTGGCCTATGAGCTGTGGGAAAGCTGCCCACCTTTCTTTCTTTTTCCAGCATCAACCCTCTTGATGTGCCTTTCGATATAGCCAAAATTTTCCGGTATCAAGTTGTCCCAGTCTGTGAGGATTCTGGTGGCCCCACCAGAAGGCTTCTTGCTTGGATCCGTAAGCTTCCCCACTGAAGTTCGCATGGAGTCGATCCACGTCTTCAGCTGCTGGGCTGTACAACTCAGCTCTTTCGCCCTTCTGGTCGATTATTTGCGATTTAATGTCTGTCTGCTTGTATTGAGCAAGCCGCCGGTTGTAGAGCATCTCCTGGGAACGGTACCAGTCGGCCACATCTTGTTCCTGGTCTTCTGTCAGGTCCAGGGGTTCTTTCTTGTGCCTCTTCGCTTTTGCTGCAGGTGACGGTGGAGCTGCAGTACCAGTTACTGCAGCTTCAGCAGGTACTTCAACAGCAGGTACAAGTGGCCCAGGTAAATCTGGCATGCCTTGCGGACTTTGCGGTCTTGATGAGGTATTACTGCCTGCATCTTCTTCAACAGCAGGTGCAGGTTCCTCTTGCATAACAGTCTTCTTGGAAGCCCTCCCTTTTCCTCTCCTAGGTGGCATGGGTGGTTATTCAAAGAAACGGCAGTAGTAGCAAGGCTTTGGTAAAGTTCAGCAATCCAGAAGGTAATATCCAGAAGAAGTGGTAGATAAATCAAATAATTCGATGATGATGAACGGCGTGCGTGCGGCGGAATGATGCTTCTCCCAAGACGGCAGTTCTATATATACTAAGGCATCCGTATTCACTCCGTGTCAGTCTAATTAACACCGTGTTGACACCTTGTTCACTACGGCCTCTCCGTATTGACCTCGTGTGACACCGTGTACATAACGGGGTTAAAGGGGTCAAGGAAATGACCTGTAACCCGCTTTCCCTGTTCATTCCATGTTTACTCCGTGTTGCCCCTTGTTCACTCGTGTGGAACCGCGTTGCTCCTTGTACCGTCCGGCGTGTACTTTTCATGCCCGGTTGATGCCGGACTTAGCCGGAGATCACAGGAAGTATTCCGGAGTCAATACGGAAGTCCCCGAAGATCGACGGAGTCTACACGGATCAAAACGGATCAACACGGAGTAAATTAATCTGGTACCTCCGGCATGAAAAATTTAACATGTATAATTTTTTCCCCAGAGTCCCACGGTTCCCGGATCGCCCTGGACAATGCCGGACAATGCCGCACATGAACAAGAGGTCTACACGGCATTCCCCGGAGTATGCCGTAGTATGCCTGAGTTGTCCTCCGGGACACTCCAGTGTCTAATCCGGCTAAGTGTGAAGGGGCCTTTAGTGATAACACTTAGTAATTCTAATAACCCAATCACTCACTAAATTGATGACATAAAATTAATGTTAATTTCTTATTTTGATATTGTAAGACTTCCTTCGCCTTATGATGGTGCAGTTAATATTATGGCCATTTTGACAACTCACATTTAGAAAGATTGATCACCTTGAAACCATGTAATAAATGAAGAAATAAACAGACTATATTGATGGTCCTGTTACTCCAATAAGTAATATGCATATTACAGTACTGCCAGCCTATTTTTAAGATTTTAATTAGATTTATCTGTCTCAGCTTTTGATCTTATATACTCTAATGTTTAAACTACACAAGAACTGAGGCTGACACAATTGCGTCACGACAATGGGTCACTGGTGATATAATCCAGATCAACATATAATACACAGATAGACGGACACATTGATACATAGACTGATACATGGGTAGGAAGATATAATTAAAACTGATATAATAATAATATCAACTTCCAATGAAATAGAAGCACTACAAATATGTGTATTTGCATACTCATATATATGATTTTAATATCATTACAGAATACAAATAATACTTAAAAATACTTCTGAATGACATCACAAAATCTTCTGCTATAAATTATTCAGTATTGTTTGTTAATTCAATCACTTTCCTTGTACATAGTATTAACACCAGATGGCAGTGTATGTGTTGCAAGAAGGTGATTGTGATGCTTGTGACCTGCAGTCTGATGATTAATTAGAATTTTAGGAGCAATTTTGAATTATCAGTGTCTTAAAACATGCAAAATCACTAAAATAGTTTGAATATGCTCTTTCACCAGGCTCAACCCGCTCATCGTGTACAATGATAGGTCTAGTTGCCGTTCATTATTTTAACTAATCTATTTTCAATACAAAAAAGAAATATATGGTAGGTACACCATGCGTTGTACCATACATAAATGTAAATTTCAAAATATTAAGCACATTATGTTATATAAATATAATTAACCCATCATGCTTTATGAAATATCTGAAGGTAACATTGTATGTTTATAAAAACAGTCCTTTTTGTGCCAAATCTGTAGTGGTTCTGGCTCTGCTATAGGCCTTGTGACCACAGTAAGTAGTTCTTAGACTCTAGCTCTGATATGATAGAGAAGCAACTCAGTCATTGAGTTTATACATTTATTAACATACATCAAATATAACAGTACAGTGGTGCCCACTACAGCATGACCTATGCTTGGGCAGTCAGGTGTCTGACTATAAGTTCTAGTGAATACTAGATGGATCTGCTCAGACAGAGTATTATACAGGAATCTGTATGACTCAAGTAAGTCTGGGGCCAAACAGAGGATCTTACACAGGTTGCTGTGTCACTCTAGTCAGGTCTGGCCCAGAACCCCAGTGGGCTGGGGTATTTATGCTACCCTGGTCACATGACCACTGGTCACCTGAGCAGGCTGACCAATGAGAAGCCAGCAGGTGCTGCCCCTGGTTGCAGGGAGCTCATTTGGCTGGAGGCACTCTCAGAGGCAAGATCTCTACAGTAGTACAGAGTTAGTTAAAGAAACAGTCCCATTTTGCCCTGGTATGATTTTCACATCAATGCTGTCACTCTATTTCACCCCAATGCTGTCACTCTCCTTTTTTTGTTGATGGCGTGTGTGTCTTCTCATTGCTTTAGGCATCCATTTTTCGGATCCGTTTTTGGGGCGGAATAGATCTTAATGTTTTCTGTATTGAAGCGAACGATCTTAAATATTTGCCGATTTTCCTTCAGTTGGTTCCATGTTTCCAACACTATTGGAATTTAGACTTCCACATATGCTCAGTAGAAAGTAATGCTATTTTTGTGATCTGTACTTCCCTTGGTTGAATTGTAAGTTGTGTCTGTCTACGGCAGTTTCTATGATATTTTTGTTGCTCTTTTTGTTCAGCTTCTCATATTCAGGATGATGGGGCTCTATTTTGCAGAGGCCTTTGACAACTGTTGTGGTCGGGACTTCGTATTTATCACCAGAAACATAACTTATTGATGCATATTCTTACGTGTGTAATGTGGAAATCTTCGCTTTTGTGTAATTTTTGTATTATTCCATGAACCATGAAGGTAGTAGTTTTTTCCTATTTTCTTAAAGTTTTAACTTGCTCTCGTGGCACTTTTCTTGTTATGCAGTTCACAACTTCCTTTAAAATCTTGAAGCTGGGTGTGGTTTTGTTCTTATGCAAGTTTATGAGTTTGTGTTTTGGTTCTTCATTAGGTAAAGGGGTATTCACACTGTCACGGATACAACCTACGTATGACAATGGACGTGAAAAATAGGCTAAACATTTCACTCGTAGAAGGTCCGCCAAAGTTTTAAACAAGTTAAAAAATGTTTGCCCTCTCCACGAATGGTCACGGATGATTTAGCTCCACCAGGAGCTTCATTTTCTGAGGTAGAATTGCAGGTTCTCAATGTTACAGACTCACGTAGGGTTCCTTTTCATACCGAGTTGATGAAAGCGTGAGTATTTTGTCTGGCCAACAAGGTGAACACAATGTAATCAGCACTACAGAGCTGAATCCTGTATGGATGTTAATCATGGCTGTCAAACAATGTCAAGGCTGTGGAGAAAGTCTAGGCAAAAACCTTAAGGCACCGGCTTGAATTTCAGACTAACTACGTGCACAGCCATTTCATGTATTGAAGCGGGTGTTAGTGGAGTGAAGGCAGAAGTAAAACAAACACAAGCAAGGTCTATTCAAAAGTTAAAGAACTGGAATGACTTTGAAAGTTCACATTTAGATAAAATCATCAGTCTAGCCATGACCGCTCACCTGGTGGAATAGCTCTCTAGACCTTAATAAACAGTCACTTTAACCACAGTGAAGTCACTGGAATCAATGAAGCAAAAAACAAGAGAAACAATCACTATTAGAAGACATATCTGCCAGTAAACCCTGTCATTCGATCAGTCAAGTTTATTTGAAATCAGATGTATCTGAAAATATTTGCATAGTTTTTCAAGGATTAGGACAGGTTCTCACAGATTGTGCATCAAAACCGGTTATTGAGGCAGGATATCACACAATGAGAGACTTTGCAGGTGCACACTGAGCAGCAGGAGTTGCTACTGTGCCACAAACTGAACATTTGAGGTTGCCCTGCATAGGCCTAAATGATATTTTTTTCTAAATAATGAAGCTGACTGGCACAGGCCAAGTAAGTTTGAATATGACATTAAAACGCAGGCTCATGCAACAGTCATCCTTTCACTTGTATACCTAAGTAACTTTTAACAGTCAAAAAGCAAATAAAGATTAAAAGTAATATATCTAAACTGACATCTGTATAAGGGACATCACCATCCGTCCAGTCGTACAAAGAAAGAGACTTCATTAGGCCTATCAGTCATGTCATTACCACAACAGTACAAAAACGTGACAAAGCATCTTACTTACAGTTAAGTGACTGGTCAAGCACATCAGCTCAATAAGAAAGAGACTTGTATTGAGTAATAGCATTCGTAGACATTGTCACTCTCTGATAAAAGCAGATACCATATGGTCCTGGTCTTATTACGTATCAATTCGTCTTTCAATAAGGAATCAGTTTTGCCTAAAATATCAATCTGATTGCGATACAACTGACTCTGAGACTGAGACTGAGACTGAGGCTGCATCGGCTACTAAACCATTGCTGGTCGAGATGTAGTCAACGTTGCTGATGAAAGCTTTTAATCATGCAACGTTGACACACTGTTGGTTATTGTATTTCCAATGGAAGCTGACAGCCTCTGGTCTCATGGTGCCTTCCTCCTGCACTAGAAGCCGGCACTGTCTCAACCTCTCCGGACACTCAAAGGAGGGCATCTGACTAACACCGCTGCCGGAGAGTCTCGCCTCCACTGACTCTGTCGACTACTTCTTCATCTTTTCCCTTGTTTTTCTTCTCAGCATTTGCTCTTCATATGCAGTATGTTGGTAGTTTTTACGAAATTAAATCAAGCGACACTCAGCATTGTAGCATGAGCCTGCACCACTAGACTGATGTGTGCCAGGTTCTGAAAAAGGGCTAGACTGCATGTGAAGTAACAAGTCAGAGTAACAGTTTGATCGCATGGCGATCCCCCTGTCGCTGAGGACAAGACTGCATCGACGACTCAATCGTTGCCTTGTCAAAATGTCATATACATCGCTGACAAATTTTCTCGATCATGCAGCGTTGATACCCTGTTGGTTATTGTTGTTTCCATTACAACTATGCAGCCCTCTAGTCTCACATTGCCTCTTCTGATGCAAGAAGCAGGCACTGTCTCGACTTACCGTACACACAAAAGGAAGGTATCTGGCCCTTGCCGCAGCCACTGCCAGAGCAGACACCCAAAAGGAGAGCATCTCACCAGCACCCGCTGCCAGAGAGTCTTGCTTTCACTAACTCCACCAAATACATTTGTGTCTTTCTCTACTTCTTCTCCTCAGTATTTTTTCTTCACATAATGCATTATTCTCCATAACTTTACGCTCAAAATTGAATTAAGTCACACTCACCAAAGCATCATGAGCCAGTACAATTTGTCATGTTTGCTAGATGCTTGAAAAGTCCTGTGAAGTATAACAAGTCTGAGCGCTAGTCTTTGTAGGCGTCCTCACTCTCTGATGCAGAAAGTACATACAGCATGGCTCTGACCTTTTTTCAGAGCAATATGTCCGTCAATAGGGAATTAATTTTGTTTGAAATATTGTCTGAAATATTGATTGCATGGTGATCCACTGACATGAGACTGAGGCTGCATCAGTGACTTGACCGTTGCTTGTTTAGATGTAGTCGACGTCGCCTAGGCCAACAGAGCCCCGGTCTCAGCATTGTAGCATGATCCAGCACCACTTGTGATGTTTGCCAGGTACTAAAAAATTAACTGGACTCCATGTGCAGCATGAGCCAGTACAATTTGTGATGTTTGCTCAGGGCTGGCAAAGAGTTGGACTGCTTGTGAAGTAACAAGTCCAAGTAATAATTTGAACTCCGAGTTCAGATTTCAAATGCTGCCTTGAATAAATGAGTCTTTAGGCTCTTCTTAAATGGCTCTAATGAAGTCATTTGTCTCATGGGCGGGGGCAGGTCATTCCAGAGCTTTGGTGCAACTACTTAAAGCAGGTTACAAAGCTGTTTTAGTGATCTCACCCTTGTAGGCAAGGCCACTCGACTACATCAACCAGTCATGATGTCTGTGCGATGTCATCATTGAAGTCTGTGAATAGGATTTTCTGTGCAACGACACCACACTGTTGAACAAATGTATTGAGGTGACTTTAATAAAATGCTCTCTTGCTGCACTCAAATACGGGTTAAATAGCTATTGCAGTGATCTCACTCTTACAGGAAGGGTCACTCGACTACATCAGCCAGTTGCTGTCTCTGCAATGTCATTGTTTATCTATTGTCAGCAGGAGTCCCACTCTCATTTACATTGTCTGCACAATGTATTTGGGGACTTTAATAAATATACTGACTCACTTGCTGACACTTAGCCCTCTCACTGCACTTGAAGCAAATTGAAAAGCTGTTGCAGCATGCTCACTGTTGCAAGGAAGGTCGCTCTAATGCATCTGCTCTAAAGCGACAATGTCAACCATTGTATTTCCATTGCGAGCAGGAGTTCACTCTCATTTACATTGTTTGTAAATGTATCCAGGTGAAAAACACACTTATTTAAGGGCGTACTCACATCAAGTTACAGATATGACCTCTCGGTAGTACTACATGCATGTAAAAGGGCAAGGTCCTTGAACGAAAAGGTTAGGCCCTAGAATTTTTTTTGGGTCCAAATTTCAATAATTTTTAACTCCCGTTCTATTCAATCAAATTTCATGCAACTGGCGTCATTATGTAGAGAAAAATTAGGACTTTACATAGGATACCATGTCTATTCACCAACCTTGACCAGTTTCGAACCTGGAGCCAAAATTCTCTTTCCCATGTTATCCAATGGGGAGACCTACCTACCTCCTCCCTGGACCTGCTGAGTCAGCAATTTTTACAATGAATGTTAGGAAATGTATGTTTCTTGCCCCAAAAAAGCAGGAAGAAAGTCTTCAATTTCATTCATATTTTGCACATATATGTCCTCTGGGTGGTACTACATGACTGTAAAAGGGCAATTACCTTCATCAAACAGCTTAGGCCCTAGAATTTTTTTATCACTCATAAAGCCTGAATCGCTTACTCAGAACCAAAATGTTGTTGATAGATATACATGTGCTTCACAAATGTGATTTATTTCAGAAGTTTGGGTCACAGGGTCAAGGTCACAGAGTGTCCTATATATGCAATTTTCAGGCGTTTTGAACTCGGGTCCTATACAAGGCACAGACACCAAAAAAATATGTTCTTAAACCTGATTTCATTCTCTTTCAATTCCTGTACAGCTTGAGAAGCCAGGGAAATAATTTTTAAGGTTTTTAGGGACTTAATTATTTGATCTTGTTGCAAATTGCATAAACAAATCTTTAAAATGTCATTATTCAAAACGTTTTTTTCTGGATTGGTCCAAAAAAATTCAAAGGAGTGTATATACATATGATAGACACATGTGAATTATTTCAGAAGCTTCTTATTGTATATGTCTAAAATAATTCACAGGAGGGTATATCCAATGTATATACATATAACTAATATAGAAGGGTGGGTTGGTTAATGTTGGGACCGAGAATTTATCTTCTTGAAATTGCTCGCAATTTCAGTTGTCTAGTTATTATTATTCTTATTAGATTTTAATTAACTTGTACTCAACGCCACCTGCAGGCGTGAGTCTATTAACAACGCCTCCGGGTGTGATTATCTATTGACTAAACGTCAACGCCTGAGGGTGTTCAAGTCTATTGACACTTTGTAGTGTGCCCTGGGGGCACAGATGTCTTTGATGTACCTGAGCTTAAATAGCCTCAGGGGACGGCATGATCCTCTGATGCCCTAATGGCACTAACGTAGTCATCTCCATTCTGAGACTTGCCAGCAACTTTAGCAAATAAGGCTTAAATTATTTGTTGAATAAAAAAAAACCATTCTGTATCGATTATCCACATATCGGGTACTATCACTCAATTGGGCTCCAATAAGCGTAACAAAATACAGAAAATGTCACTCTAAATTTACTTAATGGAAGCAGAAAAGTTAATGCATTTTTACTCATAAAATGACATTGTCCTAATTTTCTTTTCTTTTTTTCTCACTTAAACGGAATGGTTGTACATGGTTTACAACTAATATGGAGTTGAGATTTTACACTCTTTTCATTCGCAAATCAATGAACCAGATGAGGAATGACTGATAAATATATATATGATATAACTGCCTAGTCCAACCAGTTTTATAGTTCAGCTACCAACTCAAAAATGTGTAGCTGCTATATCTAACAGATAAATTAATCTAGAATATTTCTTGTCTGACGAAACATTCACATGATCTAAGCGCTTTGCGGTATTAATAATATAAATATTTTCCTGTAAATTTCCACTAGGAGGTTCAAAGTCAGCCATTAACATAGTTGTAAATTGTTTTCAAATCATGAAGAAACACCTATTTCTGGTCATCAAAAATGGCAAACCATACATGAACAGTATTTTCGATACTATCTGCATATCATACTTTATTTTTATTGAAGATAAAATATTTAAGAACCCTATGTGGATTTTGTAGATCACAATTAGAATTTCAGTATACGAAGGTAGATCACAATTAGAATTTCAGTATACGAAGGTAGGTGTGACATTCACATTTTATGAAATTCAAGGTACACAACCTGAACTGAGAAATTCTCTTCTTGAGAGACATCAATTTTGTTTTACAATATTTACTAGTTGTGAGTGAAAACAGACTGAAAATCGAACAATTATAAACAAAGATATGCCATTTTTAAATCAGCAGACCGCATTTTTTCAGTTTTGGGCACTTTTCATTGATTTTACCCTATAGTATAAACATAGATGCACTGATTTTACCCCAATTAAGTATACTCATACTTAATTGGGGTAAAATCAGCTTTTTACCCAATGAAGGAATTTCAGATGTTACTTAGTTTTGAAATGTTTCCAATGTAGCCAACACAGGTAATACAAAAAAGAGGCAAGTTTGTTTGGTAAATCTTAGTACTTTTGTGATGTGTCTGTGTGTGATATTTGTGTGATGTATTGTATCTGTGTGTGAGAGTTGTATTGCCTGTTTTTATTTATGTATTGAGGTTTCCCAAAGACAAATTTCATTATTATGATAATAAAGGATTATCTTATCTTATCTTATCTTACCTTAACTGGCTTCCTACCTCACATGCAGTTAATATATAGTTGTGCATACTTTCCAGGAGTTTTAGGTTCCTACCTTGTGTAAGATTAGAGTTATTCAACACAATGTCAATGCAAGTCATTTGTCTCATTGTTTCTCACTGGTGGGGCACTGAGAGACAAAGGTAATAGGTACCGTGAAACACAATTTGATTGTACAACAAAAATGCAAAATGTCTCCAAATACCCTTATTTTAGTTAGCAAGTTCCTTTCATTGTCCATTGCTACTGCCCTAAAGCTTAGCCGGTTATTTTACCAGCAATCAGAGAAAGATGTAATGAAGACATGGAAGGCCCTAAAGTCCACATGATGTTATGCATATACCCTACAGCTTGGCTCATTCACTTGGCCTGGTATTGACACTAAGTACAAGGTATCATCAATTCAACATGTCATGCAAGTGACATCTAGCTGTCACTTTCATTATAAAGAGTTACATTGAATTGACTGTCTCACCCTGCCCCACTCACGCTTTGTCTCACTGTTCCCATGCTTAATATGAACTTGTGGCCTTCTGAGGTCCATATATATTACAGCTACAGCAATGTTTATTACCATCTGGAATTAAATAGCATGGGCATGACCAAACATTACTTTACCTGGTGTAAAACCCAAAAAGTGAAATTTCAAACACCTTGCACATTTAATTCTTGCAGGCAATGGAACAATCTGGTGGTGATGTAGTGTTAGCATTAATACCTAAAGGGCAGTGTTATAACCTTCATTGCGTTGAAACTAGGTGCTTTGTCTCACTGTTCCCTGTGCCTCATTGTTCCCCTTTCTCCTCTACTTTTATTGAGCACTAATAAAGTGTGAAATTTCATGATAATTTGTTTATTTACTGGAATAAAATTGGTGCATGTATATTTTATTTTGTGAGTATAATTTTGTGCAAGTTGCCAACAAATAGCCCAAATTCACCCAAGTTGCTACCAAGTGTTAGAAAGGAGATGATATCTGACCTGCAATACACCAAACAATGAAGGAAAACTATAACCTTATAAACTACAACCTATAAAAATGTATCTACAGACATATAATTTAACAAAAAATTGTCACATTATATCAACATTTTGAATCTAATTAAAAAAAGTTAAAAAAATATATCATTGTGATATTTTATGTGAGGGGTGTCACATTTCCTTCTATTTCAGGACAGTTTTTGCAACATGGCCACATTCAACGCGACATTTAACAGCTGCGATGGCGATTATGTGAAGGTTGGCTGGTACTGCGGTTCCGCCTTGTACAAGAAACATGATCAAACCGGGAGTACAGGGAGATATCTCATCCTCACTCAAAGTATAAACAGGTGGCTATGCCAGAAAGATAACATAGATCTTTCGATTTGTAAGAAGTTTTATAGTTCCTTAGGAAGTCGGGAAGCGTATGGATCAGACCTTGATGGAAGGTGGTCGACACGTAATAGATTTAGTTATTGCAATTGTGTTTATTAAATAATTAAAAATAAATACAGTGGGTTGCAAAAGTACTATAATTAATCCTCCTGCAGTTTACATGGTCAAAGTAAACATTTCTTGTAGTTTTTATGCTATGCTGGCTGTAGCTGTTACTGGCTAAAGCCAGCAGCTTCTGTCTACTTCTAACTTACATCTATGACCACGGAAAAAATATAAACCTTGGTAAATGCAAGAAATTTATCTAATATATCATAAATATGTATGTAGAATAGACATGCATCTTTTCAATACAAGACGGTGGTAAATGTACTTCTTAGATCTGGCTGTGAGTAGCCAGCTTTAGCCAGACATTTCTGTATAGCAAAATTTATCTAGCTTTGTCTAGGTTCAATTTGACAGGCTTTTTTTAATGAAACTAACCGTATGTCACGCAACGTTCAGGGAGAGCTAGGTATAGGGTGAACTAGATTTAGGGAAAACTAGGTTTGGGAGTGCTGGGCATAAGGTGCACAAGGTGTAGGGAGCAATAGGTGCAGGGAAAGCTGGCCACTGGGGTTTGGAGTCATCACCTTCTGAGTTACCATCCATTCCATGAGGAGGCAAAGAACTTTTAGGGAAAGCTGCATTCTGCCTACCATAGTTGTTGTGCAAAGGGGTGAATGGCATGAAATAACAGTTGTATTCTCTGAAGTGTATGCCCAGAAAAGGAATGGTGATGATTATAAACAAGAGAATGGAGCTAATGATACTGACTTAGGACATATATTATCCCGGAAGAGTCACATACGTCAGGCAATCGTATGGTGATCTAGGCAGGATGTCGAGTTACGGAGCAGTAGAGTTTATGTCCACAATTGGTGTGCTTTCCAATATCAAACTCTAAATACCTTCTGAATTTGCAAGAAAACCAAGATGTTTGTTTGACCTGGACGTGTCAGTGACAACTCCGAATTTTTCTCAGCAATGTTCTGTGTTCTGCCCACCTTCTCTCCACTTTCTTGTGAACTCACTGTTGACAATGAAATTTTATAAATTCTTTGTCATATGGGCTACATTGACCAGACTGGCTGTGATCATAGTAATTCTAATGATGACAATTCTTATGTTGATGATCAGTGATAATGATGCTACAGTTAAATGTTATGACCAGGCATCCCACGAGAAAAAAGGTGTAAATACTGGTGATCCTATGGTTTAATAAAGACAATAATAGTGTAATGTATTCATTTTATAATTATTGAAATGATTTATATATTTGAGTAAAGAGATCAGGCACGGATGAAAAACATCTAGTGCCACGAGACACGAGACCAAAATCATTATTTCCCATATTCAATTGATTAAAAAGCTAATCAATTTAATGAGGGTTTTGATATTTATTTATGAAAATCACATGCTGTATATAATGGAACAATTTCTATTATTACTTGATATAAACAATTATTAAATGAGAATCGCATGTTATGATATAGCATTTTACACATATATCAAACAAGATATGTTATACGCTCACATGCTATGCAAGAAAAGCACTTTCTATGACAATCATTTTTTGAATGAAACTCACATGCTATTTCTAGCTTGGCATTTTCAATCTAATCTTTGGCTTGGCATTTTTTAATCTATATATAATTTCACATAATGAAGAGTTAACTTAATGCACTAGTGTTTGGGTAGTTAGTGCTTGTACAATCCACCAGGGGGCTACAGCTGTTGTATCTACCAGTCTCACAAGATTATGTTAATGAGGTAGAACGTTGACCGATGCCATTGCTGGGCTTGCTGATGTATGTGTTTCTGCTGGAATAAACTGATTAATCTCTGGACCAGATGTCGTTATCATTTAAACAACTAGAAAATCATCTAGTTCATTATTGCAATATTTGATAAACTGATGCTTGAATATAAACAGAAGAATTCTAAAGAAACCAACACTGAAGAGATTCACAGGTTAATGTGAAGCAATGGAAATAAATTATGAAGCTGAATGAATGACAATGTAACAGTAATTATCATGAATTGAAAACATAGCAATTTCCAATAGTAAACTTATAATGATACTTAAATAGACTTTAAAACAAATGCCTCAACACTCTTCGATTATTTTATCGATAATTGCAGAATTTAATACACTCTTTCGAAAGACCTAACTTTCTGAATACTGGATCTGTGTGGCCATTGTATTTATTTGCGACCATTCCAAATGTTTTTCACTTCCAACATAAACTTCCCTACTTCAGATGGGACAAGATCAAAGCATAGATTAGTGTCAACAGTATTCCAATGAAATATATTTTTCATCTCACACACGATTCCTTTGTCTGTAGGAGTTTAATGGTTATTTTAGAAATGTGAGCTTGTCTCCTTCAAACCAGGTTGATTAATAAACTTTGAGGAGAGGATGACATCACAGCATTAATTGTTCCAACCACAGGAACTGCGATCATTAAATTCCTCGATAATTTGTTTTTGTCTGTATTTTGATTACTAGGCAATCTGCATCCTATTAAATTAACACTTAGAAATAATTAACGTTGTCCTTATTATATTGCAAACATAGTAGAATACACAGAAATGTGTCCTTATTGAATTTTCTGCAATTAGGTAAACTGGGCAGCTGATCTATCTTCCTCTGTGCAGAAAATACTCTCAAATTGGTGTTAATTAGGGCAATATATATATGTGTATATCTACAGCGACTCTGTGCCTGTACAGATTATTGCTGAAAAGGATGACAGCATGTGGGTTTCCAACTGCATTATATATGCACAAATACAGATAGTACCTGTAATTGACAGAAAGTCTATTATCATGTATTTAAAATATAGTAAGATCATATCTAATAAGTACAATATATTAATGGTATATTTCAATGAACTATGACCTAATAGTTCAGGAAATATAACTTAAGCAAGCCAGCTTAAAGGCCACTTAAATGTCACTACTTAAGAATGTTAACTTAAATGTACATAAGGGGTTGTGACCATTGTCCACCCCAGAGCACAAGCCAATAGACACAGGCCATGTATATGTGCACTGAAGCAAAATAACCAATAGGAAACTGACCCCTGGAAAGAGGGGCTTTCATATACTGTTGTAACAGTAACTTTAATCAGTTTACTAGCTGGAGCTGAGCTTGAATGTTGTACTGAACATTGTCTTTACATTACCTTGACATTTACATATATGTTGGATTAAAGCCACCCTCTCTTGCAAAGCTACACTCTGTGTTATCTGAGTTATTCATCAACATTAAGACATTACATGGTGGAATGTGGCTCCTTTAACATATACTAGTACACTGGAATTACGCACAGGAAAATATTAAGTGCACACCAAAACATTACCTTCATGCAGAACAACTTCACAAAAACGAAAAAGGTACAGTGACAACATTTCTATCTTGATATTGGTCAAACAGTTTATGTATACTTAAGTCAGTGGTTCAAATTGATATTTCTTTGGTAAGTGACATAACTAAAACTTAGTCAATATGGCAGTTGAAAATCAAGCTTGCTGTAAAGCCAGCAAATACTTTCCAGGCCGCTTTGAGGCAAAATCTGGTCAGAAAGCCACGGTGCATTGGTTATTATTTAAAGATTACACAAGGTTTCACAATATCGCAGATGCCGATGCAATTAAAGAATTTATTTTTACTTTGGGTGATGAACCCCGCATTTGGTATGATGACAATGTAGCTCTGTTCACTGATCTCAATGCTCTTGAAAAGAACTTTAAATCAACCTTTGGGAGGGCCACAACTAGAGAACAGCACTTAAGCGCTTTTTCCGAGCTTGCTTATGTCTCAGGGGAACCCCTAAATGCTTACCGCAACAGAGTTCGCTCAACCGCGGCACGAGCTAGAATAACAGACCAGGAGCATATCCAGCTTCAATTTATAAATGGTTTTCCAAGCCACATCCGATCAGCTCTTAGAGCGAAGAGGGATGCAACCCTCGATGATTGCATGCTTACAGCACAAGCATTGCTCTCAGAAGCCCCGCCTCAAATAGCACCCGCTATGGCAATAACTGCATCTGATCACACACATGATATTGTGAATCAAATGGAGTCCTTACTGCTGACATTTAGCGACAACCAACACAGACAGTCACGCCAGAACACAAATGGCTATCGTGACAGTGACAGACGTCACAATAGGTCAGACTCTAGATCATCTTCCACACAGCGTGGTCGATCACAGAGCAGAGACAGGTACAAACAGTCAGGCAGGTACAATCAGTCAGACAGGTACAATCAGTCAGACAGGTACAATCAGTCAGACAGGTACAATCAGTCAGACAGATACAATCAGTCAGACAGGTCCCAGTCAAGAGACCGAGGTTATGGACAAAACAACAGGGACAGTCGACGAGACAGACGACCCTCACATGACAGACGTGACAGATACGACTCATCACGTGACAGACGGTACAACTACAACTCTAAGGACAGAGAGGATAGTAGATCCCGTAATAGACACGACGGCAGAGACTCAGCCGGCAACAAGTCTGTGTCATTTGACACCAGACGGTCCAATTCACCGGGCCCACTGAAATGCCAATTCTGCTATAAAACTGGCCATGACTTAGGATCATGTTTTAAGTTGCAGAGGGCGATTAAGGAAGGGCACATTAATGTGGACCAATTGCCTTTTCATTAGGGGCCCAGGCAGAACACACCAAACTCCCTGGCTACCCCATTATTAACAATGGAACTGATCCTCCAAACCAATCGCAATCACCCAATCACTCAAATCATCACCTCGGCTCTCCGCCTGAAATCGTTAATCAACATCATCACGTTCATGTCACACGCAAATCAGATCATGAGTCATCAGACTCGGAGGCAGACACTACCTCCCCACAAAGATCACAATCACCTTGTAAATTGCAACTCAGTAAACATAATATGATTAAAGGCACGCTACAGAGCAAAGAAGGGATAATTGTTCTAGTAGATTCAGGAGCTTCATCATCATTAATATGTGCCAAAACAATTCAAAGCTCAGAGTATCTGTCCCGACTGCCAAAACGTGACGCACCAGAGCTTAAATTCACTGTAGGAAATGGTGACACTATTGTCACGAAGTACGCAATGAACATCCCTATTTACATCGGAGGTCACGCCTTCGATATTGAAGTCAGAACAGTGGACACCTTAGGAGGCCCAGGCCTTATCCTAGGTACAGAATCATTGGCAAAACTAGATGCAAAATTAGATTTTAAAAAGCACCAATTGCGTTTTAAGTCTAGCTTAGTCAATCTGCATGTCTGCCATGATGTTACACTGAAACCTGGTGCCACCAGCGTCATACAACTCAAAGGAAATGTTCCAAATTTTTTGAAAAACAGTGTGGCACTCATAAAAGCCACCAAGTTTACAACTAAATTTGCATTTCCACGCATGGTAGTTAAATTCAACAAGTGCATAGCGAACGTAATAGTATACAATCCAACATACAGGCCTGTCACGTTCTACAAGGCAAAGCCGTTCGCTACTTTGGCATTTAGTGATTTAACAAATGTGTATACCCCTATAGACAAACAAAGTTTACTAAATCTGTACACAAAGCTACAGAAACCGGCGGCAGAGAACATAGCCAAAAGTAAACAAACCATTGACAAGCAGCCCGCGCAGCGGGACAGCTCACCCGCACAGCATACACTAACTAGGCAGCAGCTCCGTCAGGTCAAACTCGACAAATACCCTCACCTCGAGGATGATGATGCTCGCCTGACAATGTATGATACTGAAATTATTGAACGTGACATAGCTTATGAAGATTGTGTCCTACACACATCTGAGCAACCACCGTTGAAAGCCCTGTTGAACAAGTACAAACAGGCTTTTAGTCTTCACGCCGAAGTAGGCGACACGGGTATAACAGTGGACTTTGATCTGAATGACAAAACGCCTTTTTACATACGCCCTTTTACAGTGGCGCAATCAGAGAAACCTCTGATTGACAAAGAGCTTGACAAATTGGTAAAAATGGGTGTATTGGCACACGGTCATTCTCAGTACTCTAGCCCCGTCATGCTAATACGCAAAAAGGACACTGATGCAAAGCGCTTAGTCACCGACTTCCGGTTTCTCAATCAGAGAATCATAAAGCGTAATTTGCCATTTCCTTTGCTGCGTGATGCCCTCCAAACCATCGGGCATGCCCAGCCAACTGTTATTTCTGTATTAGATCTGAAAGAAGCTTACCACAGCCTATCGCTCACGACCAAAGCTTCTCAGTACTGTGGTATAACATCGTATCACGGTGGGTCAAGTTTCGTGTACCGTAAATTACCGATGGGCTTGGCCTTAAGTCCCGCGGAATTTCAAACCCACATTAATAACATCCTTTTTAAGGCCCAAACGAAGGAATTCTGCATTGCTATCATGGACGACCTAATCGTCTTTTCTCGCACGAAAACCGAGCACTTTCAGCATGTAGAAACCATCCTGGAAACCATTCAACAGAATGGCCTTAAAATATCACCAGCAAAAGCAAAGCTTTTTCGCAATAAGGTCACGTACATGGGTCACAAAGTATTAATCCAAAATGGCGGGCCATGCATTACGCCCTTACGCCACCGTACGGAAGCCATTATTAAAATGCCAATTCCAGATACGAAACGCAAATTAAAAGGTTTTATTGGAAAGGTCTCCTATCTCTCCATGTACCTCCCGAAGCTACAGAAATTACTCAGACCTCTACATAAAATTGCGGCCAAGAATGAGCAATTTGTATGGGATCATGAAACCCAGCAAGCGTATAATCACATTATAGAACTCCTGGGAAAGTCCCCAGTACTAGCGATGCCCAACAGTACGGGCCTATTTCGTCTATACTGTGACACCAGCAAGATTGGTGTAGGAGCAGCTCTATACCAAATACAAAGAGGACAGGAAAGATTGCTTGGATATTTTTCTAAAGCACTTCCACGTGCGGCAGCTAACTATTCAATAACTGAGCTCGAGTTTACAGGCTTATACATCTCTGTGCATGCCTTTAGACACCTCCTGAAGAGCACAGCATTTGAAGTTTATACAGATCACTCTGCCATTCCTCAAATTCTTAAAGCCAAAACAGAGCCTGCCACAGCACGAATAAAACGCCTTATAGAGCGCCTCAGTAATTACACAATGAAAGTGGGCTATCGAAAAGGTAGCACTATGGTTGTGTCGGATTTTCTATCTAGAAATCCCCAATTATCTAATGATCACCTAGACATTGCATTTGTCGTAACTAGAGCACAGGCAAGACAACAAGAAGCTGCCAGCATCACACCAACACAGCCAACAACTCAACCCAGCCAACCAGAGACAGCACAAACAGCGGACATAACTCAACCAGCACAGCCAGTCCCACCAGCACAGCCAGCAATGGCCCCAAAAGTTGCACCTCGCGGCCGCCCCACAAATAAGTCTGCACATAAACCTAGTCACAAAACAATAGTCTCCAGGTCAGTAACCCCGCAGCGTGTCAAACAGGACCAAATCTCAATCGATCTAAGATCAAAAAGCAATGCCCCAGACACTCGAAGAAAAGAGCTGACACAAGTTGGAAAGGTCAACACCAGCACCTTCATTAAACATGCCACAGCTGCTACGACAGCACCGCCAATGCCACCAGCGACATTAGTAGAGTGCACAGCTAGACAAACTGCAAATAATAATACACCGGGGGCCATTATATACACAGATTATACAGAACAGCCGCAACCCGTAGAAACACACTCCCAGCCGCCACCATTTCTGCACAAGCAACCCCAGACATTGAAATTGGACACCTCAATCGTCTCACTGCGCCATCTTCCAAAACAGCAGCTTATTTCCCAGCAGCTAGATAAATTACAAACGCTAGTCAATGACAGCCCAGCCCTGCCCTGTAATAAGTCAGAATTAGCAAAGCAACAATCTCTATGTGTACATTTTTCACACTTGTATAAATACATTGCAGAGGGCACACTACCATTTAACAGACAAGAAGCAAGAAATACCATGGTACAAGCTGAATGCTATATCATCATTGATTCAATCCTGTTTCGATTTGCAGTAAATGATTCAGAGTGTAAATTGCTCATTGCTTTACCACAAGTCTTGGTTAATCAAATTTTACACATTTACCATGATTCTTTGCTTGCATGTCACCAGGGAGTGGTTCGCGTGGCAGCCACCATCAAACAACATTTTTATTTCCCAAGACTACATCAGCAGGTATATGACTACGTCAAAACGTGTGTTACATGCCAGAATAGGAAATCGCCCCAGCAGGATGAAAGGCCTTATGCATTAAACATCCCCACGACATATGCCCCCTTTTCAAAATTGTATGCTGATCTCAAAACAATGCCACCATCATCAGAAGACCATCGTCATATATTGACTTTGGTATGCAACATCACACGGTATGTCATTCTTGTTCCTCTCAAGAATAAAGACGCCGCCTCCGTTGCCGAGGCCATACTACAGAAATGTGTGTTTGTATATGGACCATTTTCCACTTTGATCACGGACCATGGTCGCGAATTTGAAAACCAAGTAACCAACTACATCTTTCAGGCTCTTAAGATCAATCATAACTTTGCATCCGTTGGTAACCACCAGGCCAACAAAGCCGAACGATTTATTGGGACAATTGCCAATATGCTGACATCTTGTCTAAATGAAAATGGACGTAACTGGCATCTTTATTGTAATGCTGTAGCATACGGATACAATAGTTTTGCACTACCCAGTCTAGGCAATTACAGCCCCTATTACCTAGTTCATTTAAGACACCCCCCAACCATGTTCAATGTTCCCACCACAGATGCCATAGCGCCCACTTATCGTGAATATGTAGAATTACTCAAAGCTAGACTAGAGAAAGTGGGTAAAACTGTGCTAGACCTCCAGTATAAATTACAACACACCCAAGCGGCTAAACAAGCCCGCAAAGCATCAACCAACAATACTTTTTCAGCTGGAATCCTTGTCTATTTGCTGGCACCCACAGCCAGTGCCCTACAGACAGCATCAAAGAAAATCCGGATGGATTTTGTGGGCCCACTCGTCATCCGTTCCATGGTAGATTCATCACATGCAATCCTGGGAACAATAGAAGGCCAACAACTGACGGGCAAATTTCACGTAAATCGACTCAAACCCGCATGGGTTCGAACCACTGCCGGCCCAGTTAATTCGATTGCCAAATTAACAGGCATTCTAAAAGCTAAATTGGGAAACCAACATATAGTGACTGCAGACCAGTTAACTCCAATTATTGATGAGACAGGAAAGACAACCCAAGACCCACTGCATGCATGCAGGGTCATACAGGATGACATCATACAACCGATCAGCCAATTCACGAAACATGCAACAAGCAACAGAAACCTGGCAGCCAGTTACACACTCCCAGAAGAGCAAATTAAAGCACTGCTTCAACTTCCAATTCCCAAGACTGGTGACTATCCAGTAACAAAAGCTAGGATCAAGAATGGTAGATTACAAATATTTGTATCCCAGAACTCGATCCAAGGGATGTGGCTCTCTCAGGATGAGCATCCATCTCTCTCGAATATGACAGAAAAATTCGAAAAAGAAAATTATCGTGTAAGCGGTACTGTACGCAACTTTGTACAGCGCATTACAAACCAGTAAAACACACCAGTACTTCCAACTAATTGTTTTCTGAGCCTTGCCACAATTTACAAGTATCACAACTATTGCTTTCATCTCCATATTCATTATCCATTACTCATTCTTTTGTCTGTTTGTTTATGTAAGATTGCTTTGTGTGGATCAACCAACTTTCTGGTGTATACACAAACTGAAAGTGAAATTTAGCGCAAATAATGCTGTCAAATACCATTTATAATGGTTTAATTCGCCAGCAGTGTCATTTTGTTGACACAGCGATTCTAAGTACACTTGTACTTTACTTTTCTTAAATGGAAATCAAATTTCACTAGGTTATTACAACATAAAGTGCTATCACTTCGCACAAAAACTAAAAGGAAGTGGATATCAATTGTCTCATGGACACAATTAGCATTTTTACGCATTCCATGAATTTAAGTTTACTATTTGATTGGTAGCATTGTCCAGTTTTTTTGTTTACACTTTGGCCAGGATTTGTGTTGCCTCAATACAGCGTATTTGAGTACAACAATAGTTGCAGGACCTATATAATTGAGCCCTTTTAGGGAAATTTGCAACAGGCTTCGTAAACTTAAGACATAAAATAAACAAAATGCCAATTAAGTAATAGCAGCGCACAAATACAAGCCAAACGGCTAGCTGCTACAATGGTTAAGTGGTAACCCACACCATTCAGAAAGCCAATTACCTTCAACAAAGGTGATGTAATCCCAAAACCACTCTGCACACCTCAATGTGCTAGCAGATGGCTATTTGGGTTATTAGCTCCGAAACGGGCTTCGCCAACATGGCAGTTCTCACTTACAGGTGGAGAAATTCCATAGAACTTAGAAATTGTTTTCAAGTTCTGTGTCACCCTTTAATGAAATAACAGGGTAGTCCCAGGTTGTTCACACAACCTCATCTCACATTGTATCATAAAAACTTAAATTCACACCTAACCTTTTGATGAATGTAGATATAGCATTTTACAAACAATTTCTTTTCAGATTGCCATTATTTACGCAATCTCATTGTTAGCATAGCTCTTAGCACTTTGTACATTGACGTTATAGTATTAGCCGACATCAAAGACAGATCCACTACAAAGACCGTTCCACTACAAAGACAGATCTACGACCTTAACAGTTAAGGATTAATTAATACTTTAATCCACCCCTGACAGCACAGCTTAAGACTACCACCTTCATGCGACACAGAATACCACAGCAGTTAAAAGGACAGCAAGTCATCAATCCAACCATTCCACTCGCGATCAGAATGAAGTTCACTACATTCTCTCTCGTGGCTACGCTACTCTACCTGGTTGAAGCTCAACACCCTCCGATGATAGTTCGTCCGAACTTAGGAATAATTTTACTGAAGGAAAGGGACATTTCACTATCTCCAACGACATGGCATCACACCATCGCCATACCCTTCTTTCCAGACCTACCAATGACGACACCATCGGTCTTATGTGAGTCAACCATGATGAACAACACCGACATCTCTATCGCCTGCGATGCCCTTCAAGAGCTCAATGTGATGTACATGGAGCTAAAAGGTAGGCTGACCACCGATATACACACCACCCATACGTCCATCATGGATGTAATGGCCGTAAAAGATCACAGCACGCATCGTCAACGCAGAGGATGGTTTAACCTACTGGGAAATATCGCCAAAAAGGTCATGGGAGTCGCCACTGAAGCTGACATAAAGATACTGCAGGGACACATCGCCCAACTCATGGATATGGTTCGCCGTGACAAGAAAGATCGTATCCACGACGTCAGCAAACTACACTCATACGAAGTGAAAGCCGACCTACGCATGAACAGACTACAAAAACATCTGGTAAGACTGGACCAAACTTTAATTGACATATCGACTGACATATCGACGCTACAGACGTATGCTCGATTTGCTGAATCTCTGGCTAAACAGGTTAATATTCAGGGCCATCAGATTAATTCCACTATTGCAATCATTAACTGGCTACACCATTATAATCTTAATATTCATACACTAAATCAATTGAGAATATCAGCTGCCTCTCAGCTGGCAGATGTTAATCAACTCATCAAGGGGCGCTTAACTATCAACCTGGTGGACCCCCAGCATCTCCGAGCTATCTTGAACGATATCAATACGGAATTACAAACTAAATCTAAGAATTTATATATTAAGTCAGACGTCAATATTTTCTATAAGCACGACAATATGGTCACCACCTCGCATGATAGCAAATTCTTATATGTGAAAATCAAAATTCCGGTTTCAAGCACCACCACTGAGTTCTCTTTATATAAAATCGATGCGGTGCCAGTGCCCACCTCCCAAACTAATGATATATACACCGAACTTTACGGTTTTAACAAGTGGTTTGCTATTTCCACCCAATCTGATTATTTCATAGAAATCCCCGAGGAAGACATATACCTCATCAAAGACGTCTTGAATACCCGTAATTATTTGCCCACAAAAGCACATAATGCATCATGTCCGTACTCCTTGTTCATGGGTGACTCCAAGGCAATAATAGCTGTATGCCGTCACAGATTAGTGAATAAGCCTATTATGGGCTTCGAGTTTGTATACACTGTCCCCGCCCAAGGCTATTTAGTATACACCCCGGCGCGAGTTTGGACCTTGCAGTGCCAATACAAAAACCAGTCAAACACCACAACAATGTTCCACAAAGGTCTCTTTAAAATTAATATGCAATGTGGATGTAGACTCCAATAATTGTGCGACCTCCAAGTCAATCACCACCTTCAGCGCCAATTACTTGGTTTATTTTAAACTATACCAAGAATCTATGCCAGTTAACCTAACCATCAATGACTTCACAAATGAGCCATACAATTTTCAGTTACCAGCATTAATCCACAGCAAACTGAACTTTACCGACTTAGAACTAAACGACGGACTATCTACAGAAGACCAGACAGACCTTGACAACTTTCACTTCAGTGACTCCAACGACGACCTATCTTGGTCCTTCAACAATTGGAGTAACATGCCTGAAGCCGACACCATCCTAGCGGCAGGATCAATTGTGATTGTCACCATTCAAATACTAGGGATTATGGCTTTTCTTTACCACCACAGGCAACTCAACAGAATAAACACTGTATTACTCTCATTGGCAACAGCACAGGGAACAAACGCAGCAGATTTCTTTCTGCCCACAACTGTATTACCAACTATAGCCGCCGCTACACCAACCAGCTTCCCAACATGGCGCACGGTAATCATTATAGCTTCGTTTATCCTATCAGTCATTAACATGCTGATCATCTTGGTCGAGAAGCTAAGTCCATTACTGGAGAAGTGCGAAGCCAATACACGGCTCAACCACTTGGAAACTGATCTCTACTGTGCCATGTACAGTGATCAGCACCAGCTGCATATAAAAGTTGCCACCATTCCACAGGATTTAGCTGCCTTGTCTGTAATTAAGACCCTTGACCCGCACAACGTCACATTCTCCACATATTTATTTTGGACATATGCATCCTTTGACTGGGCACAGCTGGAAATATATGCAGGCAGCAAAAGGATCATCCTACCACAGCATGTCAGTGTCCCTCTATGCCAATATAGGGCATTTTGTAAAATTGCCAGAAACAGGCACACTGTAAAATTCATTCTCATGCAGAGCATGGATTCGCTGGTCATCAGCAGCTGGTCACGCGCCGACACAGTAAGCCAGCAACAGCAACAGCAACAGCAAGCAGTAGTCCTCCGCTATGGGGACTCGCCAACAGCCTCCTACCGACGCACCCCAACAGCACCAGCAACAAACGACACCGTCAGGACACCATTACTGGCCCAACCGGGTACCACCATACCACCTACATCGGCAACGACACAGACAGACCAACTCGCAACATCAACGCCCAGCCTACAACAACAACAGTCGAGTGAATCCTCGAGAGCACCCTCGTTGACACCCCCCACGACCCCAGACGTCCACACTATCGAATACCGATAATTTGACAGATGACCACAGACCTCCCCAGACAACACACCGACGACGACACTCGCCAACGCCTTAGCAAAAGATAGTTCTAAATAGCACATCGCACCACAGTCGCTCTTTATAGCAAATTTAGAGTTAGTTTTAGGGGTAATTTTGATCAAGAGTTCCGGCTCCCTTAGCTACCATTGTCACATATCTTTGCGAGCAACATACACCATCCAAACTGAATGTATCTATTAAGTAATATCATTAAAATTTTTTTACTATCGTGTAATTTTTTTACACTCATGCACCTGGGCTATAGAAAGTTTCTTAAAAGTAAAATATCAAAATTGTTTGTACCACTCTTTAAGGTCACACATCCATCACTTATCACTGTTGAACCACTGCATATACTTATATCTACTGACTGAGTCACTATAGATTTTGCGTCGCTGGCCTTCAACCAAAATGCCATTATCATCTAAAGGCATATCATGTGTTTAGTTGTCCAGTCATAAGACTGCAGCTGAAGGAACAATCAAATGTGCACAAATAATGAACTATGCAGTTTTAGCGAACAATTTCCAGAAGCCGGACCAATGAAGACCACAACATAACAGTGCAGCCATATCAGCCAGTGATCAACAAAGCATGCGACAAGCAGCTGACCATCAACACCACACCATCGCTGAAAGAAGATCATAAGTCGTGTCCCTGGTGATCCAGCCAAATGCTGATCTTCTTTCGTAAGCCGTGTCCAGTCCAGCATCCGCTGAAGCCTGTAAGCGACGTGTACATCGGATGGGAAATACCCCACAACATCACCATCGCTGACTGAAGATTATAAGTCGTGTCCCTGGTGATCCAGCCAAATGCTAATCTTCAGTTGTAAGTCGTGTCAGTGCACGTGTCACCATCGCGTAACCACCATTACACAAGCAAGCGCCAAAAAGAAGATTGTGCGCACAAGACAGGATGTACTGGACGAAGTCCACAGCAGGATGAAAACATGTAAACAGAGACACTAGTGTGCAAAAGCACACACAAATGTTAAATATGTAACTATAAGAGCAAATGTTAAAACAACGGTTAAATATGTAACCCTGAAAGCAAATGTTAAAACAAATGTCAAATATGTAACTCTAGAAGCAAATGTTAGAGATAAATTGTCTTAAAATTAGGTAAAAATATTGTTCATTTTACCTTGCTGTATCTAGTTTCATTCACCTAATTTTTACCTTATCAACTAAAGGCATATCATGTATTTAAAATATAGTAAGATCATATCTAATAAGTACAATATATTAATGGTATATTTCAATGAACTATGACCTAATAGTTCAGGAAATATAACTTAAGCAAGCCAGCTTAAAGGCCACTTAAATGTCACTACTTAAGAATGTTAACTTAAATGTACATAAGGGGTTGTGACCATTGTCCACCCCAGAGCACAAGCCAATAGACACAGGCCATGTATATGTGCACTGAAGCAAAATAACCAATAGGAAACTGACCCCTGGAAAGAGGGGCTTTCATATACTGTTGTAACAGTAACTTTAATCAGTTTACTAGCTGGAGCTGAGCTTGAATGTTGTACTGAACATTGTCTTTACATTACCTTGACATTTACATATATGTTGGATTAAAGCCACCCTCTCTTGCAAAGCTACACTCTGTGTTACCTGAGTTATTCTTCAACATTAAGACATTACACTATGTCACAATTAACCTCTGTCACCTGCAAGCCCAACACAAATCTCTAATATAGTACTCAGTCTTCCAAGGCTGCATTAGGACAATTTAGATCACAATGCATTCCCTTAACTAAGGCCTAGTCTGTGAAGAATATAAACCTAAAAATCATCAGTCCTGTTGATCAATATATGCTTTTTTTTAGAAAAATTATAATAAAATTTTAGTAAGAAGGTGTCACTTCAAAATATCTCTACATAAATTTGGTACACTTGCGACGACGACTTTAACTTCTACTACTGCAACACAAACTTATTTACATAGTCTTTGCCACATCACTTCATGCTAATGTTACATACATGATATTCTTCAAAATGAACATGAATTTACAAGATATTACCTTGCTAAATTGGCTGTCACACCGAAATTGTTTCGACAGATGTAACTTTGCAATTGTTGCTCAAAGTATTATAAAATGCTCTGCCGATATTCCTCACTATATGCTTCATAGGGCCCTGACTTTATTTGTAGTCAGAATGCATGTTTTAAGAATTACTCAGCTTGACACAAAAGATGACGAAATGCATGCCTTCATTATTTGTGGATTAGGCCCGAAACAGTGTACTTCTTGCCACTCCAGTCTCAGTATGTACAGCCTTTGGATGTTGTTAAATAAAGTCTGTCTTTACCTCTCATGCCATATTTCCCTTTTGCACAACATGGACAAATACGGCATCAACAGTGACTGTTGCATATTATGAGGATGCAGCTTTCAATCTACCATACCTGCTTATCAAAAACGTTTTTTAGATGCTTGCATTTGAAGCTGCAGTGATTGGATTTTTGTTTGATTTCTGTAAGATGTGGTAATATCACAATCTGCTGAATATATCTCAGTGTGATAAACACGAACATGGAGACACTGTAGAATGGGGTCACACTATTGTCAGTGTGCACTTCTAGGTCCTTTGTCAGGGACCAGTGTTTTAAGAGGCGTTAACTAGTAGGAATGGGGACTTGGCAGTGATGGTATTGTATAGTGCATGACCCTGAAGAGTGCTCAGACTAGAACAAAGATAACAAATATATAGCATAGTAGTCAATGAAATACAATAATATATTTTGTAGATGTCTTATACATAAAAGTTATGGAGATTTCTAAAGTAGAATGTACTCTTTGAAATTGTCAATTCACGAAATAGCTACAATTTAATACAGAAATGAAAAGCACTAAATCCTATTGACAATGACAAAGCCATTGAGACAATACTGATAATTTATCATTGTACAAAGAGCTTTTACAGGCAAAAAAAATACTGTTTTGGTCATACTTATTTGCAATGCATTTGTGTGGGTGCGCTTTTATTCAAACTCTTTATATTAACAGAATGACTGAATTGGGAAACAAAGTGATCAGTACAGTTCTTTAGTTCAACTCAACTGATAATAATCTGCACACAAATTTGCTTGGTAGACTACTTTTGTCAGATCGATCACAATACAATAAATTAATTGGACAATAATTTGAAAAAACTTAACAATGTATTGTCAAGACTATTGACAGATCGATCACAATACAATCAAGTAACAAGGTATTGTTGACACTATTGATGAGACACTTTCAGATCCTCGCGTCTTTCATTTCACAAAAGATATCCATCGCCGGTGGAAGGCTGGTAACCATCTGTGGTCAAGGTAGTATTATTCTTAAAGCTTAGTCAAATACATAACAAGTTAGTCAAATAAATAACAAGTTAGTCAGTCTTAGAGGCAAATACATTCAACAGCAAGAGCATATTTTATAGTGTGAGACAAACCTGCATTGTGTGATACCATCCTTTTATTTGGAAAAGCTGCTTTTGTTTGTTTTTTGTTTTTGTTTTTGGCCTCAAAGGCACACTCAACACCTAAATAATTAATTTGAATGTTTTCGTATGTAATGCCCCACCACAATTATTAACCAGAAGACCCACAAACACAAGTTCATGACTTTCTAAGGCCTTGTTATCACATTATGGTGTGTACAATAAACCATAATACCTTCATCTTATACCAAAATGTCAAAATTGATATTCAAATTTATATATACATATTATATATACATATTATTTATAGTGAAAGCAAGTCAAAAACTGTAGATCATCCACGTATTCATGGGAATTTTTAGATCTGTAAATGACCTAAAAGCAAGTCAGTTAGGCTTTGTTTGACACATCAGTGCATTTTTTAGAACAGACATTTGGTCTTTAATGACTCTTAATAAAAGGCTGTCTGTGCATTTTTGATATTAATATTCAGATCAGATCTGGTTAAATACAGTCCCAACAAAAAAAAATTTCTGCAGAAATGAAGACCTTTCTAATTACATCAGCCACTTTAGTGGTATCTGCTGTAATTGGCGTGCACGATTTGTGCGGTACTACGTACATCAGCAATTGTCAGGCTGGATTTCTGACACCTAAAAGAAGTGTCAAGGGAAGCTTGTACAACTTAGAAAGTCTGCCTCAATGTATTAAAAAGTGAAAAATGACGGTTTGTTCGCTTGCCAACTGCTGAAACAAAGAGGGTACTCAAATTGTGTCACTACACCAAATACCCGGCACTATCTTCTGGTAAGTCAACAGTAAAACTAACCACTGTCTGGTGGTCCAAAAATAGGAAGGAAAATAAGTTTTGAAATGCCCAGGTCTGACCCCCTAAAAAATTTCTATACATGATCAAAACAAAGTTTTACTAAATTTGGGTGTGTATCTAAATATCAAGACGTTACTAAAAGGCCCTGAATAAATACTTTAGAACCCTCTATGGAAACTAGGCCTACATTGTAAACTACGATTATTAATATAATTTTTTTCAAATCTTATTTAATACCCCACAATCATAACCGAGTGTGACAAGTTTATTATGTTGACATATCAATACGTTTGTTTACTTCTTGATGTATTTCTGGGCCGTAGCCACAGGTTGAAATCAGACAAGGGGAACTCAATAAAAATAGTAAAAATGATAATAGGAGGGCGTTATTCCCTTAATTGGTATGACAAAAAATAATTTGACCCACACCAGACGAGGCAGTGGCCTCTTCTGCCTCATGCTGGCTACGGCCCTGTATTTTATGTCATCATCTCCATTCTGAGACTTGCCAGCAACTTTAGCAAATAAGGCTTAAATTATTTGTTAAATAAAAAAAACTTTCTGTATCGATTATCCACATATCGGGTACTATCACTCAATTGGGCCCCAATAAGTGTAACAAAATTCAGAAAATGTCACTCTAAATTTACTTCATTGGAGCATAAAAAGTTAGTGCATAAGCAGCAAAGCTTAAATTGTCTTTTTCTTGAAATCATCGGTTGAATAATGCATTTTCACTCATAAAATAACATTGTCCTGATTTTTTTTTCTCACTTAAATGGAACGGTTGTAAATGGTTATACAACTAATATGGAATTGAGATTTTACACTCTTTTCTATTGCCAATCAATGAAGGAGATGAGAAATGGTTGATAAATATTGATATAACTGACAAGTCCAACCAGTTTTATAATTCAGCTACCAACTCAAATATGTGTAGCTGCTATATCTAACAGTTAAATAAATCCAGAAAATTTCTTGTCTGATGAAACATTCCAATGATCTAATTACTTTCTGGTATTAATCATATAAATATTTTCCTGTAAATTTCCACTAGGAGGTTCAAAGTCAGCCATATAAAAGGTTGTAAATTGTTTTCAAAACGTGAGGACACACCATCATCAAAAATTGCAAACCATACATAAACAGTGTGTTCGATATTATCTGCATAGCATATTTTTATCCTTATTGAAGACAAAAGATTTAAGAGCTCTATATGGATTTTGTAGATCACAATGAGAATTTCAGTATACGAAGGTAGGTGTGACATTCAAATTTTATGGACTTCAAAGTGTTTGCATTAACCAACAAATGCGGTGTGTTGGTTCTGAGGGTTTATTCAGAATCTCTGGTGCTGGACATTTTACACAAGATGGGGTCAGATGACGTTCTATATAAAATCCTGTGAGATCCATTTTGTGCGAGAGCCCCCTAGTGGACTATTATAAAATTACTTTGATCTCTAAACATCTCCCTTCTTTTACAATTTTACATTCTACACTTAATTTTACAAGTGTGAAATATCTATCCTCAGTTTGTGTACCTTTACACAATAAGATTTTATAGAAGAACAAGCTTAACTTATTATCAGTGACACTCAACTTTCACCTGAACTATAAATCTGATTGTTCTGTAAAATATTTACTGTAACTCGAAAATTTGTATGAACAACTGAACATTTTTAACTACAGCAATCTGAACATGTACATTGATGTGAGCAGTACTCTAAGCATACTTTAAAGTAACTTTAAATCTAGTCTGTTAATAAATCATTAGATTTATAAATACAATCATGTGTTCAGAACTCTTCCCATCAAAGCTACTGAGGGTGAAACACCAGTGGAACTGTGTGAAGTTGCTCTGTAGTCTAACAAAGTGACATCCGGGGATGTAGCTGACAGAATGCTTTCAGCAATCTTGACTGCACTTTCAGCCCTTCCATTTGCTTGAGCAAAATATGGGCTGCTTGTAGTCAGTGTGAACCCATAATCATCTGAGAATGTTTTGAATTCTGTCAAGGCAAACTGGGGACTGTTAAAGCAGTGAAATTCATCCGGTATTCCGAAAGGCAAACACTTCCCTGCACTTGTTAATCACTGCTGATGAGCTGGTTGAATGCAACAATTTAATTTCAATACAGCGGCTGTAGTAGTCGGTCAGAACCAAATAGTCTTTGCGATTGTGGAAACAAAGATCAGCACTGATCTTCTCCCAAGGACGGGACGGTAAGGGGGTCGGTCGTAGAGGTTCAGTTCACTTTTCTCACAAAGAGACTTAAGTTCTCCGTGAATTCCTGGCCACCACACACAGCGAATGGCATTGCTCCAGCACTCTCAAAACCTTGATGGCTTTCATGAATTCAGCCTAGGATTTCAACTCTTTGCGATTTAGGAATGACAATTCTCTCCCCATAAACTAACAATCCTTGTGCCACGGACAACATTTCTCTGGCTTCATAATATTGCTTGAGCGCTGGCGATATAGCGCTAACATCTGGCCATCCATTGACGACATAGTTCATCACATCTGCTAATTCTGGGTCATGCACAACTGCTTGTCTCAATTTGGCCATACGGTTGGCTGTCACTGGGAGTTGGCTGATGACCAAATCCACATAATCCTCCAACTCCTGAGCGAGTTCACATTCTTCTATGTTCAAGGGATTTCTCGATAGGGCATCGGCAATAACTAACTGCTTCCCTGGTTTGTGGCTTACAACTGGATTAAATTGCAGCAGACGAATTAATAACCGCTGGCACCTCAAAGGGGCTTGGTCTAAAGTCTTCTTCGCAATGAGGGGTACTTAGGGCTTGTGGTCGGTCCACAGCTCAAAATCAGGCAAACCAATCAAGTATTTTCTGAATTTTTTACATGCCCAAGCTGAGGCTAAGCACTCCTTCTCAATTTGAGAGACATCAACATTGGTTTCTTACCGTAAAAGCACACAATATTTAATAGATGTGAGTGAAAACAGACTGAAAATCAAACAATTATATACAAAGATATGTCATTTTGAAAGCAGTGGACAGAATTTTTCTCTGTTTGGGGCACTTTTAATTGCTTTTACCCTACAGTATAAACATAGATGCATTGATTTTATACCAATTCAGTATACCCATACTTAATTGGGTTAAATTCAGCTTTATACTCGATCTTAAGGAATTTCAGCTGTTACTTAGAATTGAAATGTTTCCAATATAGCCAACACAGGTAATACACAAAAGAGGCGAGTTTGTTTGGTGAATCTTGGTACTTTTGTGGGTCTGGGTGTGATATTTGTGTGATGTATTGCATCTGTGTGTGAGAGTTGTATTGCCTGTTTTTTATTTATGTATTGAGGTTTCCCAAAGACAAATTTCAGATTTATTATGATAATAAAGGATTATCTTATCTTATCTTATCTAATCTTACCTTAACTGGCTTCCTATCTCACATGTAGGTATTATATAGTTGTGCATACTTTCCAGCAGTTTTAGGTTCCTACCTTTTGAAAGATTAGAGTTCTTCAACACAATGTCAATGCAAGTCATTTGTCTCATTGTTCCTCACTGGACAAGCTAATGGGCACAGTGAAACACAGCTTGATTGTACAACAAAACGCAAAATGTCTCCAAATACCCTTATTTTAGGTAGCAAGTTCCTTTTATTGTCCATTGCTACTGGTCTGAAGCTTAGCAGGTTATTTTACCAGCAATCAAGAGAAAGATGTATTGATGACATGGAAAGCCCTAAATTCCACATGATGGTGTATATACCCTATAGCTGGGGTCATTCACTTGGCCTGGTAACAACACTGCGTACAAGGTATCATCAATTCGACAAGTCATGCAAGTGACATCTAGCTGTCATTTCCCTTATGAAGAGTTACATTGAATTGACTGTCTCACCCTGCCCCACTCACGCTTTGTCTCACTCTTCCCATGCTTAATATGAACTTGTGACCTTCTGAGGTCCATATATATTGCTGCAGCAACAGCCAGGTGTCACATTTTCTTCTATTTCAGGACAATTTTTGCAACATGGACACATTCAACAAGACATTTAACGGCTGTGATGGCGATTATGTGAGGGTTGGCTAGTACTGCGGTTCCGCCCGCCTTGTACAAGAAAATTTATCCAACCTTGAAGAAAGGGAAATATCTCATCCTCAATCAAACGCGAAAAAGGTGGGAGTGCCAGAAAGATAACATAGATCTTTCGATTTGTAAGAAGTTTGCTATGGGCTTCGGATATCGGGATGCATATGGATCAGATCTTGATGGAAGATGGTCAGCAGGATCTACAGTGAGTTATCGCAGTTGTTTTTATTAAATGATAAACCATAAATACAGTGGGTTGCAAAAGTACTATAATTAATCCTCCTTCAGTATACATGGTCACAGTAAACATTTATGCAATATACTGGCTGTAGCTGTAACTGGCTAAAGCCAGCGGCTTCTGTCTACTTCTAACTTATAGTTGGCTTACATCTATGACCAACGAAAAAATATAAACCTTGATAAATGCAAGAAGTTTATCTAATATATCATAAATATGTAGAATAGACATGCATCTTTTTAATACAAGATGGTGGTAAATGTACTTTTAGATCTGGCCTTTGAGTAGCCAGCTATAGCCAGACAGTTCTGTTTAGTGGTAAATAACATTGTATTGCAAAAGTTATCTAGCGCTTTGCCTAGGTTCAATTTGACAGGCAGTTTTTAATGAAACTAACCGTATGTCACTCAATGTTTAGGGAGAGCTAGGGTAGAGGGACTACTAAATTTAGGGAGAACTAGGTGTTGGGAGTGCTGGGCATAGGGTGCACTAGGTGTAGGGAGCAATCGGCACAGGGAAAACTGGCCACTTGGGTTTGGGTTCATCACCTACTGTTTTACCATCCATTCCATGAGGAGGCAAAGAACCTTGAGGGAAACTGGCAGTCGGCCTTCCATAGTTGTTGTGCAAAGGGGTGAATGGCATGAAATAACAGTTGTATTCTCTAAAGTGCATGCCCAGAAAGGAATGGTGATGATTATAAACAAGAGCCTGATGCTTATAATACTGACTTAGATGATGATGATGGCAACCATCCACTAAGGACATGTATTATCCCAGAAGAGTCACATATGTCAGGCAATCGTATGGTGACCTAGGCAGGATGTCGAGTTACGGAGCAGTAGAGTTTATGTCGAAAATTGGTGTGCTTTCCAATATCAAACTCTAAATGCCTTCTGAATTTGCAAGAAAAACAAGATGTTTGTTTGACCTGGACGTGTGTGTGACAACTCCAAACCTTTCTCAGCCATGTTTTTTGTGTTCTGCCCACCTTCTCTCCATTTTCTTGTGAACTCACTGTTGACAGTGAAATTTTATAAGTTATTTGTCATATGGGCTACAGTGACCAGACTGGCTGTGATCATAGTAATTCGAATGATGATCAGTGATAATGATGGTTGAGTTAAATATTATGACCAGACATCCCACGAGAAAAAAGGTCTAAATACTGGTGATCCTATGGTTGAGTAATAACAAAAATAGTGTTAGAATGATAATGCATCCATTTTATAATTATTGAAATGATTTATATATTTAGTAAAGAGATCAGGCATGGATGAAAAACATCTTGTGCCAAGAGACACGAGACAAAAATCATTATTTCTCATATTCAATTGATTAAAAAGTTAATCAATTTAATGATAGTTTTGATATTTATTTGATGAAAACATGCTGTATAAAATGGAACAATTTCTATTATTACTTGATATAAACAATTATTAAATGAGAATCGCATGTCATATATAGCATTTTACACATATATCAAACAAGATATGTTATACGCTCACATGCTATACAAGAAAAGCACTTTCTATGACAATCGTTTTTTTTAATGAAACTCACATGCCATT
This sequence comes from Alitta virens, assembly GCA_932294295.1. Classification (NCBI taxonomy): domain Eukaryota; kingdom Metazoa; phylum Annelida; class Polychaeta; order Phyllodocida; family Nereididae; genus Alitta; species Alitta virens. The sequence continues at coordinate 24,827,573 of OW028585.1, read as the reverse complement.
TCTAGCTTGGCATTTTAAATCTAATCTTTGGCTTGGAATTTTAAATTTATAGTTCCCAAACACTAGTGCATTGAGATAGTGCTTGTACAATCCGCCAGAGGGCTACAACTGTTAGATCTACGAGACTCTCACGAGATTATGTTAATTAGGTAAAACGTTGACTGACGCCATTGCTAGGCTTGCTGATGTATGTGCTGGAATAAACTGAATAATCTCCTAACAAGATTTGTCGTTATCATTTAAACAACTAGAAAATCATTTGGTTCATTATTGCAATATTTGATAAACCGATTCTTGAATATAAAGAGAAGAATTCTGAAGAAACCAACACTGATGAGATTCACAGGTAAATGATGAAGCTGAATGAATGACACTGTAACAGTTATTATCATGAATTGCAAACATAGCAATTTCCAATGGTACACATATAATGATAAGTACTTAAATAGTCTTTGAAATAAATTGCCTCAAATACGCTACAATTATTTTCTCAATAATTGCACAATTTAATACACTTTTTAAAAAGACCTAACTTTATAAATACTGGATCTGTGTGGCCATTGTATTTATTTGCGAATATTCCGAATGTGTTCTTTTGTAATTTGTTACTTAGGTTTTCACAACATAAACTTCCGCACTTCAGATGGGGCAAGATCAAAGGATTACAAGTGAGTTCAGCGCAGGGCGAAATTTGGTGAATTCGGCGCATGAAAGAAATGATCGAATTCGGCGCCAAAATACGGTGAATTTGGCGCCCTGAATAATCTCTTAGCAGTCCAGTGAATTATCATGAAATGGTAGCTGTCTATCATTCCCATAAATATGGTAGCGGTAGGAGAGCTACCATCAAAGAGTAATGCTCTACTGTTACTAAATTCTGGTAGCGTTTGCAGTTCATTAATAAAATGTTAGATGGCAGCAGTATCCACTTGAAAAGGGGTGATTTAGATCTTTATCAGGGATGATTGACACCAGCTGATGCTGAGCGTTCAACCCCCTCCCTTCACCTCTCTGTGATTCCACCCCCTCCAGCTTGTCACCCCTCCAGTAGCAGCTGATAGCCACATCTTTATCATGTACAATATATTGGTATCATTTAAGGATGGGGTTTTAGAAATTCTCCATGGAAGTTTGAGAAATTTTCTATCACACAACCCATTCATTATTTGTATATACAGACACGAAACTATTTAAGCAGAAATCTAAAATGTTTGTTTAACATTGATAAATATTAAATATTAAAGGTTACAATCACATTTTTATCTACTTCTCTTTTTTGATTGCAAACAACCAATTAATCAATCAATGAATCAATCAATCTATCAATCAATCTATCAATTATAAATCTAACTATTAATCAGTCAGTCTAACTATCAATCAATCAATCAATCAAACTATCAATCTATCAATCAATCAAACAATCAAACTATCAATCAATCAATCTGTCTGTCTAACTATCAATCAATCTATATATCAATCAGTCAATCAATCGAACTATCAATCAATTGAACTATCATTCAATCAATCTAACTATCAATCAATCCATTAATCAAACTATCAATCAATCAAACTAGCAATCAATCTGTCTGTCTATCAAACCATCAATCAATCAATCTATCTATATATCAATCAATCAATCAATCTATCTGTCTGAATATCTATACATCTATCAATCAATCAAACTATATATCAATTAATCTACCTATCAATCAATCTATTAATCAATCAATCAATCTAACTATCAATCTGTCTGTCTAACTATCAACAATCAATCAATCTATCTATCTATATATCAATCAAACAATCAATCAATCTTACTATCAATCAATCTATCTATCCATCCATACATCTATCAATCAATCAATCAAACTATCAATCAACCAATCAACCGAACTATATATCAATCAGTCTACCTATCAATCAATCAATCTAACTATCAATCAATCCATCTATCAATCAATTAATCAATCCAAATAGAAACCAATCAATCAAACTATCAATCAATCAATCTAAATATCAATCTATCTATCTATCTATCTATCTGTCTGTCTGTCTGTCTGCCTGTCTAGCTGTCATGCTAGCTGTCTGTCTGTCTGTCTGTGTATCAAGCTATTATGCAGTGTGTGAAATATCATTATATAAGTTACTGTCATTCTTTCTCTTTAATCAATTTAACAATCAATCATTCTATCTAACTATCTATCTATTTATCATCCATCCTTCTATCTATCTATCTATAAAGCTATATATCTGCTATTTCATTTTGACTGACAGGTTATTTAAAAATCTTAAACCTTGAAGAAATTACACCATCCAGACAACCTTAAGATTATGACTACCTTGCTATAAAGACCACTTCTTTATTAGGCCATCTGCAGACCAACTTACTATCAAGACCTCACTAATAAAGCCACCTCATTACTGACTACCTCACTGTTAAGACTACCTTGCCACTAAGATCAGCTTATTATTCAGACCACTTCACTATTGAGACCACCTCTGAAATAGGCCACCTTACCATAAAGACCACTTTTTCCAATTATTGACCTCCTAACTGTTAAGACCAACTTACTATTGAGGCTGCCTTACAGTATTATAGCACCTGGCATACTACCTTACAATTTAACAACCTCGCCATTGGGATCAGCAATGCAAGGTTGGCATGATGCTATTATGGAACCACAACATGATTTACAAATTAATTCAATCACTATATTTGCTGGTCATTATCTAATCTATGCTTCCAAATGGATTTATCTCTTCATATGTAATCAAGATTGTAATAACTTGGTTATTAAATTTTAGTTCTAGTTTCAAAGTTGGCAAGAGTTGTTTTCTTGGTCATTGGATAACACAAGTGTATCAAGAAAATACATGCAAAATGACACCAAACATGATACATATTTCATAATCCAGACAGAGGAAAAATGTGTATACAAAATGTAGTAAATATTGGTTGGCCTACACTGCCGTTTTACCTGGTAGTGCCTGCAATTTCTAGTTCAAAGTTTTTGCCCGCTAAAGTGGTTCACTGACGCATCAGGAAGGAATTTCTGTTAGTCATGTGAAAAAAAAAAATTCTAAGATGTCAACAAATGGATTACCTTTAAACAGACATGGATACTTCATCACCATTTGGCTGGCTCTGGAGTTAAAACCCGACACAGATGGCTGGCCCTTTCAAAGAGAAGCTTGGCTTCAAAACAGAAATTAAGTCCCTTGTCAAGGCCCCCAGCTGCATATGCAGTGCCAATGTGTGTAATGCTAAAGCCATGTATGCCTCTTCTTCAGGTTTAGATATTTTATTAACACTTTTTCATGTATTTCGAAAAACAAAAACAAGTTCATAGGCAGGGTGCATACAAGGGTGAGTCAGTCAGTCAGTCAGTTACTTACATTTTGCTACATTATGACATTTATATTTCCATCTAAATCCTAACATAAACATTTGTGGTGACTCAAGACCATTTTGCATAAAACAAAACCAATCTGGCATGAAGAATGGATTGAATCAGGTAGTGCTGGCTTCCACTTTCTTGACCTATGTACGTAAGAATTTATTTATTTTGAATTCCCACACAAATGTTATCAGATTATTATAGGCATTATGATAATTTTTAGGCTATAGACATGGTAATTTGTTACAATGAATTAATCCAAGTATATTTCACCATTGAGCAAAGGTTATTACATACAATATGTTCGAGGCATTTTTATGCTTCATTTTTAGATGGCCCCTACTTCTATAAGTCAGAGCAAGGATCTCATCATGTGTCTTGGGCTAAATCATTAGGGACCATCTCAAAACGATAAACTGCTGAGAATTTGTAGTTTTTAGAAACTTTCTACTTTTTATCAGAAGTTATATAAATCAGTTTATCTATATAATTATTAATATAACATGTTAAAATACACTTACTTTATACCCAGATAGCATTCCAATTCGGGCAAGCGTCATTTCTACATTGTTTTGACAGATAAAATCAAAGTCTTAAAATCTATAAAATCGAATTAAAATGAAGTCAACTGATTTACATAGGCCATAAGTCTTGACAACGCTAGCTGGACAGCACCTGTGTTTAAAACTACAGTGTCTAGGAGGGGACATAGACATTATTTTCATATCTCTTTCCAACGAGAAAAAAATTGTTTTAAGGAGAAAGTAAATTGTTCTAATGAGAAAGTAAATTGTTCTGATGAGATATTATCTCCTTTTATCTCTTTAAAACTAGATACCATCTCGTTTGAACGAAATAATATCTCGTTCTAGCAAAATAACATCTGGTTGTAAAGATAAAGTATCTTGTCCTGACGAAAAACTAAGTTGTTCTCGTTTGTACAAGATAGTTTTTGGTTGGAACAAGATATTATTTTAGCATTAATTTGCTAGAATGAGATATTATCTCATTTGACCAGATAGTTTTTCGTTGGAGCCATATAGTTTTATATAGGGACAAGATAGTTTTTAATTGGGAAAATATGTTAACTCCTTAGAACGAGATATTTTAAAAAAAGTCCATGTCCCCTCTAGAAAACTGACACTGACGTGTTTTTCCTTTAGTGGGGAGGTAAGCCATTCCAAAGCAAGGTATTATTGAATGAGTCTAATTATGTTTAACAAGAACAATTTTGGATGGAGACAATTCAGAGAAGTACAGATAGATAGTTAGATAGACATACAGATGGACAGATAGATAGACAGACAGACACACAGATAGACAGCTAGACAGATAAATAGACAGATATTTAGGCTGATAAATAGATAGATAAAAATATAGATAGATAGATAGACAGATGGACAGATAGACAGACAGAAACACAGATAGACAGCTAGACAGATAAATAGACAGATATTTAGGCTGGTAAATAGATAGATAAAAATATAGATATAAAGATAGATAGATAGATAGACAGATACACATATAGATAGAGACAGATATACAGAGATAGATAGACAGATAAATAAATAGACAGATAGATAATTACATAGATAACTAGATAGATAGTTAGATAGATAGACATAGGGTGATAGATGGTAAGATAATTAGATAGATAGATAGATAGATAGATAGACAGGCAGATAGATAAATAATAAGGTAGACAGATAAATAGACAGATCTAAATAGATAGACAGATAGATAGACAGTAAATAAATAGATAGACAGATAGATAGATAATAAGATAGACAGATAAATAGACAGACAGATAGACAGAAATATTGATAACAAGATAGACAGATATAGATAGATAGACATAATTAGATAGATAGACATATAGATAGATAGACACATAGACATATAGATAGATAGATTAGAAGAATAATGTGATATTAACAGTGAGGTGGTCTTTTGTAACAGTGATAGTGAGGTGTTATAGTGAAGCGGTCTTAAAGTGGTCTTTTTGGTATATGCCCGTGGAGGGGGGGGGGGGGGGGGGCACTTATGACTAGATTCCAGTTTTCGGTTTAGCTTATACAGTGTACATACTGAGGTTAAATATGATCAATCAATCAATCAGTAAATCAGTCCAGCAATCCATCCACCCATTTATCTATCTATCTATCTTTCTTTCTTATTTCTATCTTTTTTTCTTTCTTATTAATTTCTATCTTTCTACTTTTCGTTTTTTCTTTCTTTCATTCTATCTTTAAATCTTTCTTTATATCTTTCTTTTTCTTTCTTTCTATCTTTCTTTCTATCCATCTTTCTTTCTTTCTTTCTAACTTTCTTTCTATCTTTCTTTCTATCTTTGATCTTTCTTTCTTACCTTGTTTCTATCTTTCTTTCTTTCTTACCTTGTTTCCATCTTTCTTTCCATCTTTCTTTCTATCTTCCTCTCTTTCTTTCTTTCTTTTCCATCTTTCTTTCTTTCTAACTTTCTATCTTTCTATCTTTGATCTTTCTTTCTTACCGTGTTTCCATCTTTCTTTCCATCTTTCTTTCTATCTTTCTATCTTTGATCTTTCTTTCTTACCGTGTTTCCATCTTTCTTTCCATCTTTCTTTCTATCTTCCTATCTTTCTTTCTTTCTTTCTATCTTTCTTTCTTTCTTTCTTTCTATCTTTTTTATTTTATTTTCCTGTTCTGTAATACGTTTTTACCCTTCACACTAACTTGTACATTATTAATATGCATTATAATTATTATTACTAATTTACATTTTATATAATTTTTTTCAGTGAACATTGTTTAAAATAAAATGAAGTTCCTTTAATTGTGACAGATATCTAGCAAACAAGCTTAAACAGCCATTTAATTGTGAACTTTATTATTAAGACAAGAAACTGAGTTGATGAGGCTAACTTATCAAAGGAGATAGATATCATCATAATGTACGTTGCTATCTGAATATAGTAGACACCGGGTCAAGGGGTGTCCAGCTGATAGTTGAGAGGGCAGTCAAAGAAAGGGGGGGGGGGGTGTTAATTGGCTATCAGATAAGAGAGGAATGTCTCTGCCTGACCTCTGGGGTGAAATTGACAAACTATGACAGGCTATTAAGAGGGGTAAACTTCTATCATTACCATTCTGTCGGGAACGCTAGAAATTATGAAAACAAACTGTTACGAGCACTTTTTTCCCCTTACGATCACTTTTGATGAAAAAAATCATGAGTAAACTAGAGACACTGGGTCAACTTTTAGTGATGGTTTGGGGTCGATAGGGCAACTAGAACATATTCAGAATCACGTTTAAAGGTGAAAATGAGCCTCAGAGCGTTACCACAGAAGTGTAGCTGTTGCTGCCTGCCTGCCTATCATTACCAATTAAATGGTAGCGCTAGAGCGCTACTATTTCGTGATAATTCACTCGACTGCTTAGTTTTGCAATGTCTAATCAAATGTTATACATAAATCCACTCCAGATGTGCACATCATGTTCAGAATATGATGTCAATTTAATTGTTTGTGCAATATTTATCCTGCACACAGTGATAAGTTACAAAAAACTGTCAAATTGGTAGTTTCAGGTGTCGCCACCTTGTGTTTTATTAGTGCAAGATATATATAAATTAAAGAACGCAAATGGCAATTTTGCAGGGATGTTTATTGTAAATATATATAGACCTAGATGTCATCATTAATACTGCATCATGTAGACAATTGATAAGTATGAAATGATATACAATTAACAGGTACCTAGGTAATTGCAATTACTTATGTTTTCCCTTGCTGTTTAAATATTATCAATATAATTATTATTATTGACATTATAAAACATATATATGTGATTCATATTAAATATATATGATAGCTAGCCTAATAATAGATATGTTTACCTGGACATGGATGTCTGCTTTACTTATCAAGTATTTTTTTCTGGTTTAAGACAAGCTGATAAACAAGCCGAATATATGTATGCATTAACTATTTATTTTATGCAGTAAATATTATACAACAACAATACAAATACGGCGCCAAATTTACTTAATTATAATTGCGCCGAAATTCACCGCACTGAATTCACTATTTTTGGCGGGTCGAAATAGGTGAACCTCCGAAATTCACCTGTCACCGATCAAAGCATAGATTAGTGTCAACAGTATTCCCATGAAAAATACTTTTCATCTTACACATGATTCCTGTTTTCTGTAGGAGTTTAAAGGATGCTTCAAACCTGGTTGATTAAATAAACTTTAAGGAGAGGTAGAACATCATAGCATTAATTGTTCCAACTGGAGGAACTGTGATCATTAAATTCCCCGATAATTTGTTTTTGTCTGTATTACGAATACCAGGCAATACACATCCTACTAAATTACTTAGAAATTATAAACATTGTCCTTGAAAACGTAGTAGGATCCACAGAAATGTCTGCCTATATTGAATTTTTTGCAATTAGGTAATTTGGGCACCTGATCTATGTAAGTCTTCCTCTGTGCAGAAAATACTGTCAAAATTGTTAATTAGGGAAATATATATATTTTTATATCTACAGTGATTCTGTGCCTGTACAGATTATTGCTGTAAAGGATGACAGCACGTGGGATACTGACTGTATTATATATGCACAGATAAAGATAGTAAATGTAATTGACAGAAAGTTTCTATCACAATTAACCTCTGTCACCTGCAAGCCCAACACAAACTCTCTCTTATAGTGCCTTTCGTCTGTTGTACTTCCTGGCCGCATTAGGACAAGTTAGATTACAATGCATTGCCTTACCTAAGACTGTCTCGACAGTTGTAACTTTGCAATCATTGCATTAAGTATCACCAAATGCTCTGCCGATATTCCTCACTATATGCTTCATAGGGCCCAGACTTTATTTGTAGTCAGAATGCATGTAATTAAGAATTACTCGGCTTGACACAAAACATGCCCAGATACATTTCTTCATTATTTGTGGATTAGGCCCCAAATGGTGTATTTCTTGCCACTCCAGTCTCAGTATGTACAGCCTTTGGATATTGTAATAAAGTCTGTCTTTACCTCTCTGACACATGCCATATTTCTTTTAAAAGGACAAGATGCATACCCGGAATTGCACAACATGGACAAATACAGCGTCAACAGTGACTGTTGCATATCCGGAAGATGCAGCAGATGCCTTTTTTTCAATGAATTGTTGTAACTATACTTTTTTTTCTGAACCCTGGTGTTACTTAAACATTAGAATTGTTTCAGCTTTCAATCTACCACACCTGCTTATCAGACAATGTTTTTCAGATGTTTGCATTTGAAGCTGCAGTGATTGGATTTTTATTTGATTTCTGGTGTAAGATGTGGTAATAATCTGTTGAGAATATTGTGTTGTAGTCTTTTATTTCTTCATTGTGGGGTTGGTTTCTTGCTTCTGTGATAAGGTCCGGGTGGACCTGTTCACTGCTGGAAGTCAGGCTGTGTCCCTTGCAGTATCATGGAATAAGGGAACACCAGAACCAGTTCAAGTCTTTCTTGCATCACATCATCATACATCAATTCCAGACCACCTCGTACTCTGCTATGATCTCTCTGCTATGATCTCTTTCCCCCTTCTCTCTCTCTCTCTGGCTGTTATTTCTCTCTCTCTGCCTTCCCCCTCTCTCTGGCTGTTGTTTCTCTCTCTCTCTCTGGCTATTTACTTCATCTTACTTATACTAGCCAAAATGTAACCAATTGTAGCGATTCTGGGCTATTTTGCGTCGTAGGTAGTATTACGACGTTGCACCAAGTGACTTTTCTTCTCCTCAGCCCTGGTGCCCATTTACTGAACAAGACTGCTTTGCACATGCCTAGGGCTCTTTCACTGAACTAAAACAATCTTTCACAGCCCTAGTATTCTTGCACTAAACTAAACTACGCTGTCTTGCCCAGTCCTAGACAACTACACTGCCTTGCCCAGTCCTAGACAATCTTGCTAGTTGCATGACTATGCAACATGCCCGCCCTTCTTTTTGTGACAAATTGCCGACAGGCCAAATTTGGCATAAAGCTAGCTAGCTAACAGAAAGTAAGACTATCTGAACTGGAAAAATTATTGTGATAAGCGAAGCATACTACTTTAAAATACTAACTCAATATAACAATTGGAAATCCTAATATAAGGAATCTATAGTATTAAGTACAATGATTCTTAGTAGTATATTGAATCAAAATAATGTTACTATCTTTAGGTAACATCATAAACATTACTAAATATCTGAAATATTAATATATATATATATATATATATATATTACACATAAGGTGACTAAATAACATCAATCAATCAAAGCCAAGAGTGGTAAGTATTCAACAATAATACCATAGTACAATTTATTAAAAATATGTGTTAGGAATATCAAATAAAGTCCTTAATCTCCAAAGTGTTTTACACACAAATGTCACTGAGGTAGACATAGTCATAATTATCAATACAATTCATATGTAATATAAATATAACCAAAGTCCGATATTGTAGACTTCATAGCGATGTCCACAATAATGTCCCAATAAAATTTACATATTGATCCAAGACCATCACGTATGCTTGATGTCGATTTCACCGAATATAATTTGAATCTGCGACTGCAAACGGACCACAAGGAATGAAAACCAATTCAATGTAGAATTGTTTATTTGAGACGAATGCACTCATGCTTGATACAAACTGATTGAGTTGTCATACGAACTTCCATGGTGTAATGTTTGTTCAATGTAGAAAAGACCGATGAATACATTTTTTAACTCATGAAGACTTCACAAATGAACTGCATGGTAGCAAGATATACACCTGTTGATTCCTCACTAGATTGACTGACATGGTAGATTGACTCCACGGTAGATTGAATTCGATCTAGATTGCTGAGATTGACTGACTCCATGGTAGATTGACTCCATGAATGAAAAGTTTAATTCATGATGACGCCACGGTTGAAACGATTGAACTCACGGTTGATTGAGTTGCTCCATATGCGCTGCTGAAACACGTCGAGCGATAGCATGTTCATCCTGAACTGTTCGTTTTTCATGAAGACGCCGTGGATTTTCACGATGCCTGGTCATGAGATGATTCGTCCTTGCGAAAGGTCCGTTGAATATATGTAGATCCACCTAAATCCTGGCAAATGGGGAGAAGAGTGCGATCGAACACACAAGCAGTACAGAATTATACGGTCAACTTTGTAAACAAACCTAGCGAAAGTGCGAAACTAAACTACAATAAACTCTCAGAATTAGCTCCTATGTCAATGAATTGACGTTACGCTAGATTTTATATAATTATAATTAATATTCATAATTAATGTCATTATAATATATATATTTCAATAAATATGGTGGTCTCATTAAGTTTCTAAATTATATTCGATACCATTGACCAGCCACATAATACTAAGGTCAAAGCCAATTTGGTCTAATTATTGCTTGGTGATTTCGGCACCCAAAAAGAAATGTGACGCAAGGGTAAACCCTTAAAATTATCGGCCGAAATTGCTGTATTATCACAAACTCAATATCAATACTAGTTAAGTGCCTCAGATTGGATAAGTATATTGTTCCTGTCAATTGGGAAACCTTGCAATTGTGACAATATATTGGCAATCCGAGAGTTGTCATACAATTTTAGAACCTATCACTGTTATGTTACTGACCCTGGGTCCATTGTACCTTGAAATGAACAATGCCTCACTGGTATGGAAGTATCAAACTATAATTATATGATAATGATAGTTTAAAATTACATTTTAAACAATTATAGATAAATATCTACCTAATAGTATTAATTTCATCTGTTGCTCTCTTGGGCGATTATCTTTTGTTGCTTTCTTGGGCAATTGTCTTATGTTGCTCTCTTGGGCATTTTCGTATGTTGCACTCTTGGGCAATTAATATTCTGCTCACTTGGGCAATGCATCTTGCTCACCTGGGCAATGCATATGTTTTGCTTCAGGGTAATCCTTCTGTTGTAGTCTTTTATTTCTCTGGCTGTTGTTTCTCTCTCTCTCTCTCTGGCTGTTTACTTCATCTTACTTATACTAGCCAAAATGTAACCAATTGTAGCGATTCTGGGCTATTTTGCACCGTAGGTAGTATTACGACGTTGCACCAAGTGACTTTCCTTCTCCTCAGCCCTGGTGCCCATTTACTGAACAAGACTGCTTTGCACATGCCTAGGGCTCTTTCACCGAACTAAAACAATCTTTCACAGCCCTAGTGTTCTTGCACAAACTAAACTACACTGTCTTGCCCAGTCCTAGACAACTACACTGCCTTGCCCAGTCCTAGACAATCTTGCTAGTTGCATGACTATGCCACAATATACCTCAGTGTGATAAACAAGAACATGGAGACACCGTAGAATGGGGTCACTCTATTGTCAGTGTGCACTTCTAGGTCCTCTGTCAGGGACCAGTGTTTTAAGCATTAACTAGTAATGGGGACTTGGCAGTGATGGTATTGTGAAGTGCATGACCCTAAAGAGTGATGAACAGGTTGAGCGTATAGTCCCCTGGAGGTTGAGAAAGACTCGATCATGCTTGAACAGGCCTGAGGGGTGTATTGTGACATCAGCGGAGCTTGATCTATATCAAGATAGCAGACACAAAACCCACGATGCATACATTTACATTGATAGTATTTGCCAACTTCTATTCAGGTGTGCATTGGTTTACATTCTGACACAAGCACTCAGTTGGGCATTGTTGGCATTTTAAAGTATTATATTGGCAGCACCTATGGTGAGGTTGGTAAATAAACCATCCCAGAGTAAAATTTAAATTTTTAACAAGGTGTCTACGTCTCATGTTAACAGTATGTCTACCTTTTGCTCAGACTAGAACAAAGATAACAAATATATAGCATAGTAGTCACAATGAAATACAATAATACATTACGTGGATGTCTTATACGTAAAAGTAATGGACATTTCTAAAGTACAATGCACTCTTTGAAATTGTCAATTCACAAAATAGCTGCAATTTAATAGAGAAATGAAAAGCACTAAATCCTATTGACAATGACAAGACCATCAAGACAATACTGTTAATTCATCATTGTACAAAGAGCTTTTTATGGGCAAAGAAATTACTGTTTGGCTTTATACTTATTTGCAATGGATTTGTGAGAGTGCGCTTTTATTCAAACTCTTTATTTTAAACAGAATGACAGAATTGAGAAACAATGTGATCAGTGAAGTTCTTTAGTTCAACCAAACTGATAACAATCAAGTAGTTGGACAATAATTTGAAGAAACTTAACAATGTATTGTCAAGACTATTGACAGATCGATCACAATACAATCAAGTAACAAGGTATTGTTGAGACTATTGATGAGACACTTTCAGATCCTCGCGTCTTTCACTTCACAAAAGTTATCCATCGCCGGTGGAAGGCTGGTAACCATCTGTGGTCAAGGTAGTATTATTCTTAAAGCTTTTAGATTCACATGTTAATTCAATTTAAGTAACTCTGTTATATGTAAAAATGTAAATGCTACATATTTACACCAGTGACTGTCTATACCTATTGGTTCATTGTTTTTATCATATTGTAGTTTAGAATTAATGGACAGTTAAGCCTTTGTTGATAGTGGAAAGTGTCCAATTATAAGTTGTGTGTCAAAGTGACTGAATAAAGTCTAACGCACTGGACATATAGGCTTGAATGTGTCTGGACTAGCTAACTTATCATTTATATAACCAGTTAGTCAAATACATAAAAAGTTAGTCAAATACATAACAAGTTTGTCAGTCTTAGAGGCAAATATATTCAACAGCAAGAGCATATTTTTAGTGTGACAACATTGCATGGTGTGACACCATCATTTTATTTGGAAAAGCTGCTTTTGTTTGATTGTTTGTTTTTTGTCTTTGTTTTTGCCTCAAAGGCATCTACACTCAACACCTAAAGAACGTGTATACATTAATTTGAAAGATGTCTTTGTATGTAATGCCTCACTACATTATTAACCCTGAAGTACCAGAAGACCCAGAAACAGAAGTTCACGACTTTCTAAGGCCTTGTTTATCACATCATGGTGTGTTCAATAGACCATAATACCTTCACCTTCTACCAAAATGTCAAAATGTATATACAAATTTATATATACATATCATATATACATATTATATATAGTGAAAGCAAGTCAAAAATGGTACGATCATCCATGTATTCATGCATTAGTAGATCTGTAAATGACCTAAAAACAAGTCAATTTGGTCTTTAATGACTCTTAATAAAGGTTGTCTTTGCAGTTTTTGATAATAATATTCAGATCAGATCTGGTTAAAAACAGTCCCAACAAAATTTCTTTTCTGCAGAAATGAAGACCTTTCCAATTACATCAGCCACTTTAGTGGTCTCCGCTGTAATTGGCGTGCAAGCTTATTGCGGTCCTACGTACATAAGCAATTGTCAGGCTGGATTTCTGACACCTAAAAGAAGTGTCAAGGGAAGCTTGTACAACTTAGAAAGTCTGCCTCAATGTATAAAAAAAGTGCAACGAGTTCCGCACTGAATGTCTTGCAATTGACATCACTCCGAAAAATGACAGTTCGTTCTCTTGCCAACTGCTGAAACGAAGAGGGTACTCAAATTGTGTCACTACACCAACTACCAAGCACTATCTTCTGGTAAGTCAACAGTAAAACTACCCACTGTTGGGTGGTTCAAAAATATGAAGGAAAAAAAGTTTTGAAATGCCTAGGTCTGACCCCCTAAAAGGTTTCTATAAATGATCAAAACAAAGTTTTACTAAATTTGGGTCTGTATGTAAATATTAAGAGGTTGCTAAAAGGGCCTGAATAAATACCTTAGAACACTCTATGGAATACTGATTTTAAGAGCTACAAAGCTTATCACAAAGCTTCATCCAACGTGCATTTGTACATGCATTGTAGTTTATTAGGAAGGGGCAATTGATTTTAAGCTAGAAAGCTTTTAGCAGTGTAATTTGATATTAACTGCTTGAAAAGCAACACAAAGCTCCTCTGAATGGACTTTTGTATTTGCAGTTCTTTTATGCTCACTAGCACAGCACTCTCACAAAGCATGTATTTAATATACATTTAGTTATTATCTATCACAATGTATCGTTGCATATATGTAGATATGTAGATAGATAGTTTAGAGAGACAGATAGATTTATATGCTTATTATATAATATAGAATATCTCGCTTAATATTTGGTCTGTTTTCGATCCGAAAAAACGTTTGGAATCAGTATGAACTTTACTATAATCCAGGTTATATGACGAAGATCGGACTAATATTAAGGGAGCAGCAGCCTTTGATACAGTCCGGGCGCGAACTTGTGCGGGAGCACCAGTTGGTGCAGGAGCACCAGTTTGCCTCTGCCAACCTAGCTGCCTTCTCAGACAAATAACTCGCTTAATATTTGGTCTATTTTCGATCCAAAAACACGTATGGAATCAGTATGAACTATACTACAATTCAGTCGTATTCGACGGAAATCGGACTTATATTATGGGAGCAGCAGCCTTTTAAAGTATATACAATCCCCCTGCCTACACTGATGCTGACACTGGTAGCAGTCGGCGAGTCACCCGTGGAACTCGACGGATTACTCCTACTACCTGCAGCTTACTCCTAGGACCCGTAGAACCCATCGAGTGACCCGTAGAACCCGCCAAGTGACCCATAGAACCCGCCGAGTGACCCATAGAACCCGCCGAGTGACCCATAGAACCTGCCAAGTGACTCGCCGAGTGACCCGCCGAGTGACCCGTAGAACCCGCTGAGTCACCTGTACAACCGAACCGCCGAGTCACCCGTAGAACCCTTTTAACCGCCAGAATCTGTCGCCAACCCGGCGAAAAAAGCTGTTGCATAACCGTTATGTAATACTACGGGTTCACTACTGCAAAACCAACTAAGTGTGAAAGGGGCTTTAAGACAATTATGAACACTTTATTAATCTAAACAAACACATGCTCACTTTCGCGCTGTTAGTGAAAAAAAAGAATAAAAAAAAAGGAAATTGCGATCCAGTTTACAAAAGCATTAACCATAAGCATTCAATCACTTTCACACTGTTAATTGTTGAAAATTAAATATCAATGCAGCACTAAATATAACTAATCCTTAATCAGTTAAACAACCACTTTCACACTGTTAATTATTGAAAAAGACATCAAACTTGATATTTATTGTTAGTGTAAAAGTACAGTAATATCAGTCAGTATGTGCAAATAAAAAATACCTAACCAAAATTATGCTCAGCCTATGTGTGCATAGTTGAAAATATTAATTGATGAGCAAAATATAGACACAGTTATCTGAATGCATCATTGCCCTTTGTTGGCGATAACAAGCCTGTGTATGTGTATGTTTAATGAGTGATATGATAATCACTAAAAAGAATAAAGTTTGAAAATCTTTCAAGATGAAAACATAGCTTTCTTAAATCAACAGTGCAATGTGAACTTAAGCAGCAATATTAGTGCTCAAAACATCAGCAAATGTATGGGTTTGACTTAGAAAATATATTCTTCATTTACACTGGACAGAATTTGTTAAGCAAGCAAAAATAATTTAGGTTCATTATGGAACTTTTGTAATGAAAATTTACAAAATAGTTTAAGTTACTGAATGAAATTTAAGACACACGTAACACCAAAAAATTAAGTGACGTAAAGCTTTTGTTCTCAACTCAAGCTATGATAAAACACTAAGAAGAAAATTAAAATCTCAATTATGTCAGAGTATGCTGCTAATGTTGCAATGGTTAAAGAAGACCTAAAATCTATTTATTTATTTTATTATTTCATCCAAGTGTTGGAATTGAAGTGAACAACTGTTCACAAGTCACACCGCATATACTTGCATAATAACACTCACAAATCGAAAGATTACAATTTTACCCAAGCAGAAGTGACACCTAGGGATAGAGTGTGACATCACATCAGGAATACCCCATAATTTGTTAGTAAATGACAGGTAAGTTGTGACTCTGAGCTGCGTGCAGCATCCTTGTTTCTTGGTCACGCCTCAGTGATTTCCTTGCATTTGACCCCTGATCAGAACAATAAACTCCTGATGCCACACCATGCAAATTTGGAAAATTAGTAATTCAGGGTAAATTCTTTCATATGAACTGTAATACTTAATCAAAAATGCAAATTTCATTTTAGTGCACCTGTATGTGCTAAAGCTCATACATGATCTCACTGATCCACTGATTCATGTTTCTGTTCCTATAAACACTTATTAAACACTTATTTAAAACATGGAGAGCATCGAAACATGGCCATGGGTTGTCTCAAATGTTTACAAAATTTGGCTGACTTGCTTATATGCCACTTCACACCTTACTCAAGGCCCCTTCACACTTAGCCGGATCAGAGGCCAGAGTGTCCCGGAATGAAATTTCGTTAAATCTGAGGCGGTCCAGGCGAAAAAGTTAGAAATGTCAACAAACGAAATATTTGGCGGTATGGACACGAAGGCAAGACTCTGGCAACACGGAGCAACATGGCCATTACACGGATGTGTACGGTCGCTACACGGATATGTACGGCTGAAACACAGTGGTGCACGGTGAACCAAGGAACGAGTCACGGTTGTTGCCGGAGGTAACACGACTGTGCCGGATGTGGGCGGAGTGAACCGGATGTTACACGGGGCCTTCACGGATATACCCGATCTTTACACGATATCACTACGGAGTTAAGCGGTTTTCACCCAGATCGCTCTGAAATTGGTATTTAAACTGGCTGCGTTCCACTGTCCATCATTTCACTTTGGACTACCATACTGGAAAGGTGTTGCTGCTACTACAGAAGAATTGGATATGTCTTTATCACACTACGACAGGGTGGAATGGGATGTGGAGTACCTGGACATGCAAGTCCAGCTACTTACTGCGGCTAATGATATATATATATATATAGATTTTATTGACATGTAAAATATCATGAGTGATACATATGTCATTCAGTTAAAAGATAACATGAAAGAGACATTAATGTAAATACAGAAAGCAATAAAATTTCAATAATCAAGGTTCCAGCCACCAAGTTAACTTATAATACGTGTTTAAAATCCACATACACAATAGAAAAAATACAAGCCGCTAATAAAAACATTTCACTCTTAAAGTCCAAAACATGACAAGCACATCATAACTAATAAACTAATAAACTAAATTAATAACTGTGTGGATACATGAGATGGTTTTCTCTACACATCGGCTTGAAGGAGAAACTTTCCTAAACTATTTAATAACTCAGGTTCCTTGTTTGTCATTATTGCTGTAAGCTTAGTTATATCATCTAGAGACAAGAAGTTGTTAATAAATTTAGTTGCATTCAAACAAAGGTTAACACGGTGTTGCTCATTACCAGGACAGACAATCAAACAGTGAATTTCGTCTTCTACAAAGTTTAACGTACACTTTTCACATATTCTATTTGGAGCAGGAATTATTGGTTTATGGTGTCGACCTGTTTCAATCTTCAGGCTATGTGAACTTGTCCTAAATCTAGCTATTTTAGTTAACACTTTGCAAATTTGTGCCAATTCAAGATAAGGTTCTATTCTACAATCAGTTTTAAATAGTTTATATGTCCTAAGTTTTGGTTGTTGTGAACTGTCATTTATTGCA
Source organism: Alitta virens (assembly GCA_932294295.1). Classification (NCBI taxonomy): domain Eukaryota; kingdom Metazoa; phylum Annelida; class Polychaeta; order Phyllodocida; family Nereididae; genus Alitta; species Alitta virens. Next base: position 24,809,549 of record OW028585.1, on the reverse strand, counting down.
TTTATAAGTCGCTTCATAGAGTCTTAGTTTCACTGTGTTAGAGATATTATCAATGTCAAAGTTTCTGAGGTTACTAATATCATATTCAATGTTGCAGTTATTTAATACATGACACACTTTACTGAACCAGTTATTTCCATTTACAATATAATTCTGCAAGAAGAACAGAAACTGCAAGATGATGCAGTGAGGGCCACAACAACAACTGATGAAGATGACTTATTACAAATGCTGGTGCTGCACGAAGAAGAAGAAGGCGAATGTGGGCGCAACCTTGGCTCCTAAGAAGACCTCTTTATGGGCAGTATGAAAAACTGATGGCTGAATTGACTGCAGAAGATGTGGGTGGCTTCAAGAATTTCATGAGGGTGGAGCCTGATTTATTTCATGAAGTTCTTGCCAGAGGGGGACCTAGGATTACAAAGCAGGATACCTTTTTGAGGAGGGCCCTTGAACCTTGATTGAAACTGGCTATTACCTTGCGCTACCTGGGTACGGGCAACAGCTACATGTCTCTGCAGTATGGATTTAGGGTAGCCTTCAATACCATTTCTATGTTTGTCATCGAAGTCTGCCAGGCCATCGTAGACGAGTACTCAGCAGAAGTGATGCGTTGTCCTGTAACCCCAGAAGCCTGGAAACAAGTTGCCAATGGATTCTACAACAGATGGAACTTCCCCCACTGTGTCGGCGCCATTGATGGGAAGCACGTTGCCATCAGATGTCCTGCGAAGTCTGGATCCCTGTTCTACAACTACAAGGGATTTTTCTCTATTTTCCTACTGGCTGTAGTTGATGCTGAATACAAGTTCCTCTATGTTGACATTGGTTCCAGTGGATCAGGCTCAGATGCTGGAGTGTTTAGTCAGACAGAATTGAAGGAAGCGCTGCAAAGTGGGAACATTGGATTACCTGAACCAGATAACCTGCCTAATGATGACCAACCAGTGCCTTACTTCATAGTTGGGGATGATGCCTTTGGACTGCAGACTTGGATGATGAAGCCTCTGCCTCACAGGAACATGACCATGGAAGACCGAATCTTCAACTACAGACTTTCTAGAGCTAGAAGAGTGGTAGAGAATGCCTTTGGACTTTTGGCTGCCAGGTTCAGGTGTCTCCTCACAACAATGCCTCAAAGTCCTGACAGAGTGTGCACCATAACTCTTGCTTGCTGTGTGTTGCACAACCTACTGAGGATGAAGTATCCAACTGCTCAAGTGAATGCTGTGGACCAGGAAAATGCAGACATCCATGAGATCATCCCAGGTGCATGGAAGGAGAATGCCAATCTACCAGACATGGGACATGTGTACAGAGGCAACACCAACAGAGCAGCCAAGGAAATGAATACTTGGTCAACTACGTGAACTCAGAAGCTGGGAGTGTACCATGGCAACAAGACAAGATTTGAAAACAACACATATGATGTAAGTTTGAACATTAAATTATTACGACACTTCAGACATCTGCAGCACACAAGTGCAAAAAATGCACAGCATTTAATTATTGTCATGCAATACAGTTTACATGAAAAAAAGTAACATAATAATACAATGACCAGTAATTTTAAATGTATAAGTTGCTTGTAATAACAGTTCATTGTTCATTGAAAAAAAGTTCATTGTTCATTTCCAGGTGAAAATTACTCGGTTGTGGTCATTTTCTTCCGTAAGGCGGCGCTACGATCCAGCGCGAAGCACCGGCCTTTCTCATAACCGATTTGCTGCTCCCCCAGAATTGGGGAGGGAAATGCTTCCGCGCATCATCTACATACAAAGAAGTGCAATTACTACACTTTTTTTTTTCTTTCTTTCAAGAAGCCACTCACTGTGAAATTAGTTCATACGATTTTTTTTTACTTAAACTCTACTAACATCATGAACGTGGAATTCCACCCACTGCAGAAGGTACTTTTTTCGTAAAAAGCACTGAACAAGCGTTGTATAGGCGTAAATGGCACTGAACAAGCGTTGTAAAGGTGTTGCAACGCTTATTCAATGATCAATTTTTTACATTATCCCTTCAGAAAGACCAGTGCCACGCACCAGCGCCGTTTTTCGGCAGAAATTGCGGTTGTGGTAGTTGGAGGCGTGGGCACCGAAGAGGAGGAGTTATGGTCATCACCACCAACCATTCCCCCCCACACAATTGTTCAACAAGTAGCTACAATCCTGTGGTGACATGGAAGGACGACCGTGCGAAGGACCTGCAGTCAACCATGACGACATGAGAGCCTGGGGTGAAGGGCTGGATGCAGAAGCAAACATCTGGGCAGCAGGGCTGGAAGAATGCTGAGCGAACATCTGGGCAGCAGGGCTACAAGAATGTTGAGGGAACATCTGCGCAGCAGGGCCGGATGAACTGGCTGTAGTAGCAGGAGCAGGGAGGATGAACTGCTGCTGCTGAGGGACAGGAGGCACAAAGGGATGATACTGCTGTTGCTGTTGCAGTTGCTGCTGGCGCTTCCGACGATACGCCTGCTTAAACTGCATCAGGTGCTGTAAGGTTTGGGCCTGGTAATCCCTCCAAGTGTCCATGTCCATCTGCATGACCTCGTGGTATATCATGTCCGTGAAAACCCTCTTGCCTGAGTCATTTGGCTGACTCAACTTGCTCTGCTTGTCCCGCTGCAGATCTGTGGCTTTTTCAATCAGCTGGAAATAGGAAAGAACACAACATTAGAGTAAAAGTCACATGGCAACTGCAATAGCATGTGCATTATTGACAATGTAATGAAAAGACACATCACCATACAGTGAACACTGGAAGTGCCATGAAACAAAGCTACCACTTTCTACTATGGAAAAGCTAAAACTTTAAAATGCAAGAAAACAATTACAACTTTAAACTGCAACATTACAATAAGATTATCTTGATTATCACGACAACTGAAGCAGTATACTTACTTGAGTGACAGCTTGTGTAGCAATTCCACCTCCACTACCTGCAAGGCTGGATGCATCACAGTCATGATGATGACGAGGCTCGTGATGATGTCTGGACGTCTTCTTGCTTGGAGGAGGGGCCCCCTTCTTGCTCCTGCTGCTGCTGCAACCCTTGAAAGGCCCAACCTTGGACCTGCTGGTGTCCGAATCCCTGCCACCATCATCCGAACTATCCACAATGACCTCATCAGCATCAGAGGTCTCATCATCCTCACTGGTAGCTCTGTTGCTTAATGCGCTTTTGGCCTATGAGCTGTGGGAAAGCTGCCCACCTTTCTTTCTTTTTCCAGCATCAACCCTCTTGATGTGCCTTTCGATATAGCCAAAATTTTCCGGTATCCAGTTGTCCCAGTCTGTGAGGATTCTGGTGGCCCCACCAGAAGGCTTCTTGCTTGGATCCGTAAGCTTCCCCACTGAAGTTCGCATGGAGTCGATCCACGTCTTCAGCTGCTGGGCTGTACAACTCAGCTCTTTTGCCTTCTGGTCGATTATTTGCCATTTAATGTCTGTCTGCTTGTATTGAGCAAGCCGCCGGTTGTAGAGCATCTCCTGGGAACGGTACCAGTCGGCCACATCTTGTTACTGGTCTTCTGTCAGGTCCAGGGGTTCTTTCTTGTGCCTCTTCGCTTTTGCTGCAGGTGACGGTGGAGCTGCAGTACCAGTTACTGCAGCTTCAGCAGGTACTTCAACAGCAGGTACAAGTGGCCCAGGTAAATCTGGCATGCCTTGCGGACTTTGCGGTCTTGATGAGGTATTACTGCCTGCATCTTCTTCAACAGCAGGTGCAGGTTCCTCTTGCATAACAGTTTTCTTGGAAGCCCTCCCTTTTCCTCTCCTAGGTGGCATGGGTGGTTATTCAAAGAAACGGCAGTAGTAGCAAGGCTTTGGTAAAGTTCAGCAATCCAGAAGGTAATATCCAGAAGAAGTGGTAGATAAATCAAATAATTCGATGATGATGAACGGCGTGCGTGCGGCGGAATGATGCTTCTCCCAAGACGGCAGTTCTATATATACTAAGGCATCCGTATTCACTCCGTGTCAGTCTAATTAACACCGTGTTGACACCTTGTTCACTACGGCCTCTCCGTATTGACCTCGTGTGACACCGTGTACATAACGGGGTTAAAGGGGTCAAGGAAATGACCTGTAACCCGCTTTCCCTGTTCATTCCATGTTTACTCCGTGTTGCCCCTTGTTCACTCGTGTGGAACCGCGTTGCTCCTTGTACCGTCCGGCGTGTACTTTTCATGCCCGGTTGATGCCGGACTTAGCCGGAGATCACAGGAAGTATTCCGGAGTCAATACGGAAGTCCCCGAAGATCGACGGAGTCTACACGGATCAAAACGGATCAACACGGAGTAAATTAATCTGGTACCTCCGGCATGAAAAATTTAACATGTATAATTTTTTCCCCAGAGTCCCACGGTTCCCGGATCGCCCTGGACAATGCCGGACAATGCCGGACATGAACAAGAGGTCTACACGGCATTCCCCGGAGTATGCCGTAGTATGCCTGAGTTGTCCTCCGGGACACTCCAGTGTCTAATCCGGCTAAGTGTGAAGGGGCCTTTAGTGATAACACTTAGTAATTCTAATAACCCAATCACTCACTAAATTGATGACATAAAATTAATGTTAATTTCTTATTTTGATATTGTAAGACTTCCTTCGCCTTATGATGGTGCAGTTAATATTATGGCCATTTTGACAACTCACATTTAGAAAGATTGATCACCTTGAAACCATGTAATAAATGAAGAAGTAAACAGACTATATTGATGGTCCTGTTACTCCAATAAGTAATATGCATATTACAGTACTGCCAGCCTATTTCTAAGATTTTAATTAGATTTATCTGTCTCAGCTTTTGATCTTATATACTCTAATGTTTAAACTACACAAGAATTGAGGCTGACACAATTGCGTCACGACAATGGGTCACTGGTGATATAATCCAGATATAAATTATTCAGTATTGTTTGTTAATTCAATCACTTTCCTTGTACATAGTATTAACACCAGATGGCAGTGTATGTGTTGCAAGAAGGTGATTGTGATGCTTGTGACCTGCAGTCTGATGATTAATTAGAATTTTAGGAGCAATTTTGAATTATCAGTGTCTTAAAACATGCAAAATCACTAAAATAGTTTGAATATGCTCTTTCACCAGGCTCAACCCGCTCATCGTGCACAATGATAGGTCTAGTTGCCGTTCATTATTTTAACTAATCTATTTTCAATACAAAAAAGAAATATATGGTAGGTACACCATGCGTTGTACCATACATAAATGTAAATTTCAAAATATTAAGCACATTATGTTATATAAATATAATTAACCCATCATGCTTTATGAAATATCTGAAGGTAACATTGTATGTTTATAAAAACAGTCCTTTTTGTGCCAAATCTGTAGTGGTTCTGGCTCTGCTATAGGCCTTGTGACCACAGTAAGTAGTTCTTAGACTCTAGCTCTGATATGATAGAGAAGCAACTCAGTCATTGAGTTTATACATTTATTAACATACATCAAATATAACAGTACAGTGGTGCCCACTACAGCATGACCTATGCTTGGGCAGTCAGGTGTCTGACTATAAGTTCTAGTGAATACTAGATGGATCTGCTCAGACAGAGTATTATACAGGAATCTGTATGACTCAAGTAAGTCTGGGGCCAAACAGAGGATCTTACACAGGTTGCTGTGTCACTCTAGTCAGGTCTGGCCCAGAACCCCAGTGGGCTGGGGTATTTATGCTACCCTGGTCACATGACCACTGGTCACCTGAGCAGGCTGACCAATGAGAAGCCAGCAGGTGCTGCCCCTGGTTGCAGGGAGCTCATTTGGCTGGAGGCACTCTCAGAGGCAAGATCTCTACAGTAGTACAGAGTTAGTTAAAGAAACAGTCCCATTTTGCCCTGGTATGATTTTCACATCAATGCTGTCACTCTATTTCACCCCAATGCTGTCACTCTCCTTTTTTTGTTGATGGCGTGTGTGTCTTCTCATTGCTTTAGGCATCCATTTTTCGGATCCGTTTTTGGGGCGGAATAGATCTTAATGTTTTCTGTATTGAAGCGAACGATCTTAAATATTTGCCGATTTTCCTTCAGTTGGTTCCATGTTTCCAACACTATTGGAATTTAGACGTCCACATATGCTCAGTAGAAAGTAATGCTATTTTTGTGATCTGTACTTCCCTTGGTTGAATTGTAAGTTGTGTCTGTCTACGGCAGTTTCTATGATATTTTTGTTGCTCTTTTTGTTCAGCTTCTCATATTCAGGATGATGGGGCTCTATTTTGCAGAGGCCTTTGACAACTGTTGTGGTCGGGACTTCGTATTTATCACCAGAAACATAACTTATTGATGCATATTCTTACGTGGGTAATGTGGAAATCTTCGCTTTTGTGTAATTTTTGTATTATTCCATGAACCATGAAGGTAGTAGTTTTTTCCTATTTTCTTAAAGTTTTAACTTGCTCTCGTGGCACTTTTCTTGTTATGCAGTTCACAACTTCCTTTAAAATCTTGAAGCTGGGTGTAGTTTTGTTCTTATGCAAGTTTATGAGTTTGTGTTTTGGTTCTTCATTAGGTAAAGGGGTATTCACACTGTCACGGATACAACCTACGTATGACAATGGACGTGAAAAATAGGCTAAACATTTCACTCGTAGAAGGTCCGCCAAAGTTTTAAACAAGTTAAAAAATGTTTGCCCTCTCCACGAATGGTCACGGATGATTTAGCTCCACCAGGAGCTTCATTTTCTGAGGTAGAATTGCAGGTTCTCAATGTTACAGACTCACGTAGGGTTCCTTTTCATACCGAGTTGATGAAAGCGTGAGTATTTTGTCTGGCCAACAAGGTGAACACAATGTAATCAGCACTACAGAGCTGAATCCTGTATGGATGTTAATCATGGCTGTCAAACAATGTCAAGGCTGTGGAGAAAGTGTAGGCAAAAACCTTAAGGCACCGGCTTGAATTTCAGACTAACTACGTGCACAGCCATTTCATGTATTGAAGCGGGTGTTAGTGGAGTGAAGGCAGAAGTAAAACAAACACAAGCAAGGCCTATTCAAAAGTTAAAGAACTGGAATGACTTTGAAAGTTCACATTTAGATAAAATCATCAGTCTAGCCATGACCGCTCACCTGGTGGAATAGCTCTCTAGACCTTAATAAACAGTCACTTTAACCACAGTGAAGTCACTGGAATCAATGAAGCAAAAAACAAGAGAAACAATCACTATTAGAAGACATATCTGCCAGTAAACCCTGTCATTCGATCAGTCAAGTTTATTTGAAATCAGATGTATCTGAAAATATTTGCATAGTTTTTCAAGGATTAGGACAGGTTCTCACAGATTGTGCATCAAAACCGGTTATTGAGGCAGGATATCACACAATGAGAGACTTTGCAGGTGCACACTGAGCAGCAGGAGTTGCTACTGTGCCACAAACTGAACATTTGAGGTTGCCCTGCATAGGCCTAAATGATATTTTTTTCTAAATAATGAAGCTGACTGGCACAGGCCAAGTAAGTTTGAATATGACATTAAAACGCAGGCTCATCCAACAGTCATCCTTTCACTTGTACACCTAAGTAACTTTTAACAGTCAAAAAGCAAATAAAGATTAAAAGTAATATATCTAAACTGACATCTGTATAAGGGACATCACCATCCGTCCAGTCGTACAAAGAAAGAGACTTCATTAGGCCTATCAGTCATGTCATTACCACAACAGTACAAAAACGTGACAAAGCATCTTACTTACAGTTAAGTGACTGGTCAAGCACATCAGCTCAATAAGAAAGAGACTTGTATTGAGTAATAGCATTCGTAGACATTGTCACTCTCTGATAAAAGCAGATACCATATGGTCCTGGTCTTATTACGTATCAATTCGTCTTTCAATAAGGAATCAGTTTTGCCTAAAATATCAATCTGATTGCGATACAACTGACTCTGAGACTGAGACTGAGACTGAGGCTGCATCAGCTACTAAACCATTGCTGGTCGAGATGTAGTCAACGTTGCTGATGAAAGCTTTTAATCATGCAACGTTGACACACTGTTGGTTATTGTATTTCCAATGGAAGCTGACAGCCTCTGGTCTCATGGTGCCTTCCTCCTGCACTAGAAGCCAGCACTGTCTCAACCTCTCCGGACACTCAAAGGAGGGCATCTGACTAACACCGCTGCCAGAGAGTCTCGCCTCCACTGACTCTGTCGACTACTTCTTCATCTTTTCCCTTGTTTTTCTTCTCAGCATTTGCTCTTCATATGCAGTATGTTGGTAGTTTTTACGAAATTAAATCAAGCGACACTCAGCATTGTAGCATGAGCCTGCACCACTAGACTGATGTGTGCCAGGTTCTGAAAAAGGGCTAGACTGCATGTGAAGTAACAAGTCAGAGTAACAGTTTGATCGCATGGCGATCCCCCTGTCGCTGAGGACAAGACTGCATCGACGACTCAATCGTTGCCTTGTCAAAATGTCATATACATCGCTGACAAATTTTCTCGATCATGCAGCGTTGATACCCTGTTGGTTATTGTTGTTTCCATTACAAGTATGCAGCCCTCTAGTCTCACATTGCCTCTTCTGATGCAAGAAGCAGGCACTGTCTCGACTTACCGTACACACAAAAGGAAGGTATCTGGCCCTTGCCGCAGCCACTGCCAGAGCAGACACCCAAAAGGAGAGCATCTCACCAGCACCCGCTGCCAGAGAGTCTTGCTTTCACTAACTCCACCAAATACATTTGTGTCTTTCTCTACTTCTTCTCCTCAGTATTTTTTCTTCACATAATGCATTATTCTCCATAACTTTATGCTCAAAATTGAATTAAGTCACACTCACCAAAGCATCATGAGCCAGTACAATTTGTCATGTTTGCTAGATGCTTGAAAAGTCCTGTGAAGTATAACAAGTCTGAGTGCTAGTCTTTGTAGGCGTCCTCACTCTCTGATGCAGAAAGTACATACAGCATGGCTCTGACCTTTTTTCAGAGCAATATGTCCGTCAATAGGGAATTAATTTTGTTTGAAACATTGTCTGAAATATTGATTGCATGGTGATCCACTGACATGAGACTGAGGCTGCATCAGTGACTTGACCGTTGCTTGTTTAGATGTAGTCGACGTCGCCTAGGCCAACAGAGCCCCGGTCTCAGCATTGTAGCATGATCCAGCACCACTTGTGATGTTTGCCAGGTACTAAAAAATTAACTGGACTCCATGTGCAGCATGAGCCAGTACAATTTGTGATGTTTGCTCAGGGCTGGCAAAGAGTTGGACTGCTTGTGAAGTAACAAGTCCAAGTAATAATTTGAACTCCGAGTTCAGATTTCAAATGCTGCCTTGAATAAATGAGTCTTTAGGCTCTTCTTAAATGGCTCTAATGAAGTCATTTGTCTCATGGGCGGGGGCAGGTCATTCCAGAGCTTTGGTGCAACTACTTAAAGCAGGTTACAAAGCTGTTTTAGTGATCTCACCCTTGTAGGCAAGGCCACTCGACTACATCAACCAGTCATGATGTCTGTGCGATGTCATCATTGAAGTCCGTGAATAGGATTTTCTGTGCAACGACACCACACTGTTGAACAAATGTATTGAGGTGACTTTAATAAAATGCTCTCTTGCTGCACTCAAATACAGGTTAAATAGCTATTGCAGTGATCTCACTCTTACAGGAAGGGTCACTCGACTACATCAGCCAGTTGTTGTCTCTGCAATGTCATTGTTTATCTATTGTCAGCAGGAGTCCCACTCTCATTTACATTGTCTGCACAATGTATTTGGGGACTTTAATAAATATACTGACTCACTTGCTGACACTTAGCCCTCTCACTGCACTTGAAGCAAATTGAAAAGCTGTTGCAGCATGCTCACTGTTGCAAGGAAGGTCGCTCTAATGCATCTGCTCTAAAGCGACAATGTCAACCATTGTATTTCCATTGCGAGCAGGAGTTCACTCTCATTTACATTGTTTGTAAATGTATCCAGGTGAAAAACACACTTATTTAAGGGCGTACTCACATCAAGTTACAGATATGACCTCTCGGTAGTACTACATGCATGTAAAAGGGCAAGGTCCTTGAACGAAAAGGTTAGGCCCTAGAATTTTTTTTGGGTCCAAATTTCAATAATTTTTAACTCCCGTTCTATTCAATCAAATTTCATGCAACTGGCGTCATTATGTAGAGAAAAATTAGGACTTTACATAGGATACCATGTCTATTCACCAACCTTGACCAGTTTCGAACCTGGAGCCAAAATTCTCTTTCCCATGTTATCCAATGGGGAGACCTACCTACCTCCTCCCTGGACCTGCTGAGTCAGCAATTTTTACAATGAATGTTAGGAAATGTATGTTTCTTGCCCCAAAAAAGCAGGAAGAAAGTCTTCAATTTCATTCATATTTTGCACATATATGTCCTCTGGGTGGTACTACATGACTGTAAAAGGGCAATTACCTTCATCAAACAGCTTAGGCCCTAGAATTTTTTTATCACTCATAAAGCCTGAATCGCTTACTCAGAACCAAAATGTTGTTGATAGATATACATGTGCTTCACAAATGTGATTTATTTCAGAAGTTTGGGTCACAGGGTCAAGGTCACAGAGTGTCCTATATATGCAATTTTCAGGCGTTTTGAACTCGGGTCCTATACAAGGCACAGACACCAAAAAAATATGTTCTTAAACCTGATTTCATTCTCTTTCAATTCCTGTACAGCTTGAGAAGCCAGGGAAATAATTTTTAAGGTTTTTAGGGACTTAATTATTTGATCTTGTTGCAAATTGCATAAACAAATCTTTAAAATGTCATTATTCAAAACGTTTTTTTCTGGATTGGTCCAAAAAAATTCAAAGGAGTGTATATACATATGATAGACACATGTGAATTATTTCAGAAGCTTCTTATTGTATATGTCTAAAATAATTCACAGGAGGGTATATCCAATGTATATACATATAACTAATATAGAAGGGTGGGTTGGTTAATGTTGGGACCGAGAATTTATCTTCTTGAAATTGCTCGCAATTTCAGTTGTCTAGTTATTATTATTCTTATTATATTTTAATTAACTTGTACTCAACGCCACCTGCAGGCGTGAGTCTATTAACAACGCCTCCGGGTGTGATTATCTATTGACTAAACGTCAACGCCTGAGGGTGTTCAAGTCTATTGACACTTTGTAGTGTGCCCTGGGGGCACAGATGTCTTTCATGTACCTGAGCTTAAATAGCCTCAGGGGACGGCATGATCCTCTGATGCCCTAATGGCACTAACGTAGTCATCTCCATTCTGAGACTTGCCAGCAACTTTAGCAAATAAGGCTTAAATTATTTGTTGAATAAAAAAAAACCATTCTGTATCGATTATCCACATATCGGGTACTATCACTCAATTGGGCTCCAATAAGCGTAACAAAATACAGAAAATGTCACTCTAAATTTACTTAATGGAAGCAGAAAAGTTAATGCATTTTTACTCATAAAATGACATTGTCCTAATTTTCTTTTCTTTTTTTCTCACTTAAACGGAATGGTTGTACATGGTTTACAACTAATATGGAGTTGAGATTTTACACTCTTTTCATTTGCAAATCAATGAACCAGATGAGGAATGACTGATAAATATATATATGATATAACTGCCTAGTCCAACCAGTTTTATAGTTCAGCTACCAACTCAAAAATGTGTAGCTGCTATATCTAACAGATAAATTAATCTAGAATATTTCTTGTCTGACGAAACATTCACATGATCTAAGCGCTTTGCGGTATTAATAATATAAATATTTTCCTGTAAATTTCCACTAGGAGGTTCAAAGTCAGCCATTAACATAGTTGTAAATTGTTTTCAAATCATGAAGAAACACCTATTTCTGGTCATCAAAAATGGCAAACCATACATGAACAGTATTTTCGATACTATCTGCATATCATACTTTATTTTTATTGAAGATAAAATATTTAAGAACCCTATATGGATTTTGTAGATCACAATTAGAATTTCAGTATACGAAGGTAGATCACAATTAGAATTTCAGTATACGAAGGTAGGTGTGACATTCACATTTTATGAAATTCAAGGTACACAACCTGAACTGAGAAATTCTCTTCTTGAGAGACATCAATTTTGTTTTACAATATTTACTAGTTGTGAGTGAAAACAGACTGAAAATCGAACAATTATAAACAAAGATATGCCATTTTGAAATCAGCAGACCGCATTTTTTCAGTTTTGGGCACTTTTCATTGATTTTACCCTATAGTATAAACATAGATGCACTGATTTTACCCAATTAAGTATACTCATACTTAATTGGGGTAAAATCAGCTTTTTACCCAATGAAGGAATTTCAGATGTTACTTAGTTTTGAAATGTTTCCAAAATAGCCAACACAGGTAATACAAAAAAGAGGCGAGTTTGTTTGGTAAATCTTAGTACTTTTGTGATGTGTCTGTGTGTGATATTTGTGTGATGTATTGTATCTGTGTGTGAGAGTTGTATTGCCTGTTTTTATTTATGTATTGAGGTTTCCCAAAGACAAATTTCATTATTATGATAATAAAGGATTATCTTATCTTATCTTATCTTACCTTAACTGGCTTCCTACCTCACATGCAGTTAATATATAGTTGTGCATACTTTCCAGGAGTTTTAGGTTCCTACCTTGTGTAAGATTAGAGTTATTCAACACAATGTCAATGCAAGTCATTTGTCTCATTGTTTCTCACTGGTGGGGCACTGAGAGACAAAGGTAATAGGTACCGTGAAACACAATTTGATTGTACAACAAAAATGCAAAATGTCTCCAAATACCCTTATTTTAGTTAGCAAGTTCCTTTCATTGTCCATTGCTACTGGCCTAAAGCTTAGCCGGTTATTTTACCAGCAATCAGAGAAAGATGTAATGAAGACATGGAAGGCCCTAAAGTCCACATGATGTTATGCATATACCCTACAGCTTGGCTCATTCACTTGGCCTGGTATTGACACTAAGTACAAGGTATCATCAATTCAACATGTCATGCAAGTGACATCTAGCTGTCACTTTCATTATAAAGAGTTACATTGAATTGACTGTCTCACCCTGCCCCACCATCGCTTTGTCTCACTTTTTCCATGCTTAATATGAACTTGTGACCTTCTGAGGTCCATATATATTGCTGCAGCAATGTTTATTAATATCTGGAATTAAATAGCATGGGCATGAAAAAAATTAATTTACCTGGTGTAAAACCCAAAAAGTGAAATTTCAAACACCTTGCACATTTAATTCTTGCAGGTAATGGAACAATCTGGTGGTGATGTAGTGTTAGCATTATTACCTAAAGGGCAGTGTTATAACCTTCATTGTGTTGAAACTAGGTGCTTTGGATCACTGTTCCCTGTGTCTCACTGTTCCCCTCTCTCCCCTACTTTCATTGAGCATTGATCAAGTGTGAAAGTTGGTGGCAATTTGTTTATTTACTGGAATAAAATTAGTGCATGTATATTTTATTTTGTGAATATCATTTTGTGCAAGTTGCCAATAAATAGCCCCAATTTGCTCAAGTTGCTGCCAAGTGTTAGAATGGAGATGATGACCTGAAATACATAACCTTAGAGCGATTTATTAAAGCCATTAGAGCAACCTATGAAAATGTATCTACAGACATAAAATTTAACAAAAAACTGTCACATTATATCAATATTTTAAATCTATGATTAAAAAAAGTAAAAAAATAAATATATATCATTGTGATATTTTATGTCAGGGGTGTCACATTTCCTTTTATTTCAGGACAGTTTTTGCAACATGGCCACATTCAACGCCACATTTAACAGCTGCGATGGCGATTATGTGAAGGTTGGCTGGTACTGCGGTTCCGCCTTGTATAAGAAACATGATCCAACTGGGAGTACAGGGAGATATCTCATCCTCACTCAAAGTTTAAATAGGTGGACATGCCAGAAAGATAACATAGATCTTTCGATTTGTAAAAAGTTTTATACTTCCTTAGGAAGTTGGGAAGCGTATGGATCAGACCTTGATGGAAGGTGGTCGACCAGTAATAGAGTTAGTTATTGCAATTGTGTTTATTAAATAATTAAACATAAATACAGTGGGTTGCAAAAGTACTATAATTAATCCTCCTGCAGTTTACATGGTTACAGTAAACATTTCCTGTAGTTTTTATGCTATGCTGGCTGTAGCTGTTACTGGCTAAAGCCAGCGGCTTCTGTCTACTTCTAACTTATAGTTGTCTTACATCTATGACCACTGAAAAAATATAAACCTTGGTAAATGCAAGAAATTTATCTAATATATCATAAATATGTATAGACATGCATCTTTTTCATACAAGAAGGTGGTAAAGGTACTTCTTAAATCTGGCTTTGAGTAGCCAGATATAGCCAGGCAGTTCTGTTCAGTGGTTAGTAACATTGTATAGCAAAAGTTATCTAGCTTTGTCTAGGTTCAATTTGACAGGCTGTTTTTAATGAAACTAACTGTATGTCACACAACGTTAGGGACAGCTAGGTATAGGGAGAACTAGCTTTAGGGAAAACTAGGTTTTGGGAGTGTTGGGCATACAGTGCACTAGGTGAAGGGAGCAATAGGCACAGGGAAAGCTGGCCACTGGGGTTTGGGGTCATCACCTACTGTGTTACCATCCATTCCATGAGGAAGGAAAGAACTTTTAGGGAAAACTGCATTCTGCCTACCATAGCTGTTGTGCAAAGGGGTGAATGGCATGAAATAACAGTTGTATTCTCTGAAATTTATGCCCAGAAAAGGAATGGTGATGATTATAAACAAGAGCCTGGTGCTTATGATACTGACTTAGATGATGATGATGGCAACCATCCGCTAAGGACATGTATTATCCTGAAAGAGTCACATACATCAGGCAATCGTATGGTGATGTTGAGTTATGGAGCAGTAGAATTTATGTCCACAATTGGTGTGCTTTCCAATATCAAACTCTAAATGCCTTCTGAATTTGCGAGAAAACCAAGATGTTTGTTTGACCTGGTCATGTCCGTGACAACTCCAAACTTTTCTCAGCAATGTTTTTGTGTTCTGCCCACCTTCTCTCCACTTTCTTGTGAACTCACTGTTGACCATGAAAGTTTATAAATTCTTTGTCATGTAGGCTACAGTGACCAGACTGGCCGAGATCATAGTAATTCGAATGATGACAATTCTTATGTTGATGATCAGTGATAATGATGTTACAGTTAAATGTTATGACCAGACATCCCACGAGAAAAAAGGTGTTAATACTGGTGATCCTATGCTTGAGTAAAGAGAAAAATTGTATTAGAATGAGAATGCACCAATTTTATAATTATTGAAATGATTTATATATTTGAGTAAAGAGATCAGGCACGGATGAAAAACATCTAGTGCCAAGAGACATGAGAACAAAATCATTATTTCCCATATTCAATTGATTAAGGAGCCCATCAATTTAATGATGGTTTTGATATTTATTTTATGAAAACATGCTGTATATAACGGAAACATTTCTAGTATTACTTGATATAAACAATTATTAGATGAGAATTGCATCTATGTATGATATAGCATTTTACACAAATCAAACAAGTTATGTCATATGCTCACATGCTATACAAGAAAAGCACTTTCTTTGACAATTGTTATTAGAATGAAACTCACATGCCATTTCTGGCTTGGCATTTTAAATCGAATCTTTGGCTTGGCATTTTTAAATTTATACAAACATTTCACATAATGGAGAGTTATCTTAATGCACTAGTGTTTGGGTAGTTCGTGCATGTACAATCCGCCAGGGGGCTACAACTGTTAGATCTACTATTGTAGGATGCCTTGTAATATTTTGTGTGTCAAACATGACAGTGACTAATTATACTGAACTGTTATTCACCACTACTATGTACCAATGTTGTTTGCTTACATTGCATAAGTGTATTTATATAAGCAATTCTCTACCTTAACTTTTTCTGTATTGTAGGTCACGAATGACCTAATTTATATGAATTAATGCATGTCCAAGTATGAAAAATTATTATTATTATGTATTTAAAAACCCCACTTTTACACAGTTGTATGTACATCTACTATGACTTCTAATTACCTATTATGACATAAATTCTCGTAATAGATAAACAAGACTTGTTTTATCATTGTGTTAAGTTGTGTGATACCAGTAAAGAAACATCCTTGGCTGCAGCATATACAAATAAATATAACAGGCCTGCAGTCTCTGCACTAGGGGGAGCACCTGCAGCAGTGATCTCCACAGCAACCACTGGGCTTGGCCTATGATACTAGAAAAGTTAAGAAAAGAGTGTTCTCAGATAGTGGTTTATAGCAGCAGGGCATAGAGGGACCTGAGCCAGAAAGGGAATCAGGAATCAAAGGGAATCAGGAGACAATTGTTAAATTTGAGGGAGCTGAGATTAGGTGACACACTGGTCAATCAGCTGCAGAACCAGGGATGTGTATCTTTCAGTAAAGTAGACTATGTATACCAAGGTTAAAGATGACATTGCTTGATTGATGATGACTAGGTGTGAATTGAGTGATATTAAACTTTCAAATATTTTCATGAGTTGTGACTTACTCCAGGGATGAGAAAAAGGAATTATGAAATTGAGAATGGCCACTCAAATTAATAATTGTCTGATTGGGTAATTTGTAAAATTAACAAATCATGGTACAGTTACACAAAGTGCATGAAGTGGCTCAATTTCTTTATATATTAATTTAATTCAGCTAACAGGCATTACAAGCTGCCATAATGGCTTCTTGAGGAATTACACTCCTGCAAAGCCTTGTCACCTGGATAAACGATCCTGGACCCGGATCAGATGCCTTGCGATATTTGATAAACCGATGCTTGAATATAAACAGAAGAATTCTGAAGAAACCAACACTGCAGAGATTTACAGGTAAATGTGAAGCAATGGAAATATATGATGAAGCTGAATGAATGACAAGCTAACAGTAATTATCATGAATTGAAAACATAGCAATTTCCAATGGTACACATATAATGATACTTAAATAGTCTTTGACATAAATGCCTCAAATACTCTTCGATTATTTTCTCAATAATTGCACAATTTAATACACTCCTTAAAACTAACTTTCTGAATACTGGATCTGTCTGGCCTTTGTATTTATTTGCGACTATTCCGAATGTGTTCTTTTGTCATTTTTTGTCATTTTGTTATTTAGGTTTTCACTTCCAACATAAACTTCCATACTTCAGATGGGGCAAGATCAAAGCATAGATTAGTGTCAACAGTATTACCATGAAAAATATTTTCATCTTACACATGATTCCTGTTGTCTGTAGGAATTTAATAGATATTTTAGAAATGTCAGCTTGTCTCCTTCAAACCTGATTTATTAATAAACTTTAAGGAGAGGATGACATCATAGCATTAATTGTTCCAACCACAGGAACTGTGATCATTAAATTCCCTGATAATTTGTTTTTGTCTGTATTATGAATACTAGGCAATATGCATCCTATTAAATTAACACTTAGAAGTAATTAACGTTGTCCTTATTATATTGAAAACGTAGTAGGATCCACAGAAATATGTGCTTGTATTGAATTTTCTGCAATTAGGTAAACTGGGCACCTGATCTATGTAAGTCTTCCTCTGTGCAGAAAATACTGTCAAAATTTTTAATTGGGGAAATAAATATGTGTATTACTGCTGTAAAGGTTGCAGCATGTGGGTTTCTAACTGCATTATATATGCATTGATACAGACAGTACATGTAGTTGACAGAAAGTCCATGTCACAATTAACCTCTGTCACCTGCAAGCCCAACACAAACTCTTCTGAGGCATGGTTCCTGGCTGCATTAGGACAAGTTAGATCACAATGCATTGCCTTACCTAAGGCCTAATCTATGAAGAATGTAGACAAAACTGTGACATGTCACAAGCGTAGCATTTGCGCGGAATGACTTATGGACAGCACATACTGAATGAAATATCAAATCAGCAGGTTACATTGATTGTCAGACTCCTTTAACAAACTGATACAGCGCTATAACTTGTCCTTGTTCCTACGAAGGACAATTATAACATTATTTCCATGTGTAGTTAGTAATTCAAAATCAGTATTCGATATAGTATCGACCTAAAAATCATCAGTCCTGTTGGTCAATATATCCTTTTTTTTAAGAACAATTATAATAAGATTTTAGTAAGAAGGTGTCACTTCAAAATGTCACTACATAAATTTGGTACATTTGCGACGACAACTTTAATGTCAACTACTGCAACAAAAACCAATTTATATTGTTTTTGCCACATCACTTAGTGCTAATGTTAAATACATGATATTCTTCAAAATGAACATGAATTTCCAAGATATTACTTGCTAAATTGGCTGTCACACCGAAATTGCAAACAAATGGCTGTCTCGACAGATGTAACTTTGCAATCTTTGCTCAAAGTATTACCAAATGGCCAATATTCCTCACTATATACTTCATAGGGCCCAGACTTTATTTGTCAGAATGCATGTAATTAAGAATTACTAGGCTTGACACAAAAGATGCCCAGATGCATGTCTTCATTATTTGTGTATTAGGCCCAAAATGGTGCACTTCTTGCCACTCCAGTCTCAGTATGTACAGCCTTTGGATATTGTAATAAAGTCTGTCTTTACCTCTCTAACACATGCCATATTTCCTTTATAAGGACAAGATACATACCCGGAATTGCACAACATGGACAAATACAGCGTCAACAGTGACTGTTGCATATCCTGAAGATGTTGCAGATGCCTTTTTTCAAGCATATTGTTGTACAATACTTTTGTTTTTCCAAACCTTGGTGTTACCTAAACATGAGAATTGTTTCAGCTTTCAATCTATCACACCTGCTTATCAGAAAACGTTTTTTAGATGTTTGCATTTGAAGCTGCAGTGATTGGATTTTTGTTTGATTTCTGGTGAAAGATGTGGTAATAATCTGTTGAGAATACACCTCAGTGTGATAAACAAGAACATGGAGACACCGTAGAATGGGGTTACTCTATTGTCAGTATGCACTTCTAGGTCCTCTGTCAGGGACCAGTGTTTTAACCATTAACTAGTAGGAATGGGGACTTGGCAGTGATGGTATTGTGAAGTGCATGACCCTGAAGAGTGATTTACTGGCTGCGGGTTGGGCGTATAGTCCCCTGGGGGTTGAGAAAGACTCGATCATGCTTGAACAGGCCTCAGGGGTGAATTGTGACGTCAGTGGAGCTTGATCTATATCAAGATAGCAGACAAAAAACCAAGACGCATACATTTACATTAAAAGCATTTACCAACTTCTATTGAGGTGTGCATTGGTTAACATTCTGACACAAGCACTCAGTTGGGCATTGTTGGCATTTTAACCCTATGGTGAGGTTGGTAAATAAACCTACCCAGAGTAAAATTTAAATTTTTAACAAGGTGTCTATGTCTCATGTCAACAGTATGTCTGCCTTTTGCTCCGACTAGAACAAAGATAAGAAATGCATAGCATGGTAGTCACCATGAAATACAATAATACATTATGTAGATGTCTTATACGTGAACGTTATGGACATTTGTAAAGTAGAATGTACTCTTTGAAATTGTCAATTCTCGAAATAGCTGCAGTTTAATAGAAATGAAAAGCACTAAATCCTATTCACAATGACAAGACCATTGAGACAATACTGATAATTTATCACTGTACAATGAAATACAATAATACATTATGTATTATTGTATTTCATTATAGAGCTTTTTACGAGCAAAGAAATTACTGTCTGGCTCATACTTATTTGCAATGCATTTGTGTGTGTGCGCTTTTATTCAAACTCCTTATTTTAAACAGAATGACAGAATTGAGAAACAAAGTGATCAGTACAGTTCTTTAGTTCAACTAAACTGATAATAATCTGCGAACAAACTTGCTGGTAGAATACTTTTGTCAGATCGATCACAATACAATAACGTAATTGGACAATAATTTGAAGAAACTCCACAAGGTATTGTCAAGACTATTGATGAGACACTTTCAGATCCTCAAGTCTTTCATTTCACAAAAGATATCCGTTGCCGGTGGAAAGCTGGTAACCGTCTGTGGTCAAGGTAGTATTATTCTTTAAGCTTTTAGATTCTAATGTTAATTCAATTTAAGTAACTCGGTAATATGTAAAAATGTAAACACTGAATATTAACACCAGTGACTGTCTATACCTATTGGTTCATTGTTTTTATCATTGTAGTTTAGAATTAATGGACAGTTAAGCCTTTGTTGATAGTGGAAAGTGTCTGATTGTAAGTTGTGTGTCGAAGTGACTGAATACAGTCTAAACGCACTGGACATATAGGCTTGAATGTGTCTGAACTAACTAGTTTATCATTTACATAACCAGTTAGTCAAATACATAACAAGTTAGTCAAATACATAACAAGTTAGTCAGTCTTAGAGGCAAATACATTCAACAGCAAGAGCATATTTTTAGTGTGACAACCCTGCATGGAGTGACACCATCCTTTTATTTGGAAAAGCTGCTTTTTTTTGTTTTTTGTTTTTGTTTTTGGCCTCAAAGGCATCTACACTCAACACCTAAAGAACGTGTATACATTAATTTAAAAGATGTCTTTGTATGTAATGCCTCACTACAATTATTAACCCTGAAGTACCAGAAGACCCAGAAACCGAGGTTCACGACTTTCTAAGACCTTGTTTTTCACATTATGGTGTGTTCGATAGACATAATACCTTCATCTTATACCAAAATTTATATACAAATTTATATATACATATTATATATTGTGAAAAGACATTTGGTCTTTGATGACTCTCAATAAAAGGCTGTCTTTGCAGTTTTTGATAATGATATTCAGATCAGATCTGGTTAAAAACAATCCCAACAAAATTTCTTTTCTGCAGAAATGAAGACCCTTCTCATTGCATCAGCATTGGTGGTCTCCGCTGTAATTGGCGTGCGAGCTTTTTGCGGTACAACGTACATCAGCAATTGTCAGGCTGGATTTCTGACACCTAAAAAAGGTGTCAAGGGAAGCTTGTACAACTTAGAAAGTCTGCCTCAATGTATTAAAAAGTGCAACGAGTTCCGCACTGAATGTTTTGCATTTGACATCACTCTGCAAACTGACGGTTTGTTCTCTTGCCAACTGCTGAAACGAAGAGGGTACTCAAATTGTGTCACTACACCAAATACCCGTCACTATTTTCTGGTAAGTCAACAGTAAAACTACCCAAGGTCGGGTGGTCTAAAAATATGAAGGAAAAAAAGTTTTGAAATGCCCAGGTCATAAATGATCAAAACAAAGTTTTACTCAATTTGGGTCTGTATGTTAATATGAAGAGGTTGCTAAAAGGGCCTGAATAAATACTTAAGAACACTCTATGGAAACTATGCCTGCATTGTAAAGTGCGATTATTAATATAATTTTTTTCAAATATTGTTTTTTACCCCAAAATCATAACCGAGTGTGCCAAGTTTATTATGTTGACCTATCAATATGTTTGTTTACTTCTTAATGTATTTCTGGGCAGTAGCCACAGGCTGAAATCAGCCTCATGCTGGCTACTGCCCGGTATTTTATGTCATCATCTCCATTCTGAGATTGCCAGCAACTTTAGCAAATAAGGCTTAAATTATTTGTTGAATAAAAAAAAAACATTTTGTATCGATTTTCCACATATTGGGTACTATCACTCAACTATGCCCCAATAAGTGTAATGAAATGCAGAAAATGTCACTCTAAATTTACTTCATGTGAGCAGAAAAGTTAGTGTATAAGCGGCAAAGATTCAATTGTCTTTTCTTGAAATTTTCGGTTGAATAATGCATTTTTACTCATAAAATAACATTGTCCTGATTTTTTTTTCTTACTTAAACGGAATGGTTGTACATGGTTTTACAACTAATATAGAGTTGAGATTTTACACTCTTTTCTATTGCCAATCAATGAAGCAGATGAGAAATGGTTGATAAATATTGATATAACTACCTAGTCCAACCTTAGGGTGGGGGCCTAGCTCAGAGGTAGCGCTCTGGGCTTCCAACAGCTGGGTCCCGGGTTCGATTCCCGGTCGAGCCTAAGTTGGATGTCTGTTTCATCCTTCGTCTCATTGCCATGGTATCTGCCTGTCCTAATTAGCCCACCTGGTGCAGAAATACAGGATGTCAAGCCCTAATCACCCACTGAACTGAGAAATTCTCTTCTTGAGAGACATCAACGTTGGTTTCTTACCATAAAAGCACACAATATTTACTACATGTGAATGAAACAGACTGAAAATCAAACAATTATAAACAAAGATATGCCATTTAAAAAAAACGGACAGAAGTTTTTCAGTTTTTGGCACTTTTAATTTATTTTACCCTATAGTATAAACATAGATGCACTAATTGACCCCAATTAAGTATACCTATACTTCTGGACCTGAGCCTTCATCTTCATTGGGTGGCTTCTCTGCTGCACCTTATCCAGTGGTGCCTGGTTCTTCTTTCATGAGGGGGCAGGGGCCTAGCTCAGAGGTAGTGCTCTGGGCTTCCAACCGCTGGATCCCGGGTTCGATTCCCGGTCGAGCCTAAGTTGGATGGCTGTTTCATCCTTCGTCTCATTGCCATGGTCTCTGCCTGTCCTAATTAGCCCAACTGGTGCAGAAATACAGGACGTAAAGCCCTAATCACCCACCCCACCCTTCTTTCATGAACCCTCCTTCAGTGGGATCCTTGCTGTCTGGCAGTGATAACCTTCCTACCAGTTCGACTCCGCTCAACATGAGCCAGCTGCTGAGCTCGTCCTTCCTGATGAGTCAGATGTCTCCGAAGAAGTAATCACCTTACCCTGTTCCTATTCTCGTAGATTTTCCAGTAGGAAAAACAAGAAAACTAAAAATAAATGTATGGCCTTTTTCAAGACCACCAAATCCTCCCAAGAGAGCACACCATGTACACATCTTTGTGTGACAAATCCAAAAAAAAATAGTCCCTGATCCACCAACTATATCTCATCTTGGCCCTTCTCTAATTTTTTCCCCCTTGATATAACTTTTAACTTTCTCTGAATGTTTGGTCATCAATAATTAGTTTCTTTTATTTTATATTGTTGTTGGTCAATTTTTATGCCAATACATTCTAAAATCTTCCAATTTTTTGGCCCCTGAAATAATAATTTTTACTATTTTTTTCCTTTCATTCAAAAACCCACCAACTCTGTCTATCTTAAATGTTCTTGTCCCTTAATAAGTAAAATATGTTTTTTTGGACTGAAAACATTCCACAAAAAAGTTACCTCTTGTAAAGTCTTTTAAATAAAATTGTTGATTTTTGAGTTTTATAAAAGGGGCTAACAAAAATTGTATTTGACAGAGATTTTAAGGGACAAGAACATTTAAGAAGGACAACAGAGTTAGTTGGTTGGTCAGGGACTATTTCTTTTTTGATTTGTCACACAAAGATGTGTACATGGTGTGTTCTCTTGGGAGGATTTGGTAGCCTTAAAAAAGGTCATAAAGTTTTTGGAGTTTTCTTGTTTTTCCTACTGGAACATCTACGGGAACAGGAACAGGATAAGGTGATTGCTTCATACGGAAGGATGAGTTCAGCAGCTGGCTCATGTTGAGCAGAGCCGACCTGACAGGAAGGTTATCAATGGCAGACAGCAAGGATCCCACTGAAGGAGGGTTCAAGGAAGAAGAACCAGGCACCACGTGAGAAGTATAAGAGAAGACACCCAATGAAGATGAAGACACAGATCCAGAAGCTTCTCAAATCATATCGTCTTGCCATGGGACACTTCTTCCAAGACCCAGGATTGACCTGATGGGTGACTGGATCTCCGCGGTCAAGCATGTTGTTCTGGGTTGTCAGATATCTGATTCTCATGAGGTTGTAGAGGCAGCAGCATGCAAGGACTAAAGATTCCACAGTCTTGGTTTTCTGGGTCGTAGTGATTAGTAGACACCTAAACCTTGATGCCAGGTCGCTCTGGAGAGTCTGTAATTTTAGATCCTCTGCTGTCTGGTCATGTTGCGCAGAGGCAGTGGTTTCATCAGCCAGGTTCTCAAAGGGAAGGCATCATCCCCAACGACGAAGTATGGTACAGGTCTGTCACCACTAGCAACAGGTTCAGGTGGAGGTAATTCAATGGTCCCATCATCTAGAGCTTCCTTCAGGACTCATCTTCTTTCTGCAGCTCTTCTGGACTGTTCTTCATCGTGCATAATAGCCTATGAAAGAGTTCCTAGTTGCAGATTTAACAATGGCTGTTGGTTGGTCTATTGCATGTGCCATGGTCCTTCCTCTGTGGTAAAGAGGAGCAGAGTGAAGGATACAGACAAGCAGCCACTTTATATATTCACATCTGCCCCCTCCACCATGACAGCCGGCCTTCAAACGTAATACACGTAGTTCACATAGTTCACGTAGTTCACGTAGTTCACGTAGTTAACTCGTCGGGTTGTTCCTTGTAACCCTCACAGTCATGATTGACTCGTGCTTGATACACCCCTCACTCATACAAGCCTGCGGGTCGTATGTAGATGCCGTGGAGTCTCCCGTCGTAAACATGATTTACCCGTGGCTCACCCGGCCTCAGACCAGGCACATCATCCGTCGGGTCTGGTATGTAACCTACGTGTGATCCGCCGGGCGTCCGTGATTCACACCTCGCTGCCGCCAACTCACCCGTCGCCTTAAAGGCCGGGGGTCTAGGGGTAGCGATTACCCCGGGGTCAGCAATTAGCTCCACATACCATATAAGGTAATTGGGGTTCTAGAAACAGCTGAATACCCCTTTATTCATTGGGTAATAAGAAGTGGTCATTGCGTCAGACTGACCAATGACTATAGGGGTAGAGCACACTTGATGGCTGTTGCTTTGCAATGTAAACTAAGATGCGCACACCTGTCAATACAATTTTTAAAGAAATATAGTAAAATTTATCATAAATTCATAAAACAAATGATAGATAAAATTAAATGCTAGATAAAATTAAATGCTAGATAAAATTAATTGATAGATAAAATGAAATGATAGATAAAATTAAATGATAGATAAAATTAGATTGACAAAATTAAATAGACAAAAGTTAGACAGATAGTTAGGTAGTTCTGTCTATCTATCTATCTATCTGTCTATCTATCTATCTATCTATCTATCTATCTATCTATCTATCGAGCTATCTATATATCTGTCTATCTGTCTATCTCTATCTTTCTATCTATCTATCTATCTATCTATCTATCATTTACCTCATGAAAACAACGATCTATCTGCAAATCAAATGAAGAAATTTACTACTATAGCAAGAAATGGCTTAAATAATGCATGGGTTATATTAGTATAAAAAGCATTGAAATTTATACAATTGGCAATTAAAGCAATTAATGTGACATGAAAATTTGGCAGTTGGGAATTTAACAAATATAAATCATTAACCCTGTGATATAAATTAATGGTGTCCACTTCAAACATAAGTTACATGGTCATATTCAAATGTGTTGCATAATGCCACATGAGCAGGTGGAACCAACGTCAGATTGGGGGTGCTATTGTCTCCTTGCTAATTTTGTATTGTACCCCCTTACCCCCCCCCCCCCTGCCCTCCAACCCAAATATCTTGCTATTTTGCAAAAGCAGCATTCTAGAATAGATGTCAGTGAGTGAAGCATCATATGTATAAGCAGTCATTTGACAGGAATAGCAATGTTAGAACCTTTCAGTCAAATTATGGATTATAACACTTTGTTTTGCTTGGAATGACATGGATGACTTTGCTTTGAAATTATTTATGATATGACACTGAAAAGATGCAATCCAACATGTACCACTCGGAATTGAGACTGGCACTCAAATTATTTGAGGAGCTTTTGAGGATACATTTGAATGCCTGACACTAGTTTGAGGTAGGTTTTTTCGCTTCTCTTTTCTATCTTCTTATGATCCCACAACATTGTATCATATAGACCTGTATTACCATCAGGCAATCATGTCTGGTAAGCAAACCACGTGGTCCCTTGGTGTTTACAAACAATCAATGCATCTCAGAGGGTGGAGTCTGAAATATCATGTGACCATCAGCCAATCGCATCCAAGCCCGGTTTATCAAACACATTTGACCACTTACAGCACTATTTCTCCTAATAATGTTGAAAATACAAGTTTCTGAGATTGTCAAGTTTTCACTTCCACTAAAGTTGGTCCCCCCCCCCCCCCGAAACGATTTATGTAAGATTATGCACATTTATACTGTGTTTATTTAGATATTCAAGTTCTTGTGTAAGGGGTTGGGAGATGTTGACTGCTTGAAGGCCAAACCCAGAATGAGTGGATGCCGCGATAGTGGCCTTATATACGGGACCCCCGGCCTTTAAGCCCTGCCCCTTTTTGCTTCCAACAACCATGGTGAAGTCATCAAAATGGGTATTACATAATTCTACAAGAGCAATACGGCTTTACTGGGAAAACTGGCTATGTGAGAACCCCCGCCTAATACAAAAAAGAGGCGAGTTAGTTTGGTGAATCTTGGTACTTTTTGTGATGCGTCTGTGTGTGATGTTGTATCTGTGTGTAAGAGTTGTTTTGCTTGCTTTTTATTTATGTATTGCGGTTTCCTCGAGACAAATTTCATATTGTGCATACTTGCCAGCAGTTTTAGGTTCCTACCTTGGCCTGGTATAGACACTGAGTACAAGGTATCATCAATTCAACATGTCATGCAAGTGACATCTAGCTGTCATTTCTCTTATGAAGAGTTACATTGAATTGACTGTCTCACCCTGCCTCACTCAAGCTTTGTCTCACTGTTCCCATGCTTAATATGAACTTGTGGCCTTCTGAGGTCCATATATATTACAGCTACAGCAATGTTTATTACCATCTGGAATTAAATAGCATGGGCATGACCAAACATTACTTTACCTGGTGTAAAACCAAAAAAATATAATTTCAAACACCTCACGCACTTAATTCTTGCAGGCAATGGAACATTCTGGTGGTTATGTAGTGTTAGCATTAATACCTAAAGGGCAGTATTATAACCTTCATTGCGTTGAAACTAGGTGCTTTGTCTCACTGTTCCCTGTGCCTCATTGTTCCCCTTTCTCCCCTACTTTTATTGAGCACTAATAAAGTGTGAAATTTCATGATAATTTGTTTATTTACTGGAATAAAATTGGTGCATGTATATTTTATTTTGTGAATATAATTTTGTGCAAGTTGCCAACAAATAGCCCAAATTCGCCCAAGTTGCTGCCAAGTGTTAGAAAGGAGATGATATCTGACCTGCAATACACCAAACAATGAAGGAAAACTATAACCTTAGAGCGATTTATTAAGGCTATTAGAACAACCTATAAAAATGTATCTACAGACATATAATTTAACAAAAAATTGTCACATTATATCAACATTTTGAATCTAATTAAAAAAAGTTAAAGAAATATATATCATTTTGATATTTTATGTGAGGGGTGTCACATTTCCTTCTATTTCAGGACAGTTTTTGCAACATGGCCACATTCAACGCGACATTTAACAGCTGCGATGGCGATTATGTGAAGGTTGGCTGGTACTGCGGTTCCGCCTTGTACAAGAAAATTGATCCAACCGGAAGGATAGTGAGATATCTCATCCTCACTCCATTTTTAAATAGGTGGGCATGCAAGAAAGATAACATAGATCTTTCGATTTGTGAGAAGTTTCGTACTTCCTTAGGAAGTCGGGAAGCGTATGGATCAGACCTTGATGGAAAGTGGTCGAGAGGTAATACAGTTAGTTATTGCAATTGTGTTTATTAAATAATTAAAAATAAATACAGTGGGTTGCAAAAATACTATAATTAATCCTCCTGCAGTTTACATGGTCACAGTAAACATTTCCTGTAGTTTTTATGCTATGCTGCCTGTAGCTGTTACTGGCTAAAGCCAGCGACTTCTGTCTATTTCTAACTTATAGTTGGCTTACATCTATGACCACTGAAAAAATATAATTCTTGGTGAATGCAAGAAATTTATTGACTATATCATAAATATGTATGAAGAATAAACATGCACCTTTCCAATACAAGATGGTGGTAAATGTACTTCTTAGGTATAGGGTGAACTAGATTTAGGGAGAACTTGGTTTGGGAGTACTGGGCATAAGGTGCACTAGGTGTAGGGAGCAATAGGTGCAGGGAAAGCTGGCCACTGGATTTGGAGTCATCATCTTCTGAGTTACCATCCATTCCATGAGGAGGCAAAGAACTTTTAGGGAAAGCTGCATTCTGCCTACCATTGTTGTTGTGCAAAGGGGTGAATGGCATGAAATAACAGTTGTATTCTCTGAAGTGTATGCCCAGAAAACGAATGGTGATGATTATAAACAAGAGAATGGAGCTAATGATACAGACTTAGATGATAATGATGGCAACCCTCCACAAAGGACATATATTATCCCGGAAGAGTCACATACGTCAGGCAATCGTATGGTGACCTAGGCAGGATGTTGAGTTATGGAGCAGTAGAATTTATGTCCACAATTGGTGTGCTTTCCAATATCAAACTCTAAATGCCTTCTGAATTTGCGAGAAAACCAAGATGTTTGTTTGACCTGGTTGTGTCCGTGACAACTCCAATCTTTTCTCAGCAATGTTTTTGTGTTCTGCCCACCTTCTCTCCACTTTCTTGTGAACTCACTGTTGATAATTAAATTTTATAAATTCTTTGTCATGTAGGCTACAGTGACCAGACTGGCTGAGATCATAGTAATTATAATGATGACAATTCTTATGTTGATGATCAGTGATAATGATGCTACAGTTAAATGTTATGACCAGACATTCCACAAGAAAAAAGGTCTAAATACTGGTGATCCTATGGTTCAGTAAAGATAGTGTAATGTATCCATTTTATAATTATTGAAATGATTTATATATTTGAGTAAAGAGATCAGGCACGGATGAAAAACATCTAGTGCCAAGAGACATGAGACCAAAATCATTATTTCCCATATTCAATTGATTAAGGAGCCCATCAATTTAATGGTTTTGATATTTATTTGATGAAAACACGCTGTATAAAATTGAACAATTTATATTATTACTTGATATAAACAATTATTAGATGAGAATTGCAAGCTATGTATGATATAGCATTTTACACAAATCAAACAAGTTATGTCATATGCTCACATGCTATGCAAGAAAAGCACTTTCTTTGACAATTGTTATTTGAATAAAACTCACATGCCACTTCTGGCTTGGCATTTTAAATCGAATCTTTGGCTTGGCATTTGTAAATTTATACAAAAATTTCACATAATGGAGAGTTATCTTAATGCACTAGTGTTTGGGTAGTTCGTGCTTGTACAATCCGCCACAGAGGCTACAACTGTTAAATCGGATGACTTGTAATATTTTGTGTGTCAAACATGACAGTGATTATTATACTGAACTGTTATTCACCTTACTATGTACCAATGTTGTTTGCTTACATTGCATAAGTGTATTTATACAAATGCTTCTCCACCTTAACTTTTTCTGTACTGTAGGTCACAAATGACCTAATTTATATGAATTAATGCATGTCCAAGTACAAATGATTATTATTATGTATTTAAAAACCCCACTTTTACAGTTGTATGTACAATATCTACTATGACTTTTAATTACCTATTATTACATATATTCTAGTAATAGATAAACAAGACCAGTTTTATCAGTGTGTTATGTTGTGTGATACCAGTAAAGAAACATCCTTGGCTGCAGCATATAAAAATAAATATAACAGGCCTGCAGTCTCTGCACTAGGGGGAGCACCTGCAGCAGTGATCTCCACAGCAACCACTGGGCTTGGCCTATGATACTAGAAAAGTTTAGAAGAGAGGGTTCTCAGATAGTGGTTAACAGTAGCAGGGCATAGAGGGACCTGAGCTATAGGACCAGAAAGGGAATCAGGAATCAGAGGGAATCAGGAGACAATTGTCAAATTTGAGGGAGCAGAGAATAGGTGACATATTGGTCAATCAGCTGCAGAACCAGGGATGTGTATCTTTCAGTAGAGTAGACTATGTATACCAAGGTTAAAGATGACATTGCTTGATTGATGATGACTAGGTGTGAATTGAGTGATATTAAACTTTCAAATATTTTCATGAGTTGTGACTTACTCCAGGGATGAGAAAAAAATTATTGAGAATTGAGAATGGCCACTCAGACTAATAATTGTCTGATTGGGTAATTTGTAAAATTAACAAATCATGGTACAGTTACACAAAGTGCATGAAGTGGCTCAATTTCTTTATATATTAATTTAATACAGCTAACAGGCATTACAAGCTGCCATAATGGCTTCTTGAGGAATTACACTCCTGCAAAGCCTTGTCACCTGGATAAACGATCCTGGACCCGGATCAGATGCCTTGCGATATTTGATAAACCGATGCTTGAATATAAACAGAAGAATTCTGAAGAAACCAACACTGCAGAGATTTACAGGTAAATGTGAAGCAATGGAAATATATGATGAAGCTGAATGAATGACAAGCTTACAGTAATTATCATGAATTGAAAACATAGCAATTTCCAATGGTACACATATAATGATACTTAAATAGTCTTTGACATAAATGCCTCAAATACTCTTCGATTATTTTCTCAATAATTGCACAATTTAATACACTCCTTAAAACTAACTTTCTGAATACTGGATCTGTGTGGCCATTGTATTTATTTGCAACTATTCCGAATGTGTTCTTTTGTCATTGTATTATTATGATATTGTCAATAAAACTCAAGACAGTGTTGTGGGAGCAACTGGCAAGACGCCATTGTATCGTTGAACGCCGAGCATGCGCAAACAAACAGGATACGCTAAATAAATGCGGACCATACAATATCGCTACATCCCTTTTTGTTTTTTTAAGAAATAACTCTCTATATTTAAAATTTTATATCAAATAACTGACAGTCATGAAAATATCTATTCTATATGCGACTCAAATATAATGTAGTCTTCAACCTATCAATATTACTCTTTAAACTGCTAGGTAATAAAAATCAAACTTATCAATATTACCCTTTAAACTGCTAAGTAATAAAAATCAATAAAATGTGCACACCAGCAGTGTTGTCTGTAATTACTTAGAATTTAAGATTTGATAGCAATACTATAAGTTGTAAAAACTCATATCCAACATCTGTGTATCTAAACAAAACCTAAGCTATCATGTAATACAGTTTATATATCTACTTCTTCCTTTATTGCATTAACATCTTGACACACGGAATGCAATTGACTATGATAACTCTATAATATCAATCTCAAAAACAATATTGGCACAACGAATATACAATACTGTAACCTTTGGCACAAATATCCATAGAAACACACAATTCAAAACATAGTATGCATAAGTCAGTAAACAATCAACACATTTGCAATCATAATATTTCTTAAGAGTTCATTTTACACAGCACACATAACACAATCAGATAGTCGATTGGTATTTCTTGATGTGCCGCATGAGATTTGGCTATCATCTCAGATTGCATTGATTTTGGAATAATCACACAAGTTCCTCGAAACAATAACCCATCATGTACCGAGAGCTCATCCCTGTATGGCCAGTACTCTCTCACAGATAATGGTACTTGATTTGTGTTGTCTGGCCATCCGGCTTTGATGATTTGAGCCAATTGTAGCAACGTGACATCTTCTTGGCAGTGTATCTTGATCTTTTCCAGTCTTTCATCTTGAATGGAAACACCCTCTGTTGGATTGATCCTTTCAATTTCCTTCGCAATAGACTTGACTGAACCTAGAGCATAAATGATTTGGTGTTCCTGCGACTTGTCATTGTGCTTGTGTGCAAGTGCAGCTCTGGACAATGCATCAGAGATGTACATCTCTTTGCCCGGCTTGTGCTGCACTGTGATGTCATAGCGTTGCAAATGCAAGCGCATACGTTCCGCTTGGGTGCCTTCAGAATGCTTTTATTCAATATGGTTTCTAATGGCTTGTGGTCGGAGTAGACAGTTATAGCTTTGCCTAGAATGTATGAGTCGAAATGCACAGGCAAAAACCACAGCCAGAGCCTCGCACTCAATTGGGGCATAATTTCGCTCTGGGCCAGAGAGTGCTCGAGAAGCAAATGCCACGGGGTGTCCATCTTGAAGTAACACAGCTCCAAGGCCCACTGATGATGCATCGCACTCAATAGCAGCAGGTTTCGCTTGGTCGAAATATCTCAAAGTGGGGGCTGTTGACAAAAGGGATTTGATTTTCTCAAAAGCAATGTCATGTTGGGGTAGCCAGTCAAACGGTATGTCCTTGTCTGTCAATCGACGTAGGGGCTCACAGACTGTGCTGAGATGTGGAGTAAACTTGGAAAGGTAGTTGACCATTCCTAACAAGCGTTGTACTCCAGCCACATCAGTGGGTTTCGGCATGTTTGAAATGGCTAGGATCTTATTTGGGTCTGCTTGCAATCCATTGGCACTGAGAACATGTCCCATGTAAGATACTGAGGACATCTTGTACTTGAGCTTGCGACGGATTAACTTCAATTTCCGTTCTCGTGCCCTATCCATCAATACTATGAACGCTTGATCATGGGCCTTCTCTGCCTCTTCTTGCGTATTACCAGCTCCATATATAAGGATGTGACTTCGACATTGCTCAATCCTTCTAGGCATTCCTGTAAAATCCTAGAAAACTCTTCTGGTGCAGACTTAATTCCAAATGGTAAGCTCAGCCACCGATATCGACCGTATGGTGTCCAGAAGGTTGTGAGGTAACTTGACTCTGTATCCAGTACGATTTGGTTGAAACCATCTTTCGCATCTACCACTGTAAACACCTTGGCCTTATTCAGCTTTGTAGCCAATTCCTCGAGTGTTTGTGTGGGAAAATGGTTCCGGTAAATTGCTTCGTTCAGTTCTTTCGGATCGAGACAAACTCGAAGCTTGGCTTGTGTCTTGACTGCAACCATGTTGTTAATCCATGGGGTTGGAATTTCGACTTTCTGAAGCACCTTAGTGGACTCCATTTCCTGTAATTTTTCTTTCAGTTCTTTCTGTAATGGAACTGGGACTCGTCTGGAGTGATTCTGCACTGGCTTGATCTCTGGATTAATACGAATCGACAGGGTTCCTATTTCTCCTAGTCCAGTGAAGACATCTTGATATTTGTCCAGGAGTTTCTCTACCTCTGAAGGCTTAATTATTTCTGTGCACTGGTGTACAAAGGCTTCATTTATGCTGAGCAGCTTTAACTTTTCGCCAGTTGTGCCAGAAATAAGTGTCACTGGAGCATCCTTAACAACTTCCACATGTACTTTTAACATTTGACCCTCTGTCTCGATGTGAAGCCTATCAAAGCCTACTGGTTTGATGACATCTCCATTGTAGGTTCGTAGCTTTACAGTAGATGGTCGAAGCTTACCAGTACCACGAGTTATGTTGTTGTACACTCTCAAAGGCATAGTATTTCTTGAAGCACCTGTGTCCAGCTGACATTCGACAGGTGTAACAGTGTCCTTGTGGGCAAACTTGATATTTGTCAGATATTTCCGACTTTGACCAGTGGACACCGAGTAGCAACAGTCATCATCTGATTCAGAGAACTCACTGCAATTGTCATCATCTTGCAAAGCGTGGACATTCCTTGATTTGTGTTGATGCCTGTGGCTACGTTGCTTGGACTTTGGACCTTTCTCTGAACGACTGTCACTTCTGCAACAGCTCTCATAGTGGTGTTTTTTCCGACATTTTTTACATTCATGCCCGAATGCTGGACAGGCATTGCGATCAAATGCATGTGATCCACTACAGTATTTGCAGTTATTCATTTTCGAATCCTTCAAATCAGCTTGCGATTTGGAAGCTCGAGATCGACGGTTCTTGAACCTGCTCTTGGGGAATTTACAGTAGCCTCATTCTGCATGACTTTCGCTTGGGATACGGCTAGTTCATTTGCACGACAGAAGTCGACTGCTTTCTGTAGAGTCAATTTACTGTCCCTCAACATCCTGGAACGCACAGAAGAATCTACAATTCCATACACAATGTTGTCCCTGATCATTTCGTCCATTAGTGCACCATATTCGCAACTGCTGGCCAGTTTCCGTAATTTTGCAAGGTAACTGTCAAAACTCTCACTAACTTGTGTAGCACAGCGGAATAAATACCTCTCATAGATAGTATTGACTTGAGGAACGTAATGTTTCTCGAGGGCTTCCAACGTCGCCTTGACCTTCTTTCTGTCATGTGAAGATGTTGCAATGTTATACGAGCATCTTTGCCAATCACGGAACGAAACGTTGCGAGTTGAACCGTTTCATCCTCTTCGCTTAACTAGGTCGCGATGAGATAGTCTTCAAAGCACTCACGGAAAAACTTCCAATTCGATGCGACGTCACCTTTCTCCTCCATTGGGGAAGGGGCTAGAATTTTCGAGTTGGCCATTGTGAAGCGTCAACCTGGCGTGATCAATTCCTGGATTTTCGGTGATTTTCAGCCATTCCAATGTGTCACAGGTGAGGCGGGCGATCCATCGTATCCTTTGCTAGGAACGAAAACTTTATCCTGACACCATGTATTATTATGATATTGTCAATAAAACTCAAGACAGTGTTGTGGGAGCAACTGGCAAGACGCCATTGTATTGTTGAACACAACGCATGCGCAAACAAACAGGAAAGATAAAATGGGGATACGCTAAATAAATGCGGACCGTACAATATCGCTACAGTCATTTTGTTACTTAGGTTTTCACTTCCAACATAAACTTCCGTACTTCAGATGGGGCAAGATCAAAGCGTAGATTAGTGTCAACAGTATTACCATGAAAAATATTTTCATCTTACACATGATTCCTGTTGTCTGTAGGAATTTAATAGATATTTTAGAAATGTCAGCTTGTCTCCTTCAAACCTGATTTATTAATAAACTTTAAGGAGAGGATGACATCATAGCATTAATTGTTCCAACCACAGGAACTGTGATCATTAAATTCCCTGATAATTTGTTTTTGTCTGTATTATGAATACTAGGCAATATGCATCCTATTAAATTAACACTTAGAAGTAATTAACGTTGTCCTTATTATATTGAAAACGTAGCAGGATCCACAGAAATATGTGCTTGTATTGAATTTTCTGCAATTAGGTAAACTGGGCACCTGATCTATGTAAGTCTTCCTCTGTGCAGAAAATACTGTCAAAATTGTTAATTAGGGAAATATATATATTTTTATATCTACAGTGATTTTGTGCCTGTACAGATTATTGCTGTAAAGGATGACAGCACGTGGGATACTGACTGTATTATATATGCACAGATAAAGATAGTAAATGTAATTGACAGAAAGTTTCTATCACAATTAACCTCTGTCACCTGCAAGCCCAACACAAACTCTCTCTTATAGTGCCTTTCGTCTGTTGTACTTCCTGGCCGCATTAGGACAAGTTAGATTACAATGCATTGCCTTACCTAAGACTGTCTCGACAGATGTAACTTTGCAATCATTGCTTAAAGTATCACCAAATGCTCTGCCGATATTCCTCACCATATGCTTCATAGGGCTCAGATTTATTTGTAGTCAGAATGCACGTTTTTAAGAATTACTCGGCTTGACACAAAACATGCCCAGATACATGTCTTCATTATTTGTGGATTAGGCCCCAAATGGTGTACTTCTTGCCACTCCAGTCTCAGTATGTACAGCCTTTGGATATTGTGATAAAGTCTGTCTTTACCTCTCTGACACATGCCATATTTCTTTTAAAAGGACAAGATGCATACCCGGAATTGCACAACATGGACAAATACAGCGTTAACAGTGACTGTTGCATATCCGGAAGATGCAGCAGATGCCTTTTTTAAAGTTTATTGTTGTAACCTGACATTCAGGGTAGGTCTTGAAGAAAATGAACCCATGTCCACTATCTCTAAGATTAGTTTTGTTATATAATTGTTTATAAATCCAAGAACTGTGTGAAACATAGATAATACTAGGGCAAAATAAATGTAAGCCTGTTTTCAGCCTTTTTTATTTAATATTTATCATAATTATAAGCATGAAACAGCTCGATCAGAATGAACAGAAATGTTAGTAATAATTAACGTATGTTATTCAGCTAGTTGTTTTACGCTTTAATTGATGTTGGTTCGGGCAAAAGTAATGACATCATTATCAGTTGCCAAAAGTTGGTTTTGACTTATTTCTAATTTCTCCATTTTGTGTTGCTCCATGCAAAAGATGGCAAAAAACGTAGTGGTCAATAATCAATTAATTAACAACTGCTCGTACTCCATATATATTTGCAATTAACTGTTGATACTTGTTGGGGGGGGGGGGGCATGGTCAAGTTTAATTCACACCTTACCGACCTTTAATTTACATGTGATCATATGAGCAACTTCCTATTAGTAATTTTAATTCATCAAAGTTGATAGATTTAGGACTGTACATGACAATTTAAACACTTCCCAACATTTGACGGCCGTCGTATTGTATTGAAAAACAGTGTGGTGTGCCTTGCGGTCATTGACCTCAGGCACCTGTGCGGGTTGACTTCATTACTGATCGTCTTTATTGAGCTCATTGCCACTTGGTGAAACACTTTGTGAGAGAACTCTTAAACTGTTTAAGTGGAAAATTTCTAAGAGTAATAAAGAGGTTAGTCCAAGAGAAAAATGTTTGTGGAACACCTGTTTAAGAGATCTCTTAGATTGGATATTCTAAGAAAAAACGAGTGATTTTAAGAGCTCTTTATTTCTAAGAGGAAAAAAACTCTTAAACCACGTTAGTGAAACGCCCCCCTGATGTCAGAAAATTGCTTTCTGGTGCTTTGTATATCTATCATTTTGTATTCGGAATAACCTTTACAGGGCAGGTGAGAAGACTAATCAGGTATCCAATGTGTAAGATGGCAGCTCAGGTGGTAAACAACCCACT
The DNA here is from genome assembly GCA_932294295.1 of Alitta virens. Taxonomy (NCBI): domain Eukaryota; kingdom Metazoa; phylum Annelida; class Polychaeta; order Phyllodocida; family Nereididae; genus Alitta; species Alitta virens. The sequence continues at coordinate 24,772,628 of OW028585.1, read as the reverse complement.
CAAATTTGTGTCCGCTGGACTCTTGAGGTACCAGTTTTGCCATAGCAGGGATTCTGTCCACCACAATTGGAGAAAGTCCACACTGATATATAATTCTGTAAATGGCTTTATTCAGCTAAAGTTTTGATGTTGCAATACAGATATATTTGTACAAATGTTCACATTATGAAAAGATAGACAGCAACTGTCTTCTAACACAGACTGTATTTTGTAAGTAAATGATGATGTCAATAACACATAGCAAACATATGAAGAAACAAATTCAAGTAGAAACGAGCACTTGTATTTTAGATAATGACTCATTCGGGTCAAAATCCTCACTCTCATTATAGCCTGAAATATATATAATACATAGATTGACTCACAAAATTGCGCGTTTAATCACAATAAATGTTACCGGTATCACTTGTCAAAAATCATATCAGTTAATTAGTATTACTTATTGCTGCCATTTAGAAGTGAATATGTAATGCAACATGATTAGCTAATGACATATAAATAGTCACACAGATATACATCTCATTAAAACATACAGCATCACGAGTTCGCATACGATTGACTAGTATGTGAATTAACAAAAAACACTTAACCCAAAAATGAACAATGTCAGTTGGCAAACAACCCATGAATATCTAACACATGATTACGTTTATTTGAGATTAATGAAATGAAAACTGATTTTGTTCCATTAGTGTTAAGATATAAGTTACAAGAACCCAGCACACGTTTCATCACTTAAAAACGAGCAACAAGTTCCCGTCTTAAAGCCAAGAGTCACAAATACAGGATTATGGTCAGATTTTTGTTGCAAATTTATATCTGGCAAAAAATATTAGCTCCTTAGTGTTATAAATTAAGCACTTACAAAACAGCTAATTCTTCTGAATGAAGTTCTTAATTAGTGCAAAAATTTTAAATGGAAGCACCATTAATTGTTTGTTAACTTAAAAACCAATTAGGCACACCATCCCATATTTTGTACACTTGGAATCAACGAAATCGACCAATCTTCTAAATTGACCACCTTCGAAAAAATGCATCTTAACTTGCTATATGTGGATTGTCGTGGTATTCACTGTGTGTCGTCACCTCACAGCCTAATGACCTAATTATGCACATTCTTTGCTAGTTTACCTAGTTGAACAAAATGATTGGTTAAACTATGTAGCCGATAGGCTGAGTATAGATGTAAGAAATCTTCTCTTAAAAATATCAGAGAAATGGATTCATATTTTTTTAGTTTAGGCAATTTTTCTGAATTGCCTCCTTGTCAGAACAATAATTGCGTAAACTCAGCTCATGAACATCTAATTATTCTGTTATTTCATTGTTAGACCTTTAATACCATAAGCCAGCCCATAGACTATAAGAGAAATTGATTATTTAACTTTAGATGAGTAAACAAGCAAAACATATACCTAATTAGGTCGCTGGGCTGTGTGGTGACGACACACAGTGGATTAAAACATTGCTATTAAAGCGCACAAATCCAGCAGTCATTTGATTCCGAGTATACTCCATACACCATGAGGCTTAATTCAAAGTAAGTTTTGGTCCAATAATGAAATCAATAAACATAGTAGTATCACCTTTTCATGCATAACCTTCCAAGTACTCAACTGTAAACGATGAAATGGAATGGTTTGAACAATGAAAAAACAACGTAATACAAAGAATTTATGAACAGAGACAAATGAACAACATGAGCAATTCTGTAGACTACTTGCTTCTCGATATTTCTGATGCCACCGAGTCCAAGGGCTGCCATCGTGAGTCTTCTAATGATTCATAAAATTCCTGAAAAAAAATCAACATAATTGCTCAAACAGTGCTATGATGGACAATCGCTCCAAGTCACAAGGATACATGTAAAGGAAATTGTATGTGGGTTCACAGGTTTATTTATCAATTACATGACATACATACTCTGCCAACTGTACAATTGCACCAACGGCAGGCCTGTTCAACTGTCAGCCTGTCTCAACTCTCTAGGGAGTAACAACCCATTAGACAGAATCATCTGTAGGGGCTAAGCACTCTACAATTGCCTTCACTGCCTATAGCCAAGTACACATTTATATATATAATCTTTATTCATACACCATTGGTACAAAGTTGGAGTCATATAATCATATCACATTTAAAAATTTACAATCGCATAAATTAATTGAATCATTGTAAGCAAAGAGTATTTAAAAGTTCAATAGTCTCATTTCTAGTAAGAATTGAATCAAACAGTCCATCCCTTCAAATTTGCCAATTTACACCTGGGTGCAGCTCTAGCGACTAGCGGAGCAAATAGCTCCAGAGGATCAGCTCAGTTCCTCCCAAGCCATGATGGGGACTCCAACATGTAACCTTTTGGTTGGAAGGCAAGCACCTTGATCACTAGGCCATGGCACCTTGTACACACAGCGCATCACACTCACCTCGCTCATCATGAAGAAATTCTTGTTCAATTTCTCAACGTTAACTTCAATTTCAGGATCTGGATCATTTACAAAAATTGTACATTAGAAATTGTTTAGTTTTCCTTCTTCTGAAGACTTCACTCCAAAGTAAGTAAAACTTGAGTGAACTACCAAGATTCACAAACAAATCTACACAATGCGTAAATAAGAACTTTTCTACTACCAATGACATAATATTCACAATGAGCACTAAACAGGCATTTGTGTCTGAAATGCCAATTTTCTTCTTTCCAAACACCCATTTTTTCATAATGCAGGATAATAATAAGTCATTTTGATTCACACAAAGATGCTTAGAAACAAAAATACAGTGCAGACGTTGGGGTAAAGCATGAAATGCATTTCATTACTCAGAGAGAAACAGTGATAAAGTAATTTACCTTCTTCAGGGTCGTCATCAATCGCTTGGTGCTCTCCGTTCTCATCATAATGGCCTTCTGTTCCATTCTGTTCATAATCCTGTAAAACCAATCAAGCATTGTTAAATATTGCCAATCACTCATCTCATTTCAGCTGGATGTCGATGGCATGTAACATGAAAGACCCCACCCACGGGGTAAATGTGTGACATGGAATCCAATCCAAACCATTTCATCATCTTATATTATCCACAAGCACTTGAATCATTTTTGCGCCTAGGTTTATAAAAATATTCCTGTTGCAGATTACGTGACCGTATAGAGCATATCAGTGAGTATGAAAACATTTTCGCCTTGTTTTTTTTTTGGTTTATTTAATTTTTTTATTCATCATATTGTTTCCGGGTCTATTCTTGCGGTAACGAGGGGCCCTGCCAGTTAGTTGAATGTTGGTAAGATATTCTTCTGAGGTAAAACAAAACTCTTGTGACCTATTGAAGAGGGATTCCCCGACTTTGGGGCAAAAAAAACAAAGCAACAATTATGAACAGAAACCCGAAAAAAAATTTTGCCAATTCTTTAAAATGTATTTTCATCATACACGCTACATTTTGAGTTATAAATATCATTTCTAACACATAAAAATCAGTCTAAATTAAGATAGTGCACCTTCATTATGCAAGGGGGATCACCTACCATGACAGAATGACGTCATATGTGCAAGCAGTACCCCTGGTGCAAGGTATGCTCTGATTGGCTAAAATTGTAGGACAGCCGAGACACAAGCTGAAGCTATGTATTTGTTCTGTGGGGATCAAATCTGTTCAGTACTGCATCTGACCACATGTTGACTGGTTTTCTAGTTATAGGGCAGTGCTCATAATGATTGTTGGCAATTTAACTGTGGACTTCCAGCCAATCAGAGAAGAGCACAGATGATGACGTCATGCTAAACATAGCCAGATTCCAGTTTTTAAAGCATCAAAATTGAATAATTAAGCAATTTCACAGCATTTAATGTCGCCAAATAATTTTGTTTATATCTCATCTAAAGTCTATGTTGTTTTTAGCTTCAGCAATCAGTTAATATTGAAATTTATAATGGAAATCTGTGGCAAGGTATAGGTGGAACTCAAGTGTCTTACTCTTATATGGTATAATGTATATATAAGCTGGTACAATATAAATTCAAGTGCTCGTGATCTTATCGAATTACAGATCTGCCTCTAGCAGCTGGTCTTGTAAGCCGGCTAAGCTGCCGACCAGTACCATTGAGACATTGAAATCAATAACACAGATCGTAATAACCATAGGCCTACACTTACCTGCACCTGAGACGGGTCTGTATTGTAGTAATCATAACCGCCTTGCCAATAATTGTTGTAGTTGCCATAGTAATTGCTATAGTTGTAAGCACTCTGGTTGTAGTTAGCATAGTTCCCATAGTTGCCGTAATTAGCAGCATAATTATAGTAACTGCTGTAATTCGGGTTGGTGTATCCCTGGCTGTACATGTTGTTCCACTGTCGAGCACTCTTGGGTGTGGCCATACTGACCCTGATGGGTTTCTTGCCCAGCCCTGTACTGTAGTGCATCTCCGACAAGGCTTTCTTCTGCTCAGCTTCTTCCCCGAACCTCACAAAACCATAACCACGTGACTTCCCCGAGCTGTCCAATACGACTGCAAACGGATAACATCACATTTAGCTTAATTTTATTGTTGTTTTGTGAATATACTAATCTTCCGGATGCAATTTCATACAACCAGTAGGACTCGGCAATTAATAAGAATATCTTCTTTAATCAGTTTTTTATGCAGTCAATCACCTTCGACAAAACCTAACAACTAACAGTTTGTAGAAAAGTGAACCTCACCTTTTGCAGCTTTGCAAGATTTGTATCTCCTTATGAATGTATTGTACAGAGCCAAGTCATCTACATCCTCCGTCAGATCACCGACAAAAAGGGAATACTCAGGTCTGAAAGTTTAAGAAAATTTCAACTACAGTATGTTCATTTTACTACATTAGTTACACTGCTGGATTCATGCAAAAGCTAGCGGTTACTCGCTTTAGTCCAATTTCAGTTGTTCGCCTTTTAAATGAATTGTGAAACATTAGAGTGTGTCATCAGTTTATCGTGATCGCCTGCCGTGTCTGCCTGTTAATGTCGATATATTGATATACCCAGGTGAGAAAGTGCCAAAACACAAGCATCACGGTAAAGTATGGATGACGGCAAACTAACAACACAATCTAGTTTTGTCATGTCTTACTCATTTAGGTGTTCTCTCCCATAGCTTGCTGAGTTCAGTTTGAATCGTCTTTGCTGAAAACCGATATATACATATATGTAGTACAGTAGGACAAGCAACCTTTCATATTCAAGAAGCAATGACACTTTTCGGATTATTTTGACCATAAATTTAAGGTATTTAAGGTATCATCCTGTCACATGTCCTAACTTAGTATGCGGAATGGCACGAACAGAAGAGATTTCTCAAACTTACAATGTAGATATTATGTCAAAAAATAGAATATATGACACTCCTGAATACTTACAGGTTCAGAACCGGGTAGAATTTTGCCATTCAACTTCAGCATGGCACGATGGGCATCTTCATTTGTATGGAAGTCAATGAAACAGTAACTCGCTTGATCCCTGCAAATACCCATCACAATGTCATTAATCTCAGTTCATCTCACTCACTCTTAATTATAAGCAGATGTATTTTACAGCTACAGACCACCACAAGTCTCACGGTAAGAGATGCGTATTGTTAGCTAAAAACAAACCCTGTATGTCTGTTGCGAATAAGCTTGACTTGCTTCACCTCTTCTCCCAAAACACGGAACGCGTTCGCAATGAATCCCTCATCCATGTACGTTTCGACCTGCCAACGAAGCAGAAATAATTGTAGCACTTCTGTACCAGTATAAACAGCAGTAAACCATTTGAACTATCAAAGAAGCATCACAGATGGAACCATGTAAAATATCCAACATTCGTATGATAAGTGACACTAAATTTAATTTTGTTTACAAGTTAAAGAATTTTTAAAAGAATATGCATATGAGATTGTCAAGTTACTTTAGGCATATCAAAACCACTGATGTTGTGCAGCTAATTGCACGCTGTTGCTATCTTTGCCTATCACTGTACAACATATCAACAATTCCAAAGTTTATTCTTGGGCGATAACAGAGGCATGTCACTAACCGGGTTTGTCGTACATAAACAAAGACGATACTCACATCACCCATCCATAACGTTGCAGTCGCTGCCATTCTGGCAATCTCAATTAACAATTCAATTCGATAAAAGCTGATCGTTGTCACTACTAACTCGAAAAACAACCCGACAACTAATCCTTCACATTTCACACGTGCCGACGTTCGCCGTTAACATCCGCCAGGTGGCCGAGTGCAGCGAATTAAACATAGGCCGTATTGCAACAAACCCTCAGCAAATCTTTTACAGATATATTAACGATATATCAAAATTGGACTGTGCTGCCTATGCAAATGCAGATCTCGATTAAAATAATTAATATCATAGGCCTACTTAATTAATTTAATTGTGTAATAAGGTTTCAACACGTAAATGTATACTGACCTGATATGCACTGCATCATTTTCATCACTGATATGATCAGTAACCTTTGGCCAGAGGGTTTATCCACATTCAAGATGAAGGTTTACATTTCATAGGAAAAATGTTAGCCTCTTCCACCATTAATTGTTTCTTGCATAATTGTGACGTCACCAAATCAGCTTCAGAAAGAGCACTGACTTAATTAGTCTGCCGATCAGAATTGTTATTGGAAAATATGAGTTTAAACAACAAATTAAAGGAGAGAACAAAAACTATGCATTGGTATTTAGAAGGGTCTTTGTGTGTTATTAGGAATGTCAATTATTAACATGGGAATATTCCGTTCAGTTATTAAGCATGACATTGTGTTCATACCTTCCTACACATCCCAACAAAATACATCGATGGCCTATTTTAACAAATGTTTAAAAATCGTTTATTAACTTGGAAAATAAAATATAAAACCCATAGAAATTGATATATATTTCATATATTCGGTAATATCAGATTCCCTTAATTAAGTCTTGATTTTGACTTGATAATTGATATTAATTATAAGATATTTTAATCAATAATAGTAGTATTGATAGTACGTCTAGCTTTGAAAAAACGGCTTCTCAGCGGTTTGAACACAACTATCACTCAATATAAAACAGGTTGTTATATGTATGAATACTTGGGTGTGAATATAGACAATCAGCAAAGTTTTACTGAAAATGTGAACCACCTGTATATTTATATCGAATACTGTGTTACATCAAGTTGATTGCAAGGTATTTACTCTTCTACGGAAGCATTGAGTCAGGTATTACCTTTAATTTCACAACATGATTTTGTAATTTCAGCTAGATCATTGGTATGCGAATCAAACTATGAAGTATGTGAACAAGATACTGAATGACAATAAACATATCCCAATTAATGCTATGAATATCTTAGATCGGGTCAAAGGCTAAGATCAATTGCTCATCGCCCGAGCAGGTATGGAAAATCATTTGTTCCATCTAGCATCCGATTGTACAATTTTAAGACCAGTAGTCGAGAATGATTAGTAGTGTGTATTATTAAGTGTATATATGTATATATATATTTTATATTTACTCATGTATGACTTGATGCAAAATTTCTTTTTATTCAGCTTTTCATTGTACTCTGTATGAGGGCTGAATAAAGTGTTATCTTATCCCTTATCTTATCTTAAAAGCAACCGGATTTAAAAACAACAGCTGCAATTTATTATTTATAAAATGCATAACGATAAGACATATTTAGCTTCCATATTACATCCACATTACATGATTTTGTGGCCATGGTATGTCTGTATATGGACATCTCCGTACATAACAGACTTAATGCCTTGTTTGGAAGGCTGCTAACTGTAATATACATAGGGATTACATGATACAATCTATAGATTTATTTTTAAAAATTTGTAACGCTTGTTATCTGAATCATTGTGTGTAAATGTAGCAATAAAATGTCAATGTTGATGTCTGTTATGTAAATTCAATACATTTCCTAAATTTCAGGCACTACATGTACAGCTTGTTAAGCTTGCAAGTGCCAAGCTTCATATGAGAATATTTTCAATGTCTTTTATCATAATATTTGTAATCATTCCTTGAAATAAAAACCAATACTCATACTTTATTTATTTATTTATTTATTGAACATATTTACACAGGGTGTATACAATCAGTTAAACTGTTTTTCATGTGGACCCTGTTAAGAACATCAATACAAAAAAGAAAAGAAAAAAAGAAGATATAACTAAAATAAGCAAAATAATATAAAAGCATACGATTTACATTAAAATATAAACTTTAAGTGCTTTTTTGAAAGAATTAAGATCATTAATGTCTTACATACCACCAATTGGAATGGCTGGCAAGTGTTCGAAAATAGCCCCAATCCAAATCATTGTCTATTGCTGCCATGAACTCAAGTGGGAAATGATGTCAAATACTGGAACATTCCATGTTGATATCATTGAGGCAGCTGTAGATGCACTGCACCAGGGGCCTGTACCTTGGATCACAATCAACAGGCCCGTAGTGGCAGATTCTGTTGGTGAGGTAAGCCCAAGAGATTTGATTGTCTGGGTCTGCATAGGCTGCTTGTCCACCGAAGCCAGGATGCCCCACCAACTTCCTTCCCTGCAATATATAATTTAATTTTAAAAAAATGCATGGTTTCTGGCAACTGCACAAGGCTTTTGGGTGAAACGTCAGTGACACGACACTTAGTCTTAGCGTAGACAAGCCCGACTGCAAATGATGTCAGTTTAGGTTACCGTTCTACCTAACAGTAGAACTCATAGACATGGAAACTAAACACTTAACTTAATCAAGAGGACGTCATGTGAATCCAGGACTCCCATTGGTTGGGAGGCTGTCTTACATGGCCAAATGTGCCACGTGCGTTTTCCATGAGAAGGATAAACGCATAGAAAACGCATGGTTTTTGCCTAATTAAAATCAGGTGAAAACCATGCGTTTCTCCAAACGCATGGAAAACACACATAGCACATTTGGCCATGTAGACAATGGGAATCCTGGATTTCCATGACATCCTCGTAAGTTAAGTTTCCAAGTCCATAAAATCTGCTGTAATTCCCAGCAAAATAATATTACTGTAACATGAACTCTGGTAATATCAGAAGAACTTTCTCCAGGATCGCATTAAGTTACCAAATGATATTCAGCTGACAAACCTGGTTATTATAATTTTGCTGTAACCTAACAATATCATTATCAGATTTTGTTACCTGAACGTCATTTGGTATATTGCTAACATTTTCAGAATAAATATGCTTGTAATATTATCATCTGCGCTGGTTACCTCTTTCATAATAATGTCTACACCAAGTCCAAATTGTGAGAAGAGCCCTTCAATCTGGTAGACCTGTTCCTGCCCCCTGCTGACTGGTTCCAGCATTCGAGCTGTGGTTTCAGGAGAGAGCACCTGGGACCCAGTGTGGGAATCTCTGCCATGATTGGCCAGGATGTTAATAAGTCTGGCCAATGAGCTTGCAGTAGCCATGGCATTCACATGTGGTTGCTCTATCTGTCGATAAGTCCTGCTGTTAGCTGGTTTCACCTTCAAACGAAAGAACAATTAAAGCAGTTTTCATAGACTTTGAACTAAAATCACATCAATTGAATCCAGAATTCAAATTGGCCGAGTTACTGTCTATCCAATGGAAGTCCTGGATTCTCATGACGTCTTCTGACATTAATTACCAAGTAAATGAAAGCTGCTGTAATGTGCCAATGACACCAGTTACTTATTGAACATTGATATTTAAATATTTTTACTTTTGGGAAGCGTTTCACCATGTACAAATGTACACCTAAACTTTTCTTAGTGAAGACGAAGTACCTCACGTCTGCCCAAGTCCCCTCAATATTTTCAAAAGGACAAACAATTTCATTTTTGATATAATTTTCTATGGTAAATCCAGAGCATTAGGTTATTTGCATTCCCAGTCCACCATTTTCATCCCACACATACTCTTCTGCAACATCTCTCATCACACATATTGAAAAGTATGATTGTGGTGCCGACGTACCCCAGAGAGAGCGCCACACGTCCTCTGCATTTTCCTCAGGAGAGAATTGCAGTTGAAAAAGAGGCCCATCAGATGACAGAACATGCGTGGCTCATGCAGCATCATGTGTCGATATCCCTGGGAGGAACAGTCGTCCAGCCAGGCCACCTTCGTCTCATGCTGCTCTCCAAGGCCAATGTGGATGTCCAGGTCTGCAATTCAATCGCTCATGTTGCAGCCAATGTCATAGACTTGAAAACTCCAGAATTCGTGTGAATCCAGGATTACCATTGGTTGACGGACTGCCTTAGCCAATGGGGTTCCTGGATTAACGTGACTTCGTCCGGAGTTCAGTTTCCAAGTCTATAAAATTGCATTCCATGGAATGGTTTGAATCATATCATATTATGTCAAAAAGAAGACAGTTGAGGCTTACTCATGCAAATTTAATAGGCCTACAAATCAAAATTACTTGTCATAATCGTCTAAATTACACAAATTTCCTTTGATAACATTTTCTTCCACATTACATTTAATACATTTTTAACTGTACTCTTCCCTAAAGCGGCATGTCATTAAGCCTTTGGGAAGAGTGGCTTTATTCAATAAACAATAAACTATATCGTGACTACACTTATAGTTACATAATTTTTTTTAAACTGGTATTATTAAGCTTCTGACAGTCTCATTTAACTTTCAATAATAAAAATGTATAGATTCACCTATCAACAGTTATAGACCTGCATGGATCGCGGAGTAAGAACCATCAAATATTACATTATATATTTCTTCAATCGTGGTCCCAAAAAGGTGGTTTTGTCAATTGGGACTACTCATTTTTTTAGGACAGTTGCCAGTAAAATTGGGTGAACTTTCAAAGTGTAATGATACAATCTATACGGCCTAGAAATGTCTCGTCAGATATCGGTACGAAATCTGTTAGTGACATAAGTATGTTTATTTCGTTTATCACACCCAAATGGAGTTTGCTACAAATAATGGGATAATTCATCTGGCTATCTATTTTAAAAGGCGAGCTTTGCCTTATAAATGTCAAAAGAATATGTCGATATTTAGGTTTTAAAAATCAGCCAATTTCGATGGGTAATTTGAAACAAAAAATCAATAAATAAACATGATTTGAGATTTTGAAGTTATCGTGATGTAGCACATGCAGAGTGATCCATACAGGACTTAATGTGGACTGCTCACGAAATTCAAGTCTGGTAATCTTCTAACCATAAATGGATCAATTTGCATGACTGCTCATACCCAGAGGCTGCGCTATCTCTTCCTTGAAGAACTGCCCAGTTGACCTGTGTTTCTCATCCACTCTCCTGATCAGTTGATCAACATACCATCCGAAGGTGACTGCGTGATAGCCATGGCAACTTCCTGAATTAAATAAGCCATGTCATCTCATCCACCAAAAGGCTAAGAAATAGTTGATCACTCGAGACCCTAAAAGGCACACTTCTTATTTCTGCCATTAAGTCACAATTACAGCCAATGGATATGAATTCAGGAATCCCATTGGTTTAAGGACGTACCGCTGTAGCCAATGAGAGTCCCGGAAAATATGATAGCCTCTAGAGTTTAGTTTGCTAGTCAGTGAAATTGACTGTAATACCTACCAGGTGTCCAGAAAGGCTTCTGTTTTGCAAGTGTCTCTCCAATCAGTTCAGGATTTCTTGCAAAGTTTAAATCATATTTAACTCCATCCAATGCAATTAGACCAGCCTGAAAATGCAAACCATCCACAGAGTGACCTCATCAACAGGCCATCTACTACTGCAAACATTCTAAATTAACAGAAGGAATGTTTTAGGAATTGGAAAGAGAGATGAAAATGAAATGTTCAATGTGTGATGGCCTTGTTCATTTACAAAGCTCTTCAGGAAGAACCATGGCATTGCAAAGTGCATACATGCATAATATATATATGCAACGCCTTCTTGTATGCCAGATATTAAAGACTACATGGCCAAATGTGCTATGTGGGTTTTCCATGAGAAGGAACGCATGGAAAACGCATGGTTTTTGCCTAATATAAGATGAAAATCATGCGTTTTCCATGCGTTTATCCAAACGCATGAAAAACGCACATAGCACATTTGGTCATGTAGTAACCAGTTTCAGTTTTATATACAACCTGTGTTTCCTTGTAAATGTTGCAATTAATGTTATAACCTAACAATGAAATTGGTGATAACCAGAGTTTCGCTGTATTCTGTGACTGTGGTCACTCAGGAATTCAATCCAATATATGCACACTTAAGTCCTCTATGTATTTCACGAAGCCATCCAACGGGCCTACAATTAAAAGATCACTGTCATCTTCCCTGTATTACCTGGTGGCTCAGGAGTTGAGCAACGGTCACATGACCTTTACCATTTTGCGAGAACTCTGGCCAATAGAACGCCACCTGGCGGTCAAAGTCGATGCGCCCTCTGTCGTGAAGTCTTGCAAGGCAAATGGAGGTGATGGCTTTGGTGACAGACCAGCACATGCACAGTGTGTCAGACTGCCATGGTGATTTCTTCCTAAAGTACAAGAAGTGGCTTTCAGTTGGCGGATATAAGTCATCATTCATGTCAAGATATGGATAAGATTATAAGAGTGTAAGCTAATGTAATAATAGACTGGGGAGGTTCTTTGCCCCTTTCCTCTAATTTCTAGGCGAAAGAACATTCTCCCACTGTATGTCCGTCCTCCCTAAACTTGGAATTCCGTAACTGATATGCTAGTTTGCACAACCCCCCACTTTGAAACCAACTGAATCAAAGTTTCTAAAGAAGTCCAGGCCGGTGCTCTCTGAAGGACCTGCATCTCAACTGGGAGGGAGTCCTTGGTACCTAATAACGTCAGTCATACAGCTAGGAGGTCCGTATGTCTAATTGACAACTGGCCCATGCAAAGGCGGATTACATTGTTTCTTTTATTCACATTCCCAGTAATTTCAAATTAAACGACTAGACGACTAATTTAAAAGAAATAAAAAGTATACAAAAAACCTATCTGGATACTTAGATTTAAAGACTTACAGATGACTATCGTTTGCATGACCTTTTGGTGCCAATGGATAGACTATCATCATGATACATATTTTACATACAGTTAGTTCCTATAGACAAAGCTAGACAATCCCTGCTATACGATGCTACCTGCCACTAAACAAAACTGTACGTCTGGCGATAGCTAGCAACTCAAACAAGGAACTAGAAGTACATGCAAAATACATATTTAAGATATATCAGATATATTTCTTTCATATACCAAGGTTTATATTTCTTCCAGTGGTGGAAGGTGTAAGCCAATTATAAGCTAGGAGTAGACAGAAGCAGCTAGCTTTAGCCAGTTGTAGCTACAGCCAGGAATAGGTTGCTGCAGCTGTTTAGAGTGGATCGTAATTTATTAAGCTAACTATAAGTGCACACTGCCTTCTAAATAAATTTAACCTCTTTAGCATACACAAAGTGGTCCAAGTGATCATATAATTTTTGAGGGTGGTGTAGAGTACCTGGAGTCACGATGTCCACCCCAAATGCTGACCACTTCCTTGCCCCTGTGGTACACGCTGAAGGCTGCCCCAGTGTCCAGTCCTTGGGAGAAATTATGTCTGCAAATTAAGTTCATCTATTCCATTACAGCAGATTTCATAGACTTGGAAACTAAACTCAAGAGGATGTCATTTGAATCCAGAACTTCCATTGGTTGGTTAAGGCAGTCCCTCAACCAATGGGAGTTCTGGATTCACATGACGTTTCCTATAGTTCAGTTTCCAAGTCTATGATATCTGTAATTGCCAAAAATGCAAACTTAAACCATTTCACATTTCAGTGAAATACTTACTCAAAGACATCCCAAATCTTTGCAAATTCAGGACTCACCACCCCACTGACTACACTGCCATCTGGCGGAATGAGCGGGTACTTGCTCATGTTGGAATCTATGCAAGTAAATAAATAAATAAAGGACGAAAGCACATGCATGAACCAATCCATTAATAGATTTGTCAATTATCATAAATGCTATGAACCAAATTAAGTCCAAACAAAACTCATCTCACACAGGTCATGATTGAATGGTAATATTACATACAGAATTCACTCAGCTAGTAAACAATTTCCTGATATATATTATACAGTAGTATATTTACACACATACACGAGATTTTATAACAATATAATTTGCCCGCCTGTTCTTTCATATGTTTCAATTTTTCTTTCTGTATCAAATACCTTTAATGCGCAACACTTCACAAATTATCAATTACTAACCCACCTTTTTGTAAGAAGACATTTTAGCAAAAGACGCGAGTAAATTGCCCAGGAATGTTCCTAGTGGTCTTGATATTATCTAAATGTCTGACAGCCTCGAATGTTACGCTCTGAGGTTAAACTGCATAGAAGAACATTACAAAATCAATGAGGGATTAAATGGTTATGAATGAGCCCCTATGAGTGTTCCACTGCTCTGCCCAGACAACTGCTACGGCTCTGCTGATCATGTATCCCCAGGATTCCACACTCACATATCTATACTATAGCTCTCTTGCCCACGTACTTCTAGCCCCGTGGCCCCCAAGAACCAAAATATAGTGAGGTTTGTTGTGAGCAATAAAACTTGATTTTTGCACCGGTTTCTCTCTGTCGTGTGACCAATTTTTGCTTTGTTTCAAATCTATGTAAGTTATACAGTCGGGCCTTAACGTTTACATACGCCATAAAATCATTCGAGTGAAAAATGGTGCTAAAACTTTTGATAGAAAGAAATGAAAATGGTTCGAGTAGTTAACGTTATTGCATTTGGGAGAAAAAGATGTGGAAATAGGAATTGTATTGTTATATATCAAATGTATCTAACTTTTAAACCCGACTGTATAATTATGTGTACTGTTTACTAGAATTTCAATAACGTTTTAACAACGTTATATCTACAACGTTCCAGATAGCATGCAATGTTGGCCCAATGTTGATAATGTTTGTCCAAAGATGTGACAAAGATCTTCACCTAAACTTATAGACAGACACCAGATAGACAGACAGACAGAATGGACAGAGTGGGTCATGATTTTATGGGCTGTGAAGAGAATCCCCCCTGATGAATATACCATGGAGTATATTAGGGCAGATGCCCACCCCTCGCTGTATTGTGAAGAGGGGGGCTGGACCAAGTTGACAGGGGGCGGGGTTTATACACTTGGGGTAAACCAACGGTCTACCACAGTCGCTTGGGGTGTTTCAATTGCCCAGGTAATTTGTTTTTTTATCTGGGATAACAACAAACCAATTGAATTGCACTAATTGGATTAACGGTGCTCAAGTGCATAGCTAACTGTAGCAAGAATTCTGCCAAAGAGACAATCTATCTTGACACGAATGATATATAAATTGTTGGGATTTATTCCAGTTTAGCAAAGGGCTGATAGATGCATCGATCGATTCCACGGACTTATCAGTGATCATTTCAAAAAGAGCAGCGACAGCTATGTCTTTGCATATTGCTGCAAATGTGTGTTGCATCACGGATGGTAGTGGAGTTTTTTCGTCGCATTCTGTGTACAACTAGTCGCTCTAAACTACAGCTATGCAATAGAAAACTTTGCAAGACTTTAGCATTTCATTTGGGAATATATTTGAGAATTATGTTGGATAACTTTTGATCACATGATGAATCTAAGTCAAGATGACGTCTCAGTTCCATTTGATGATGCTCATTCTAGCAGCAACTGCAACTCGCATCTTTGCCCTTCTTCCCGTCCCATGTACAGGTATGCATTATATATTTTCTTAATTTTCATTTTTCGTTAATGCATTGACTGGCAAAAAAAAAAAATATAATCATTATTTTATGTTTCTTTTGCATATTTTTACTTAGGCTGTTAGTTTTTCTATTTATTTGTATATACATGAAAAACTGTTCTAGTGTTTGTATACACCCTGTGTAAATATATTTAATAAATAGATAAATAAATTCACGACATCTAACACAAAACGCAATATAAGCCTTTTGCAAATTAAGATTTTTCAATTGAAAAGTAGGCCTGTCTGTATGAATAGTGCAACCCCCTTGTATTGATCATTTCAATAAGAAATTCAAGGGCGGCTCCAGAACTCTGTTTTGGAGCTGGCTAAAGGTTTCCAGATAAGTGAGGAAAAAACTTTAAGCAGTTGAATGATTTTACATAAAATACGCAATATAAAGTCATTCTCAATACCAAACAACTGCATCCACATTTCATATAAAACCTACTAGGGATGACTGCAGTGTCATTCCAACATTTGTTATTGACAACTGCTTCAGGGACTTTTGTGAGGTCACTCTGCATCTATTGCTGCTGGACTGCTGCATGACCCTTGCAAGAACAACTGCAGGACCTTTCTTGACATCATTTGCCTAGGAACAGATTATATCCGATTCCTGCCCCACTGTCTCACGCCGAATAACACCCGCTACCCGAGGGATTCTCATTCACTGGGTTTTCCCTGCCAATTAATATGTCGTTGGTCAAGAAGTCAAAATGTACAAACCCTCCGTTAAATCCGTTTCTCCTGCGTGGTCTTTCCTTCCCTTGCTGAACTTCTACATTACCCTTCCTCCGATGAACCAATTATCTTATCCCAGGTGTCTGCAATTACATACAAGTATAGCAAACCAAATACCAGGCCAGTGTAATAACAAGTTATAGCAATCGTGTGATTGATGGTAAATAGCATTGTGTGCACACAACGCAAAGTAAGGTGTTCTAAAATTGAACACACGGTGTTCCAAAGCTTAATACAAGTGTTTTATTTTCACTTTGAGCCAATTAGAGGGTCCGATAGGTACACCATTATTACAAGGCAGATTCATTTTGGGATTGCAGTAAGTTGGTAGAAATGGTGTATGGTCCAAGTTTTTGGACGACTTTCCAATATTA
The DNA here is from genome assembly GCA_932294295.1 of Alitta virens. Classification (NCBI taxonomy): domain Eukaryota; kingdom Metazoa; phylum Annelida; class Polychaeta; order Phyllodocida; family Nereididae; genus Alitta; species Alitta virens. The sequence goes on along the minus strand of OW028585.1, from coordinate 24,755,731 downwards.
TTTATCTGGGAGAAAAAAAGACATAACTGTTTCATTTTCTTGGCTGCTGCTTCATTTCGGATGACAACATGGGTACTGCTTCATTTTAGATGGTTTTATAGGATGACACTGACTCCAGTTTCATATAGGATGACACAAAAAACTGCAGTTTCATTTGGGATAACACTGAAGCAGCATTTTCATTTAGGATGACACTAATTTCGGATGATAGCAAAACTGCTGTTTAAATGGGGAGAGCAGTTTCATTCAGGATGACACTGATACTGTAGTTTCATTCAGAATGACACTGATACTGTAGTTTCATTCAGGATGACACTGATACTGTAGTTTCATTCAGGATGATACTAAGACTGCAGTTTCATTTGGGATGAGACTGATGTCTGTTTCATTTGGGATGACATTGTAACTGCTTTTTTATAGCATTTTCAATAACTTTATTCAAATCTGTTTCAATACAATTTCAATATTTTTTTGATCTGTAATTATTACCACAATATCACAATTGTCGTGTGTTGTTGTAATGCCAGTTACTTTTCTATCTTCAATTTGTACCGGCTCGATAAGCATATATGCATTTTATGGTTAATTAACATACAAAGTTTCATTTGGGATGACACTGACAATAGCTTTATTTGGATCACACAGTAGTTTCACATGGGATGACAATAAGACTGTAGTTTTATTATGCATGATACCAAGACTGTATAGTTTGATTTGGGATGACACTGACTGCGCTTCCAGTGTCATCCCAAATGCAACTACAAATTCAATGTCATCCCAAATGCAAATACAAACTCAGTTTCATCCCAAATGCAACTAGTTTCACTGTCATCCCAAATGAAACATTAGCCAGTGGCTGCAGTTATGTATATCTGATTACACTAAAACAGCAGTTTTCATTTGAGTTCAATCGGGCGTGGGTCTCTTCATTTGGAGAGACATGTTCTTCCTTCATTTGAGATGTTACTATAGTTATTACCAAAATGCCAACTGTACGTATTCGCTTCCTTGGACATGACCTTAATGAACAATACATGCCGAAAAGGTCATATCTTTTTTTTTTTCTTTATTTGGCATTGGTTAACCCACCAGGTCCCCCGCCAGTCTGGCCTTGGACACTAATGCAGGGCAAGGGGCACATTTTATCTGTTCCTTTCACGCATATATGCCAATGGCAGATGATTTCGCACCCTGCTTGACTTCAAAGTCAGCGCCTGTCAATAAAAATGCAATAAATGAAAACCGTTTGTCCAAAGAGGCACAAATCCCATCTAGTGTACAGACCAACCGATCAAGAGTAAATCTGCAAATATGAATAGGCCTACATATTTTTGAAAGGTTAGAAACGATAATGACATGGTGTGGGGCTTTTTTCGTCCTGATTATACTCACTGATGCTAATTAAATCTGGTTTTACGCCATTCATTGGTGAGTCTTCATTGTGAAGCTGACATATTGACAAAGTGGGGATGTCATCACAAACATTTTCATCCATCGTGAGAAAAGAAGTGATGAGTGTCTATGATAGGTCTGAAAATAATGTGAGGTCAGGTGAGGACGAGTTAATAACTGTCAGAAAACTGTTGCCATAGCAACCCTTATTGGCCATATGTAGACTTTGACTGATAAAAGTCAAAGCTTGATATCTTTGCTAAGAACAGATCAAAGGTTTGGAATGAGGAGAGGCTCTGTGTGAGAACTTATGAAAAGTTTGTTACCATGGAAACCGACTTAACATCAAAAGAAAATGAACCATTCAGCAAACTCATAAGATATCAGACCTGATTCATTTCTTTAACCAATATTTCAAATTAAAATAGAATTACCACTGATTTGCAATTAGCATAAAATATTGCATTTAGAGTGGGGTTTATAGCTAAACTGACAAGACTGGGGTTGACTTTACCTTATTTGTGATTTTGAAAATGCAGCTTTAAATATCTTGATCCCAGTATGTAAAATTCAGAGTCAAACATGATGCATTTACTTGACCCAGCATAGACACTAAACTGATACACAACAGCCATTTTGACGACTTGTTAGAGCTTGAATTGCAACCCTCCCTACTTTGACGGAAATCAAATGTTGACTTTGTTCATGGAGCAGAATACATACCTGGCTCATTTGTCAGGTCAGGCACCGTCTGGTTGACACCTTATCTATTTTAATTCACAGCCCGAAATTACCAGTAATTGATTTTCAGAGCGTTGCGTTGAAACATATAGCAAGAGGATGTGTATATATCATAATAGACATAAATAATAAATAGCAGCCATCGTTGACATTTGATGTTTTCACCGGTGATTCATGGCCAACCCTGGGTGGACTCTGTGCCATATATTTCCAAAGGGCATCGGGTAAACCACTTGACAATTATTTACAAAACCACCCACCCTTAATTGCCCCCCTTGGGGACTAAGTGCAGGGTAATAAAGTCAAGTGCATACAAAAAGGGGTGGGGAAAGATGCCCTATTATAAAGCCCTAATCACCCCGCATAGAGTCAGGCTTCAGTACTCTAACATAGATCACAAGTTGTCACTGCATGAGGCGGGGGCAGCCGTGCAACAATCAAACACCTATCAGCTGCATGCTCCAAGTTTATTCAAGAGCATATTATACTGATGCACTATACAAGGAAAACTTGCATGTCAACATCTCAGCTCATTCCGGCTTAAAGTATCAGTGTCACAGCTAACATCAGATAACACTGCCCCATACCATGTCATTATCGTTTGTAACATTTCAAAATTATGAAGGCCTGATCAATTGAAAGTAGCTTACAAATATCTTAGACAGTTTGACTTATTTGGTGAGAGAATTCTGGATTCGGACAGAACCACGCTGACGATCGTTTTGACAAAGATCTTAGACAGTTTGTTCATAGGCTGACTGATCCCCCTAGCCATTTTGACCAGCAAATCAGTCAACATTATCTAAAAAAAAGAAGAAGAAGAATAGTAGCCAAATTTCTGAAAAGTTAACGGTTTTGTCTGACCTTCCACACAAAGATATTTTCATGGTAATGGGCTTGATACCAATAAAAGGCAACCTAATGACATGTTGCATGAAACGTTTCTATGTATGTGATATAATATTTTCGATCTGCCAGATACATTTATCTGGCTCTTAATGCAAAGTGGGTAAATTCAATTACATTCAAAGGCCACCAATGAAGAAGCAGCGTGGGGGTCTCCCCTGCACAAATACCAAGGCCTGGGAGTCGCCATTTAGGCTGCCATGATGTCACAACTTGCCCTAGTCCAACTTATCCGCTTATTTTTTTATCAATGTTTCTCGGCTTTTTGTTAATATTTGATTCAAATTGAGGATTGGCAGGCGGCATGATACCTGGCTCCCCAGAGTGAAATTAACAGCAAGAAAAACCAGCGCCACTTGACATGAGGATGGGGAAACTGGGGTGGGGTGGATCAAGTCGCTCTCAGACAAAATTATGAGCAGACAAAGATTCTGATTTATTTATTTAGAACGTAAACATGTACATATACAAAGGGAAGATGTTATACATAATTATATATTATACAATTTGAACGGGAAAAAAAGACAACGGAGTTGTCACTGACATGATAATTCACCTAAGGAAAGATGGAAATCCTCTGATGGAAATGACGATCTTCCAGCATAGATTTACGGAAGTCTCCCTGTGATGTCAAGCTGTCATAAGATCTTACACCAATCCCTTATAGTTTGTTGCTTGCATAATTGTTTTAAGGGAGGGTTTCATAATAAAATATCAGGGCAGAAGGCGTTAACCAGGTTTGCCCAGGTCACATGGCAAGTTATGGCCGGTTGCTTGGACCTAATGTTAGGGGTGGGGGCCTAGCTCAGTGGTAGCGCACTAGGCTTCCAACCACTGGGTCGTGGGTTCAATTCCCCGTCGAGCCTAAGTTGGATGGCTGTGTCATCCTTCATCGCAGCCCATCAGGTGCAGAAATATACGACGTAAAGCCCTAATCCACCACCACCACCTTGCACCTAATGTTGCCAGTCTAATTTGCAATGCAGTAATGGGGAAAGGCCACTCAATTAGTGAGATCATTTACTTCAACAATAGGGAGTACGTTGTAAGAAACAGCCAAGATTCACAGGTACAAAGATCTCAATCAAACAGGGACACAGGTCCCACGCTCCCCAAGAAAAGAAAAACCTACAGGTGAGGACTGAGTCCATCTTTCATATCAGTCAGTCTTTAGGTCTATACATTTCAGGCAAAAAGGACAATAATAAAACTGTTAAAAAACAACTCGCACCTTTCCATGCAGGTTAATGTTACTCCCCATTGATAGAAATGCAAATTCTCCCTTTGGATTCAGTTACTCGAAATTGTAGGGACATTTGTTAACACTGTGAGCGAGGAAAAATCTTCACACATTTAAACCTGCTGCATGGAGTACCACCAAATATTTTTTTCTCACTAGCAGCTTGAATTTAACTTAATCTACAAAGGGTTGGCTGTGCTGTGTTAATTGATATTCACCCCGTCTTATCGTGGGGTAATAAATGGCTGTTTGAGGGTGATCTTTGACACGGGGGGTTTTAACATAGGCTGGGGTAAATGGCCTACTTGACACCAGAGGGTAATAAAAGTCGAATAATGAGGTATAATAAGGCCCCGTTGACATAGGCTGTCATTGGGAGGACATATTCATGTCACTGATACCACCAGAGGCCCAGTCAAGACGGTGTACTGTTCACTGCACCATTCGCCTTCATCATGAATATAATAATTGAATCAATCTCTCTGCAGTTTCAATGTAGACCTAAAGTGGTGCACAGGATTAAAACCAGGCATGTGAAATCACTTATATCTTTATTAATTTTATTTATTTATTCATTTCCCATAATACATGGCCAAATGTGCCACGTGCGTTTTCCATGCGTTTGGAAAAACGCATGGAAAATGCACGGTTTTTGGCCTCATTCTAATTAGCTGAAAACCATGCGTTTTCCATGCATTTATCCTTCTCATGGAAAACGCACATGGCACATTTGGCCATGTACGATTAATGTGCTGATTAGCTCTTCTGAGTCGTCCAACCCTATGGGGATTTTTCTTTTATTTCATAAGTAGAAGTTATCGCCTTTCAAATATAAACTGAGACTTGTTGAGACAATTAATTCAACACGAAGTCGCGAAATTTGCATGGAAGGTGTACACGACATATCGCTACAAATGAAAATGCAACTTTCACTACAAGGCTCATACTTTAAGATTGTGATCTATAGAGTGAAACAGTCCTAAGTAGCGGTGAGGAAAAGAATGGAATTTAAGAAGAGAGGTTGGCACCTGCCCCCATAGCTCAGTTTTATCAAGCGCAAGAGAGGGCCATGAAATCTCCAGCCATGATCAGTGCACATGCGCCACCGAGTGCATCCACTCACGACCGCAAGTTTAAAGGGGGGGGGGGGGGTCCTATTCCATAAATGCTAGCTTTTCTGTTGACGAAAGACGATCAAAATCAGGCACTATATAGTAGAATCCATAAATGGCCATTTGTTTTTCAGTCGACAGCACAAACTGGAAAGAAAGGTAATTAATAAGTCTAACCCAGAATTTCTAACCCATAGACAACCCTCTCTGTGTGTACCAATTAATGTTAAGTTCCCTATCTTACCAACGATCCTTTTTTGTCTTTTTGTCACCATTATGGGAATTTAATCAGGGTCACGGCCAAGCAGCCGAAATTATAATGGAGAGTTAATTGATTTACAGAAGTGTTTTTATCAACTCATTTCTGTCCATTCCGTTGCTCCAGGCCATTTATGGAATTATAACCAATGTATCGCCCATTCGCCTTCAGCACATTACTTCTACATGAAGTGGCAGCTGTGACTGCCACAGTAACATCGGCGATGGTAGAATGGTAGCACCCCCCCCCCCCCCCTTTCCCTTCACCCTGCGACTTGCCACTTGCAGTTTTGCATTGAGACGTTTACGGGTATTGAATTTCTTTAACTTTTTTCAGGCACTGACAATATTATTAATATCTGCAGTAATTTGATTCCCTCCCAACTAATTAAATTATTTTAGGCCTTTACATCAGAGCAAAATGTTTGACATAATCTAAAATCAAAAGTGTAAGGCTTTAAACGTGAATGACAGGCTATGTCTAAATGTTTGCAAGCAAGGGAGCGGAAAAAATATTCAGAAAAGCGAAACAAATTGAGCCGTTTTGTGTGGTGGGTCTGCCTAGCTGCTGTTGCAACGGTTTTCAATTTATTCCGAGACATTTTTCATGGGAATACGTAATGTGTCATTTATACTTCTGCATCATGTGTCAATCAAGTATACATGGACAATTTAGATTTAAGAAAAAAACACCAAAAAAACGACAATTCAATTGACAATTATAACTCAAGCATGTGTGCACTGTGAACCATATTGAAGAGACTGTAAACTGAATTGGATAATCGAAAGTGTTTGCAGCATATTTCATAGACTTGGAATCTAAATTTAAGACTTCCATTGGCTAAAGCAATCCCTCAACCAATGGGAGTTCTCGATACACATAATTTTATAATAAATATTTTCTCATTTTAGTTAATTTATATACATAAACTTAATATTTCATCTATATATACTTTTTTATTTTTATTGAATCAATGGTGCTACCTATTTTAAATATATTTTAATAAATAAATGACATCGTTTGGAGTTTAGTTCCCAAGTCTATGCAATCTGCTGTAATGGTTTTTATTTTTTCCTGAATCATGTACCGTTTAACTTAATTACAGATCTAAGGCCCATATCCCTACTGCAAGACCTGATAGGGCAGGTGCAGAGCCTTCCTGCTGGGGTGCAGATTGTCTTTGATGAGGCCAGCAGCACCCATGCCTACCAATTGTCACCAGTCAACTCAAATCTGCAGTACTCCACTGGGTCCCTTTTCAAACGTTGTCATTTCTTCCCTGAAGAATTTTCTATTTTGATCACTGCCAAGGTAAAGAGCCCAACTATTGCATTGTGTCTTTACAGTAGAACTCACACACTTGGAAATTAAACTCCAGAGACGTCATGCGAATCCAGCACTCCAATTGGTTAAGGCCAGAAATCTGGAGTTCAGTTTCCAAGTCTAAGCATTCACTGTAATTATTTGTAAGACTTTTTTGGAATGTTTATCAAATTCTTTGCAGATAACGAGAAAGGTGCTTCAAGAGGACCAGTGCATTCTCTCCCTAATTCCTTTTGGAAAGAAATCGCCGATGCTCGGTGTTCGAACAAACAGAGACAATCTGGTGTTCGAATACAGCGACCACAGACGAGAAAGGTCTCGATAAGTTTAAGTTAATATCATAAAAATCTACAATTCAACATGAATACATGGCCAATTGTGTCACGTGCGTTTTCCATGGTTTTTGCCTCATTATAATTAGCCAAAAACCATGCGTTTATCCTTCTCATGGAAAACGCACGTGGCACATTTGGCCATGTACGAAAGTAAAATATTATTATTTGCATCAAAATTCAGGTCGAGGTCATTGACCTTCCAAAACGTCGTCAAAATGGGATGGAACACTTACATCATCAGTGTGTCTGGTGACGTCACTTCCTTGCGAGTGAATTGTGGGATACCCATGATCAAGAAAATCAACAGAGTGTTCCCAGCATTCCTCAATGTCAGAGATGCCAATATCCATATTGGAAACTGCAACAAGAGACACACTCTCTTCACGGTAACATTATTCACTATATATATATATATACTGTGTAATTTGAAAATATCAGAAGTTTTAAACTGTCTGTCTCAGAGAAAATCATGCAAACCATTCCGCATTACCATCTCTGATATTTTTTCAAATTTGGTATACAAAAAAATACATCTTTCAAACGAAGAAGAAAGCAATCAGAAGCTTCCTATCCTCTATCATAGTTGTCCCGGAGGGGGCGCTTTAATAGGGGTCTCTTTTTAGGCAAATTTTGCCTAAAATCTGGGTTGGCAGAGTAAAAAAGCAGCATTTTCAGTTTTTGAAAAAATGGTCAAAACTTTAAATCTCTCTGTAAATGAGCAATAATGTAACGGCTTTAGCAGGGTGTTACCCTAACACCAATGAGTGACTCTTTGGTGTAATGGTCAACGCTCTTGCATCTATGCAGTGTGCAAGCTCCCAGTTTCGTTTCCTGGGTAGGGCACTTTTCTATTAGAGACTTAAATGGTTCCCAAGAGGAAGCTGCATAGTTGCAGGGTGTTATCCTTGCACAACAGAGTGACTCTTTAATGGTCAACGCTCTCGCTTCCCGTGCGTGTGGTCCCAGGTTCAACTGCCGGGCAGAGCACTTGCCTCTCAGAAACATTTCAATAATATGAAAATATAGATAAAGAACTATTCAAAAATTCCATGTTTTCCTGTTGTATTGGTATAGTACTGAAATTACCTTGTTCAGCCACAGAGTATGTAATTTGTTTGAAATGTATGCCTTATTCTAGGCTTTATGTCTCCCATGGTGACGCTTAATTTTGGCAATTTTCCAAAATATTAAAATTACACATGAATTTTAATATTCAAGTTGGAATCCCGTGAATTTTCCGGAGTTAGGGAAAATTACATTTTCAAAATTTCTTATTTCATCACTCGTTAGTTACAAAAAACTTGTATAACAGAATCCTCATATGGGGTGAAAAATTATTTTAGAATTTTTTCAATGGCTGTAATTGATGCATAAGGGTCCTAGAACAATATTTTTGGGTATAAGGAAAAATAAACCCAGTACATTAACAATTTAAGGATTTCTGAAATCTTAACATATTTCTTTCTTCATGACAATATTATTAAAAAACGTAGGGTCCAAATTATACACACATTTTAGCATTTCGATGGCAAACACCCTCATTCTAGTGACATGCATAATACACTTTCTTGTAATGCTAAGCAAATTGGCATAGGTACCTTTATCATAGAAATCATTTGTGAGGAACCTTAGAGCCCTTTCTTGTGTCCTTTTATTGCAATAATTCCCATTGAAGAACTTCTCACAAAAATTCCATACAATAGGGCAAACATTAAACATGACAGAATAAATGATAGAGAACTTTGAGTTATTTTGATGCTTCTTTACATATCAACCTGCCATGATTATCAAAATTCAACCCGTTATTATTAGTTACTCTCAAGAGCTTTACTTCAACACTTGGTGTTAGCAGACAGTTTTCATTAATAGTGATTCTAAAGGTACTTTGTCATTATTACCATCAGGAGAAATGAACATAATCTGGAATTTGTCAGGATTTACTTTCATAAAGTTATTGTGAAACCATTGTATGGCAATATTTGTATCACTGACAAGATGCATAATTGCTATTATCATCAGCATAGTTGAATATGTTACATTTGATAATATTAGGAAAGAATTTACTAATAAAACGTTAAAACAATAAAGGACCAAGGCAAGAGCCGTGGGGGATTCCTTTTTTAGTTTTAAGCCATGAACTGCGAATAGTTTTTAGTCTAATCCTTTGTTGCCTATCTTTTAACTAACTTGACATGAAAGACATGCATTTAGAGAAAATGTATAAGCCTTTAGTTTTGTAACCAGAAGTTAATGAGGGATGGAATCAAAGGCACTGATTAGGTCCATAAAAATGTATTACAAGCATTGATGCATGTTAATTTTTCAAAAAATATAAGCGTCACCATAGGAGATATTTGAGTCCAAACTGAGCCATTGACTCCTCCCAATGTTATTTGCTCGAAAATGAAAGATGGAGGCGCATTTTTTAAATGGCTCTAATTTTGCCAAAAAAAGCTCATTCCAAAAAAAAAAAAATACAAAACCGATTATTTGACCATTTGAATATTTTGCCAATTTTTTAAAAAGAGAATTGGAGATGGTCAGTTAAATTGTTTTCTGACGTCGTTGCCATGGTAGCGTTGTCAATAGAAAGCCGCCAATAACGTTGCCTCATGTGTTTTATAACGTAAAGAGGAATGCAGATTTTGCAATAATTTTTTTATAAAAACATACTGCACTAAAAATGTAGCCAAGAATGCAAACCTGTAGACGGTAATTATCCTGCTGCTTATTTCATAGACTTGCAATTAAACTCCAGAGGGCGTCATGTGAATCCAGGACTTCCATTAGTTAAATTAAGGCAGTCCCTCAACCAATGAGAGTCCCAAATTCACATGGCGTCCTCTGGTGTTTAGTATCCGAGTCTAGGGAATTGGCTGTAATTCTAATGAACAATATTTCTCTTGAAGGGTTTGCTGAGGCAGTTGCTCATCCTCCCAGGCTCAGATGCTTCCAGAATCGCCTGTCCGTCCATGGATCCTGTCAGGCCGGATTTCTTCCCTCGCCAACACCCTCTCATTGGTGAGCGCAACATACAGAGAACATTTCTTATGGTCATATAGTGATAAATTGTTTGCTTCTTGGAGGGGGAACATTGCAATTTATCTAATAACCCCAGTCAACATGGAATAGCAACTTCGTGGGGTACTGGAGGTTGATGTGAGATCACCTGGGACCTCTGGGTTGGGGAAACAACTTTTTTGGGTTGCCGAGTTGGATCAGTTGGTAGCGTGTTCGCCGCCTGGGAAGCTCCAAAATGTTTGCATTTTACGATATTTGTAAAAAATGTCTATCATGGTTTAATTATAATTCAATTAGTTTTTATTGTTATTATTTACCTGCACATTTTTATTTTTGCAGTCGATCAATAGCTGTTTGAGCTAATTTTATTGTTGCCTTATGTCGACTTTCATTAAAGATTATTCTATTTGTGCTGGTGATTAGGTGTATTACATAAAGGGTCCTAGGCTCAGATCCCTGTGGAGGCGAGATATCCATCTCCCCGTTCGAACTGACACAACTAATTCAGCATTTGGAGATATCGATATATCACCCATTAATTCGGATCATTCATGTCTGGGTGTATATTTTGCATGTATGGCACTCCTTGTTTCTGGGGCATTGGTGACACCTCTCCTCCTGCCACACTACTTCTGAGAATTTCCAAAGAAGTTTCCTCTGACAGCAATTACTGTTAAAAATCAACTTTTTTCCATAAAACAATGAACAATTGTTTTATCTTTATATATTCCTATGTATGATTTTTAATCTTTATTTATTTCTTACAGACAGATCGCCTTGGTGGCAGTACCAGCAGCAGTCCATTTGCACGTGGCGGGAGACTGGTCGTCTGTGGTTCGATGTCTACAAGAAAACACTCAACGTCTGCTTCAGCGGGATCTGGCAAACAGTCCTACCGCCCCCGGGTAAGCTGGCTCTCCGAGGGACTCAACTTTCCCTCAGCTCCAAAATTGCATCCCTCACATAATTCGCATATTTTCAGAAGAGAGAAAAGAACAGAAGCTGGACTACATGGTGGCCCATCAGGATCTTGTGACCGCTGCTCCCTGTATTGACATGGAAATCTTCCGCATCCAGAATGAGGGTTTGTTCATGGCAACCGCCAGCTTTAGCGAAGCCCGTGATCAACGCAAACAGCAGTCCGCCATCTTTAAATGGGAGAGAGACAAGTTCAGGGTCTACCAGAGCGTGTACACGCTGGGTGCACAGAGCTGGGAGTTCTTCACCATTGATAAACAGGTGACCACTGTTTGGATTACATAAAACAGTAATATAGACATTTTTAAGATGGCAACAATGAGATAAAAATTAACTGCTTGTATTGATGCTGCTGACTTCTTCTTCTTCTTCTGTTTCTTCTTCTTCTTCTGTTTCTTCTTCTTCTTCTCTTCTACTACTACTTCTTCTTTCTTTATTCTTTCTTCCCCTACTTCTTCTTCTTCTGCTTCTTCTTCTACTTCTGTTTCTTCTTTTCCTTCTTCTTAAACTACTTCTTTTTTCTTTCTTCTTTCTTCTCCTACTTCTTCTTCTGTTTATTCTTCTTCTTCTCCTTCTTATTCTTCTTCTCCTTCTTCTTCTTCTCCTTCTTCTTCTTCTTCTCCTTCTCCTTTTTCTTCTTCTTCTTCCTCTGAGCTTAATCTGTCTGTGGGCCCAAGTGTCACAAGCTTTTGCTTTTCTAATAGCTTCAAACCCTTTTCTCTTCGAAACAGTATTTCTTGGCGGTGGCAAACAATGGGCCCAGGAGAGAGAAGCCCTCCAAGTCAGTGATCTACAGATGGCACCGGAAGAGGAAGAGGTTCAGGGTGCACCAGGAGCTCATCACTTGGACTGCACGTGACATAGAACATTTCCAAATAGGGGAAGAGCACTTCCTGGCGGTGGCCAATCACGTCATAGGTGAGAAGTGTCACGTTCTGGTTTTCTTTAGTTGAGGGAAGATATCTTTAGAGCAGACCTGGAAACTAACTTCATCATTGTATTATGTGATTGGCAAAAACAAAAACAAATCTATCTAGCCAAATGTGCTACGTGCGTTTTCCATGAGAAGGATAAACGCATTGAAAATGCATGGTTTTTAGCTAATTATAATGAGGCAAAAAACATGCGTTATCCAAACACATGGAAAACGCATGTGGCACAATTGGCCATGTAACTCCAGGTGAATTTCAGCCTCCTATTGGTTGAGAGACTGTCTTAGTCAATGCATGGGGAGTCCTAGATTAACATGACTTCCTCTCGAATTTGGTTTCCCAAGTCTGTGAAAGCTGCAATAGTAATATTTGTGGTAACATTTCAGGTCAAAACCATTCTATTCCGTCCACGATATACCGTTGGGACCAGAGCGAGAACAAGTTTAAGTCATTTCAAGATATTATTACAGTTGGTGCTTATGACTGGACATATTTCCAGGTAGCCTATCTTCTTACTTGTTATGCTATTGATAATTTCATTTCCTGTAGTGTTGGCTTATGTTAAGCCCCAATAAAAATCGTATTTCAGGATGTTGTTCCCATTTTGTTGCTGTTTCTACCACTAGGTGGTGGGCTACCATTTTTTGGTGGTGGCCAATTCCTTCACCGGCCCCCTAGCGGAGACAAGCACAACTAGAACTGAGTCCAACATTTATTTCTGGCAGAATGGAAAATTCCTTCTTTTCCAATCCTTAACGGTAATTGTGACTTGGTAATTGTCCTTTCCGAATCATTTTGAATCTTGTAGCATCCGAAGCAAACTTCCACATCATATATGATACATTTCACACGAGTGACTAAGGAGAAATGAATTTTATGACTTTCAGACAACGGGGGCAACTGATTGGGAGTACTTTCGGATCGGAGACGAAGTGTTTCTGGTCGTAGCAAATGCTTTTATATTCGATCCCAGTGTAGAAGAAGGCACAGACCGATTTCTCACCAATTCGACTGTCTATCAGCTCAACAAGTACACCAAACAGTTCCAGGTCTACCAACACATCAGGACCTACAGGTGAAGATAAGATGAGATGAGATGAGATGAGATGAGATGAGATGAGATGAGATGAGATAAGATATAAGATTAGATATGAGATAAGATATAATATAAGATATGAGATAAGATATAAGATAAGACAAGATAAGGTGAGATGAGATGAGATAAGATAAGATATAAGATAAGATATAAGGTAAGATATAAGATAAGATAACTGAGACAACAAAAAACACAAGCAGAAAAATATATAAAGAAAGGTTTTCAAACTGGCATGAAAAAATAGGCAAAATTTCCTCAGATGTAGGACAGTCATGGATCATAATATTGTTGACTAGTTATCCATATTTTGTTGTTTTTATCTGCAATTGTTAGATTTTTTCCAGTGTTGTCACTGTTTATCATTATTAATATGCACTTGTTTATTTTTCAGTGTTGTTGACTGGGAATCCTTCCGTGTCGGCGATGACACCTACCTAATAGCTTCCAATGCGCAACAGGGCAGTGAAGGTCGCCAGTACAGGGAAGGACCTTTGACCTGGCACCATCTGACCTCTCTCTACCGGTGGCAGGGGGTGGACAAGTTTGTCCGGGTTCATGAGTTGGACGTCAGACCCTCGGCTGACTGGGAGGCATTCTCCGTCAATGGCCACTCCTACTTGGCCTACGCCAATGCTAAGGACAACCTATCCCAAATACTCAGGATTAAAATGTCATGAAAACACACACATTCACTCAAGGACACTGTCGGGTGATTACGTTTGGCAATTTCAATCAAACACCATTGTTTAAATTATCATGTCCATGTTCTTATTTATCAAATACTAGCAGAGGCGCTGCAACTTTAATACCATAAGTCACAACACGTTTGTCTTGAGAATACAATATTATGCACCAATCAGTTGTCATAGCTCTTGGAACCAGCTAGATTGGCCTCAGGCTGGCTGGTGGACTCCCATAATTGAAAGTCAGGAAAGCAATTCATCTTCATATTTGCAACAGCGGTCTATCAAGGAAATCCGTTGCCTTTTCCCGCGAACTTTGATAGCTAAAGTCGCAGCTCTTGGGTTGCTGAAATGAAGCCTTATAGAGATGGATTGAATCCTCAGATGACAAGCTGACGGGCCAGTCTTTAATGGTCGCCCACAGCTCATAGTGCTTGGCTAAAAGGTGCTCCAAGTTGGAAAGGAGCTTGCTAAGCTCAGCTACAGGCAACTAATTGGTTGCGCATGTTTGCTTATAAAAAAAATCAACCACATAGTTTGGGACAAGCGCTGTGAATCTAAACTGTTTGGGGGATTGTGTGTGCTCAGTAGATTTTTATTGACAAAATATCTTCATATGACTAATAGACATTCTGGCTAATGATTGGATATGAGCTATACGTATAGCTTATATCCAATCATTAGCCTTGGGATGCAGTTATATCCCTCATAGTCAGGAGTTAACCAACATTTTTAAATGCCGAAGGCGGAGGGATATAACCAACAAAAATGTTAGTTAACTCCCGATTACCCAGATAGCATTCCAAATCGGCCCAGCGTCATTTCTATATAAGTCACCGTCGGTACAGCATAATTTTGATGTCGCCTACGTCAAGCCAACGCTGAAACGATTTGGAATGGCATCCCGATATGAGGGATATAACTTATACTGCATTAGGTACATTTAATATATAGTTATTTGTTTGTTTGTTTTACTGTCTTTATTATGCAAAACGAGTTCATTTTGCACTCAGGAGGTTGTTAACTAACATTTTCGTGTGTTATTTCCCGCTCAGTCAATAGGAAAACAGTCTAAGTGGAGTATAAAATATGTTATGGCATGGATCTCATCTATGATATCACACTGCATTGCATATCTATATTGTATGGTATATTTGTTGATGTATCAAATTTTGTGGAACAGAGACAACCAATATTGCACTAAGCTATGCCTGGTGCAATATGGATTGTCCTGGGTGCAATGTGGATTGTCCTGGGTGCAATATGGAATGTCCTGGGCGCCATAAAATCTGATATTACACTAGGTCTGTTAAGTAATTATATAAAATTGAGCATTTAAAACTTCCTTTTATGCAAAATGGAGGCTTGGTATTGGATTTTGTCCATTGATGTTCATGTTTTTATCATTGTTTATTGGGAGACAATATGCGAAGATAATAAGCCATAGTTAGTAAGTTGTAATGCAAGTCACATGGGCAGGTTTTGACATAGCGTAGTGTCAAACAGAGGCGGTTTGCATTAAGCCCTCTGGTGGCCCCAATCACAACTGGTGGCTATGGCGGCTGAGGCCTATTCACGGGGCACATGCCGCATTGACTGTGGGCCTCGCGGCTATTGGGCAAATTGGATTAAACACAAAATGAGACAAACTCTCGCGGGAACTCTCGCCGGACGAGAGATTTCAGCCAGTCATCACGCACCTAGGAGGGAGCAAGGAGAGATGTCAGACCAAATATGGAATGTGATGAAAAGAGCTTGTTCAAGATTAGGTGAAGTTATATCCCACTGAAAAGCAGGAGAAAAGTGGAACTGACTGGTGGAGAGACTCCCCACAGCTTCAGTTTGTCAAAGGGAATATCCTTGTCTGACGTTGTTATAAAAGAGATGTCATAGCGAGATTGACTGTAATTCAAGAAATTGTGAATGAAAAAAGTGAGCTTTTTTAAACGATGCTGACTGCATTGAAGATGAAATAGAAAATACTGCTGAGTCCAGTAGTTATGGGGAAAAAAGCAATATCCCACAATAACCTGTATACCACATAGAAAAGCCATGTGGTATAGCCTAAGTGGTATACATATTTATACCACATGGTTTACCTTACAAGGATGGGAAATGTATACCACATACTTCTATGTTTGGCAGGCCAGTGACAAAAAATCTCTTTTTGCAGCTAAGCGCTTCGCAGTTTAAACTAGAGCTGCCGCTTTAAAACAATATTGGGAGTCACAGAACTAACGATTCTAGGACCAAAAAAAGTATCAGAAAATCAATGGTCTGTTCAGTCCACAGATACAAGCTATTGTGTATCTGTGTTGCTATAGGCAACGTCATAGGGGCGTCATCGCTTCGGTAATACAATCGAATAATACTGAACAATAAACCATTTTCTTTCAAAATCTACTCTAAAAACAAATTCTGAAATATTTAACAACTGGTTTGTAAATATCTTCCTTAAATTCCCTTATTAATCTAAAAATGTCCCAGAAAGTTTTGAGGTGATGACGTTGCTGACAGTTATGCAATGCTCTGATTGGTTAATGGCAAAAATTAATATTCATGAATTTTTTTTATACTACATGAATACATAGCCAGGCAGCTCAACTAAAAGTGAAAATTGTGGGACATAAATAAGACCCAAGTGGTTATGTGGTATACTTTTATATTCCATCACCCGTGGACAGATTGGCTTCAGAGTTCACTCGTGGCTAATACAACTCATGAATCCTGGCCAATCTGTCCACAAATAGACCACATAACCATTGGGTCTTATTATAATACCAGTAAAAGGTAGCCACTGTTTTTCTTTGAGATTAAGTACCCAAACACATTACAGATAATTTCATAGACTTGGAAACTAAGCTCCAGAGCAGAGAGAGCTGCTCACGAGGACTGATTGCAGGACTCCCATAGGCTGAGGGACTGCTTGCTTCAACCAATGGGAATCCTGGGCTCACATGACGTCCTCTGGAGCAGCTCTCTCTCTCTCTCTCTGATATGAAGTTACCAAGTCTATGAAATTGGCTGTAATAATGCCAGAGAATTTGCACAATTTTACCTCAACCACAGTTGAAGCTGGTCCATAAGGACAACTGACAAGCACGGGTTTAAGAGGATGAGAGCCTGAAACTGTTGTTTAATTTTACAGCAGAACTCACGAACTTGGAAACTTAACTCCAGATGACATCATGTGAATTCAGGACTCTCATTGGCTAAGGCAGTTACTCGACCAATAAGAGTCCTGGATTCACATGATGTCATCTGGAGATAAGTTTCCAATTCATTGAGATCTGCTGTTGCAAGGATAAAGAAAAAAGAAGTAATGTTAGGCAGGTCTGAGTTACCCTTGCACAGCAAGATTTAAAGAAGTGTTCGCTACTCAGTAAAGCCACAAAAACAAACAAAAAAGAGAAAAAGGAAAAACCAAAGTCACTGTGACACCGAAATACAAATGTTATTGATGAAGTGTTCAATTTATCATCAGATCTGAGGGTGAATTAATTGATAGTGAAAAATAATCTCCTTTTATTTTGAACGCAAACCTCCATCCTGCATTTCTCCCATTCCCCCTTTTAAGATTTAGGTTTAAGGGAGATTACCAAACTATCATTATCCGTAGGAATTACAAGAAAGGTTTTATGATACGCAGGGCTGGGGTTGTCTGTAAGTCAGTAATATGATGAGACTTTGTAATCCTAGGGCTCAATACTGCGCGGCTTATGAGTATTCTTAGCTGACCCAAGCAAAAACAGCCTAATGGGGCCTGGCACAGATGAAAGTAACACTATGGACAGCTCGTTACAGGAGGCCTATTTGGTTCTAAACAGGCTTTCCAAGGTGTTGTGTTGTCCGTACATCAGCAGGGACATTACTTATTTGCTGAAAATTCAGAGTACAATACCTAGGTCTTCCCATAATATCAGTATGCTTCCTCAAACTCCATATTTTATTTTTATTTTTTTATTTCAAATATATTTTAAAAGGGTAGCCAAATCAGCCGAAGCTGTTTTACACCCGGGCCCTTTACATCAGTAAAAACAAAACAATAAAATAATAAAATCCATAGATATCGATAACAATTAAAAACCATTAACAATAAATACACTAACAATAAAATACACAAACAATAAAATACACAAACAATAATATACACAATCACCAAGTTATAGCACCAACACTATCATTCACTCATGGGCTGCATTCTTTATATAAATTTTTAGCTGTATTTTAAAGCTATTTAACTTTTAACTCAAAGCAATGACATTTGAACATTACTATATACTGTTTACATTATACAATTTGACAATACTTAATGATTGAGAAAATGACCTGGGAAAGAAGAGCTTAGAAAATATTGACTAATACAAAAATATCCATTAGGGAATTGGCAATATCTCGGAAGTCCAGACAGTCTATATTATGCATATTTATACGAGCAATGCTATGGTAGTCAATGTTCCTTCGATGAGGTGTCTCATGGAGCCTTTATCTAGGGCCCCAGTGACGTCATCTGCATATCCATGGGGGTGATTACTGTGGTGGTCCTGAAGTGCGATTCTGAGTTGCGAGTTGAACCTGAGCGGAAGTTTGGCCCTCTGGTGGCGAGCATTCTCCGACAGGTGTCAGCACTGAACATGAGGTAGATCCAGGGATTGGTGCAACTGTTGAGGCTGGCCAGGAGCATCATTATCGCCATCCAGTGCCCTGTCACACACAGTCAGAACACACACATCAACATCACTGATATACATGCATACACGCATGCAATTATTTACAGGACTTGGACATTTTAAACTACAGGGGACATCATGTGTGGTTAAGACAGCCCATCGGCCAATGGGAGTCCTGGATTCACATGATGTCCTCTGGCGTTTAGTTTTTCCAAGTCTGTGCAATTGGCAGTAATAAACATGATCTCATGGTGGCCAAAGAGTCACTTTTATGTGGTTTTGCAGCGTCACAGGGCGACAGCTATTGGGACGAAAGCTGTTCTCTGGGCAAGCCAAATTTGTACTGGATAAGACTTCGTCAAAATATCACCGCTGCGGTCAAACTGAGCCGGTATGCTTAATTTCAACAGAATAGTAGAGAAGTATATAAGGAACCTAACAAAATTTAAATTGTGAAAATCAAACAAAAATTGATTGAGTTATGGCTTTAAATACAGCCTCGAACAAACTACAGTTGGAATCAGAATTATTCAACCCCCGGGGAATTTGCATGAAAATGTGCCAACTATAACATTGCACAGGACATAAATGACAAATGCAATCATCACAATTTTTAAGAATGTGATAATATGTCATGTTTTGCTAATCTTGCTGCTGTTTTGCAACATGTATGTCATGTTACATAACCTATGCACATATGAACTCCCACACCTGCCATTTTTGGGGTATTGGGTTGCTATGGTCTGTGGGGCCATTGATATATTGTTGAATCCAGCTTTCTATTCATCCAGACAAACTTTTCTAGTCATCACCCAGTTATTTGTGATGAAAATATTGCAACATCATTGGCGCATTTACAATTCAAGCGACTGTAACACAGAATGTGATTTCATGAAAATGGGCAATTTTTTGGCCTTCTCTGAATAGATAGTAATTTTTGAATGTATGTTTGGAAACTTTCAATTTTTATTTTTTTATTGACAAAGCAAAGCAAAATTAATTTGAAGTACAAGAACCAAAGTTTGACCTTTTTAAGATAATAATATGTAATTTTGATGTATTTTCACGGAATATTATGTCACTGCTGAAGTCCCTCGACTTTTTCACCAGCCAGCTGCTATTTCATGATTTCTGGCTATTAGCCAGAAACATTTTAGTAAAATGTTTTTCAGGATGAATTTCAGGAAATTCAGAGAAAATCTGCTGAAAATCTTGCACAATAATGAAAATACTACCCATATCACAACCCTACCCTAAAATACGAATGTAAGATACTTTGTATGTGCATTGGTCATGTAGTATTGCAAAACAGATGAAAAACAGTTTTAAAATTTGCAAAATATAATGAATTGTCACTTCCTAGAAAATATAGATTATGGCATGTGTTGTTCTTGTCCTGTGCAGAATTATAGATGAAAATATTTTGATCCAAATTCCAGGCGGTTGAATAATTCTGCTTTCAACTGTATACATCAACGCCCCAATAGCACGGGGTATTAGTATGGCACGGGGTATTAGTATGGCATGGGGTATTAGCTGCCTTATCTTGGCCAATTTCCATAGTAATTCAACCTTCCAGCTGTATGTAAAAGGTAGACTGTGGATATGGATAAACGGGTTATCCTAATGTGCAATTATGTAAATTGCAGCAACCTGGGGGGGGGGGGGGGTGCAGGCCTACTTTGTCTGTTGTGCCATGACTTTCCCTCCATGTACAAGAGGTGTCAGTTAACAGGCGGACACTTGTCAAGAGTAAAGTAATGGTGGATCATTGTATACCCCCCCCCCCCCCACATAAATCGACGCCCCTGTGTGGGAGACGCCGGCTTCTAGCATATATCACATCACCTAAAAACTGCAACTTGGGGCTTCTCACTGCAGTGAAGGTCCAAAATGCCGCGTGGAGAATTTTATTTGGACACTTACATTTTAAACTTCATCTTCACCGCTAAAACCACTGTTAGCTATTTAGGTAAATACTTAGAATTGCTGTTTTGTTTGAAACTTTCTTAGAAATGTTTAAGAGACAAAACTTGTAAAACTCGGGAACCAAATTTATTCAGTCTGCCTTTGTCTGATTGGCATTAGTCAATTATTAAGAAATTTTGTTGAGTCTGAAACTAATTTAAAGACAGCCACTATAATTAAAACTTAGACTGCGCGGGAGCGAACCCTCAGCGAATGGCCACATACACAACTCGAGCGCCTTCAACATTGTTCAAGAAACCTCTGTAAAAAATGTAGACAAGCAACTAGACACTATGCTATATGTGTATGTTATTCTTGTTACATCCGAGACAATCACAAATGATTGTGCTAAACGAGGTCTTTTTTGAAATCGTATCCCATTTGTATATTTTAACTTAGGCAAATCAGTATCAATAATGAATATAATATTGCATGATATGTATGTTAAGCTTCAATTTACCTGTATTTTGCCCTATCAGTCTGAATAACCACATATACTTGTGACATAACAGACAATGGAATGCTTGCGTAATCCCAGACGCCAAACAACAGGGGGTTATCTTTTGTGCATTGAGTTGAACTTTGTGTATTGGTCAGGGATATGATAGTTTTCAAATTGGCGCATTTCCCTTTATTATTTAGATAATATGTTATGTCTAGTATCCAAAAATTTGCAATAATAAGATGAAGTTTTAACATGTAAATAGATGTACTCAATAGAGTCTTTTCACTGAGCAGTCCTGAATTCAACAAAACATAAGTCTTTCTTCTCCTCTTATAACTCATTTTGCCTTTCAGACATAGAAGATCATAACTAACCTATTGAATAAATACTACTTTCTCAGTGAAATAAATAATATATCATTTGAATGATAAGATGTTAAATATACATTAAAATGCACTAAAAATACTGCTGCTTGGATGCACTTTGCCTTATCCAATCACATTGAAGGGCGGGAACTTTGCCAGCCAATAGAATTGCAGTATTCTGTCGCAGCCACCTGGTGGAAATATCAAGAAATTTCCGTGAAAATCCACTATTTTTATGGCATTCATTCTAAAATATGGCGTGCGTGGTTTGCAAATAAGGGTAATAAAACAATTTATTAGCATTATATTAAAAAAATTTATCATTATGCCAAATCTCCAGAAATCCCAGGAACTTCCCACATGAAAATCTCAGATGTTCATAAATATTTTTTCTAGGTACATCGCCAAATGTGCCACGTGCGTTTTCCATGAGAAGGATAAACACATGGAAAATGCATGATTTTTAGCTAATTATAATGAGGCAAAAACCATGCGTTTTACCATGTGTTCATCCAAACGCATGAAAAATGCATGTGGCACAATTGGCCATGTACCTATATATCAATTTTGACCACATGCACAAGTAGTTTTTGACATATGAAGTTTTTAAAATCTGGAGTTTTGCTCCTATGTTGTAGTGTTTTCCGTGATCAATATAAACAAAATCTAGATTACTTACTTACTTACTTTAATTAAATTGGCCAAAATTACTTAATTTGCATGAATGGGATTGTTTATCACATTTCAATTGGTTTATCACATTTGTTACTTATGTTAATATTTTAAAATTTTATGATAGATTCAAACTTATACAAGGTATTTGGAGTGTGGACTTGTTTTTGTCAAAACAAGTTTTCCGTTGCCTAATCATATCTTGATATGTAGCAGGTTGATTTGATAGCAGGCAAATACCATAAAAAAATTCCCATAACTTAAAAGATGTTTGTGTGTGCCCAATACAGCCATCAATTATTGCAGCATAGCTTTGCAATAGTGGAAAATTGTCAAAATTTGCACAATGCACATGCATCTTCAAAATAGGAGCAAAAATCCTGATTTTTGAAAATATATATCTCAAAAACTACTGTGTAAGCTATGCTCTGAAATTGTGCATGTGGTCATCATTCATATATAGATACCTAGAGAAAATATTCATGAATGTCTGAGATGAACACCTGGGGGGGGGGGGGGGGGGGGGACCAGGTCATTTACATGGGATAACCCTATTTGCTAAATTTCATTCATGAAGGATAAATCGTGTCTTTGATATTATGGAGCTTTGAAAAATCAATCAAGAAATATGTAGATGCTGTTTATTTATCATGATCACATTTAGAGTTCTTTAAAAGCTACCTCTGCAAATGAAAGTTGTGTTTTTACAGCTGTAGGTTTGGAACATTTCTGTTGGTTAGAAAGTGTGGTAAACTACACAAAATATCTGACTCTGTACCCCACTGTTTGTTGGTGTTTGGTGTTTACTTGGCGCCCCAGAAAGCCACAAACATAAGCAATATGATAAGCCTATCCCCGAACGCGAGATGTAAAACTCGAGTAGCGGAGGGGCATTGTTGTGTGAAAATGTATGCCAGGCACAGAGATAGCAGAGATCGGATGACCTCATGTTGCTGATTTGTGCTCATTCGGAGGCTTTGCCTGTCCTGTCAACCACCCAGGGCCTTTCTTGATTAGGTTTGCCTAATTAATACACAATTCAGGCCCTACCCTGCTCTCGGCTCATTTCCCTGGGTGGACCCCACAAACAATGTATTCCGTAAGTAGGGCGAGTGACGTGCAATTAGCACTGCCTTGGGAGTTAATGAGGTCATTTGATCAGCCTTGTTCATTTTTGTTTATTTTTTATTTTTTTAAGCAAAAGTTGTTAACCATAACAGGCATTTGACGCTGATTGCAATGAACAGCTTGTCTTCTAATTGCCAACCTTTATCCTCAGATAAAATGGGGACTGACCTGCCTGTATGAACGGAATACCATTCTAGTAAATCTTCATTGCCTGATGCGACCAAGTGTTTCAACACTGCCCAACTGGTATATTTGTCACACTCTCACTCTGTTGAACTTTAGGGTAAGGTATAAGCTTAATTTAAATGCAAAAAAGCCAAAAAAATAAAAATAAAAACCCTAGAACTTCACAAAGACTAGATTTAGAAACCTGAAATTTTATGTTAGTCCATGAAATAAAAGTGCATGCCCAGACAATTATTGGAAACAGTTATGAAGAAATCTATCAAGACAATTTAATGAGATATATATTTTGGTTTATCACACCCATGTAAACACATTCCAATTTAAAGTTGACTTCTGTCATTAAGAGTGACAAAAACCTGTTGCTCAGATGCCTTGGCGCCATTTCATTGCATATTCTGAAAATTTCCAATTAAAACAGAAATTTTTCTATCAAGACTTTACACTAATAAGCTTTGTTGGCAGATTTTTGTTCAATTTCTTTAACCCTGCAGGTTTATTTTTTCAGGAGCATTGTGGGAGTCAAACAAGTTATAGTTATATCCCTCATAGTTGGGAGTTAACTAACATTTTTTTTGGTTATATCCCAACGCCGAAGGGATATAAGCAACAAAAATGTTAGTCAACTCCCGGCTATGAGGGATATAACTAACTTATACTCCATTAGGCATATTTACCAATTTGTTTGATTGTTTGTTTTACTGTCTTTATTACGCAAAACAAGTTTAGTTTGCACTCAGGAGGGAGTTAATTAACATTTTCGTTGGTTATATCCGTTCAGAACAAAAGAAAAACAGTCTTAGTATAACAGACAATTTGAGCCATGGGGAAATAACAGCGACAGCAAAAATACCCAATACCAAAGTAAAACAAAGTATTTTTTGAACTGCTCGTTTAATATTAAAAGTAATATTTTGTACACGTTTATAGCAGCAAAAAATTTACAATATTTATGAATATAAATTTGGTTTCAGGCCACCAAGAATAAAATTTACTCACTCGACTGACACAAATAGCTGACTGGAAATGAATGAGAACGACACTAATAAGTTTGCTTTCATGTAGAACGTCAGTTTCTGCTCCTATCCACGACACCCATAATCAAAGAAGGGCACAAACAATCTCAGTAGTCACATTGTCTTAATCACAAAATCTCAGGTGGTGTGTGTGTGCAACTTCATAATGTCTGCTCCTTCATTCTGGCAGAAAAAATCCTGGTGTCATAACGTTTCTCTCAATCCGATTGTTCCAAAAAATTGTAGAAGGAAAGCCTTTAGCTATATTGGGCAGCCTGTTGAGA
This sequence comes from Alitta virens, assembly GCA_932294295.1. Classification (NCBI taxonomy): domain Eukaryota; kingdom Metazoa; phylum Annelida; class Polychaeta; order Phyllodocida; family Nereididae; genus Alitta; species Alitta virens. The sequence goes on along the minus strand of OW028585.1, from coordinate 24,730,982 downwards.
TGAAAATGGCATTCATCTGTGTAAGTGTCATCCTCAATTCTCATAGGTCCTTTTGAAGAGAAGAACATGACTGCACCAAATACTAAGCCTTATGTCACTCAAACAACAACGCCAAGCCTTTAATCCGGATTAAAAATTGTTACAAATAAATCTAAAGGGAACAAGTCTGCTTTTGCGCTTTGATGGTGAATATAATGTCAGTGCGGCCTTAGATGGTTTAAGAGAGGGCTGACGGTAATGCCTCATCTACATTAATTGAAGCACAGGACCAAAAATCAAGGGTTATCCAGTATCATATCTAGTGCAACAATTTACAGCCAAATTCATTGAGTCAGAAACAAATCTCATAGACTTGGAAGCTAAACTCCAGATGACGTCATGTGAATCCAGGATTCCCTTTGGCAAAGGAGTCCCTCAACCAATGAGAGTCCTGGATTCACATGATGCCACAAAATGGCGCTGCTCAGTGGCTGCCTGCTCTGGCTCATCAGAAATCAAAATTTCACTCTGTGACTAATGAATATTATGTTATGTGTTATGTCACCTGTAGTTTAGCTTTTAAGTCTATGAGATTTGTTTCTAACTCAATGAATATGGCTGGCTGTAAACCAGTAAAGGAGTTTTTTGTTCTCAGTCATGGAAATTGAACAAAGTGGAGGCGGTTGCAGTCCTGGCAGAAGACTGGGCTGAGTTGAAGAACTTTCCTGACAACATTCGATCCAGCTTGACGCACAGTTTGTCCGTGAAGATCAAGTAAATCCAAGGGTTCGTGCAGGAATTAAGGCTAGCAAGCAGCATAATAATTGTCATGGCAGAGCCTGCAAAGCAAAATAAACAGCAAATAAAAACAACTGCAAATCAATTCAAACCCAAATTGTTCTTGATGGCCTATAATCTAAATTATCGAAATAATTAATAACGTCGTATTTAATAAGAAATAATTAAACTACGAGGTAATTTGCTAATGTCTACAACATTACTGTTAATATCCATTTGTCTAAAGAATGAAATAGCTTTAGAAGGTTTGCAAAACCACGCAGCCACTACATGCATTGGTTGCAGGCAACTTCAATATTCAGACAAACATAGGCTGCACTGCGGCAAAACCTCAGCAAATCCTACAGGAATCAATAAAATTGTTCAGTGTCTGTCCGATGGGCAGGCGGGCATAATACTTTCGTTTCCAGAGAACTCAAATGCTAATGCTCTTTACCCAAACACAAAATCAGTAAAACTCTAAATGGCCCAGTGGTACCTTTTGATAGTCACACTGACATAATTATGCTATGTTTACAAAATTAACAAATATATTGAACGACAGGCAATAGGATGTGCGAACAACCAGAAAAATCCCAATTAGGCCTACAAAGCCTGTTACACAATGGCTGTTTGGGTTCGTAAATGTCGTAGTTTTTTTAAACTCCAATCACACAATTAATCCACAATTTATTAAGCATACATGTGGAGATACAGTTGCAGACAAAAGTATTCATACAGGTGCGTGACAATTGTATGGGCAAGGCATTCATTAAAATAAATTGGCATTCATCTTTTGTTTCTTGTGGCCTTTTTATCATGTTAGAAAGACAAAGCAATGCAATGAACAGAATTAATGAAAACAAAATCTCAAATGTAGCATGGATAAAAATATTGATACAGTAGTGAATACACAGTTTGAACTAAGGAAACTATTGGAAGTGCATTGGCAATTTGTCTTTGTGTATCTACCTTTTATCTAGTGTACCTACATGTCAGTTTATCCTACTCCTAGACTATAGGTTGTTGCACACATCCAAAATCCAATGATGTTTCAGGGAACTGTTAGGCCGTAAATCTGAATAATGTCTCCAATGAGTGAATCAAGTCCAGGACAATTTATTTGGAAGGCTATAGAACCTTTTCACACTGCAGCCAGGTTAGTATTTGTTCCTCATTGACCTCATTTTGATTGCATAATACATTATGACATCATTATTTTGTACACTGTGACCTCACCATGGCCCTTGTTTTGCACTCTGTGACCTCATTATGGCCATTGTCTACTGATGACGTCACAATACTTATAGCTGAGTGCAAATAGAGGTCAATGAGGCAAAACTGTCAACATGGCTGCCACGTAAAAAGGATAGTTGTTAGTTTGACATCCTGTGTGTTTGGAGTATCCTCATTATTTGGTTTTGTGGTAAGGTTTGTTTACTACTCCTTACATATTAAGCATGAGAACATTCAAATCTTAGGCAGTAGGTCGCATATGTTTCGGGGAGATGTCTAAACACTCCTGAGCATTCACAGTACTTTGTACTATGTTGAGTCTCCCAGTTCCAGTCGCTGCCAAGTAACTCCAACTTACGGTTAGTGACTATATGTCACTGTTGGAAGAATACAAGACTCTTGGAAAGGCTCATGTTTGTTTTCTGAAAGCTGTTCTAATGTCATGTTGGTCAGAACAGTGTAATTTAGTCTCAGCCAAACTAACCATGAACTTAATTTTGTGCATGATTTAATTCTGTTCGAAAATCTAAATTTCTCAGATGTGAGCATCTTGGAGGAGTTGTGGTACTGGCATTGGATAGCCATGATCTCCAGCTGTAAAGAGATTTGTTGTTCAGTATCTTAACATGCATTGGAGTTCTTGCACACATTTTTGGCTATTAATATCTTTGTTTTTAACTAAGCTTCCATGGAGGGAATGGTGCTTCTGGGCATTCCCATCTCCTTGCAGGTCTTTTCCATGAGGTTTCCTTTAGCTATGAAGCCAGATGATGATTTACCCTCTATATCACTTCATCCTCTTGTATTCCCATCTTCCAAGTCTTATGTCTCATAAAAAATAGGTGAAAGAGAGCTGTAAATTTTCTGCTTGAATCGTAAAGTCTGATTCATCATAATTTAGTGCTGATGTAATTCTCAGGAGCTCCCAAGTGACAGGTATCGATAATCCTGCTCAAGTGACTTTTATTGTTAATTTCTGGAATTATCAAATTGGTCACTCGTATGAATACTTTTGTCTGCAACTGTAAGTTAATCAATTTTAAGTGGCAGGTTAGTAGAAATGTCAAACAAGAAAATAGAACCTTGGGTACAGTCTCAGATACTGATCAGTCAGGTCTTTTATTTGTACTTCACATTTTTTTGCAAATATAAAGTAAACGCCGGATCAAGGAATTGATGACTAATTGCCATTGACTTAAATAGTGGTCAATGCCTAATTTAGAAAACAAAACACAGTTAAATATTCATCTGAAGAAACTAGCAATTTGAACTGAAAAAATCTGAAGAAATTGGGAAGGTCAATCCTTTAGGATGATTTTAAAAATAATGGACCGGTACTTGGAAACTTTGTGTAGCTTACTACCAGGTTATCATTATTATATACGTAATTTTATTAGATAACATCTTAGTGCGAATTAAAGCATTGATTTATTTTAGATACCGATATTTTAGTAAATTTTTATGAATGACTTAATGCACTTTATCTATATATCTAAATTTAAAATGAACATTAAAATTGTTATTCTTTAAAAAAAGAAAAGAAATTAAACCACAGTCCCTTGGAGACCCATGGTCCTCATGTCCCGCGAACTACTGTTATGGAAAATCTGGGAAGAAATTGTGTTTCTGGAGCATAACTCTGCATTTATCCTAACAAAATTTCCATTAGCCTAGTTGTACAGTTTGCCACATGTTCGTATGCAAAGAACATGGCAATATTATGATCAAATATGAAATTGTGATCATATAAACTTAAATCCCACAACATGTTATGGCTATCATTGCATGTAAAATACAATACAATGTTTTAGCTTTATTTTCTAAATGTTTCCCTTATTTTAAAAATACTCTAGTATTTACAGCCATGACACCCCAAAAAGTATCACTACCCTATTTTAGACATATTTATTATGAATAAAAGGGATGAAACAGGTGTAAAAACTTAGTTTAAAAAGTGAAAGCAATATAATAGGGACCACACTGGAAAATAAGTTTTCGAACTTTAGTGTGCTATCCGAATGGCACTAAAACAGTGCACTTCTTGCACTTGAGTCTTGTATGTACACCCTTTTGACGTTATTGAATAACCGAATTATGTTATTTGGAAAAGTTCACTCTTGTGATTCACAAACAGTCCACTGATGTAACACATCATTGATATGAGGTTTTGGAGAGCACCACTTTTTCATATTTATATTTCCCCTTTATTTAAAAAATGATGTGTCACTAATTTCAGACATATTCTGACAAATTTGTGTATGCATGTATGCCCAGTAGTAGGTGAGTTTTCTCTGAAAATGGAAATTGTTTTTCATTTTTCCCCATATATTGTAATACACAGAATTTTTTTTTTTTCACAAAATTTTGTTTAACATAGCCGGCATATACGCATATAGAGTATTACCGTGAAAATATTTCATTAGAGTATACAAGCGCTAGTGTTAGAGTTCTGCTCCGGGAACAAAAGTGAAACACCCACCTGCCTGCCCACCCGTCAGACGGACACTGGTGATAAAAATTACTCTTTTCAAACTTCTTTCGCTGAGGGTTAAAAATTAGTTAAGAGTAGGTCATTTCAAAAAGCATACTGAATCATACCAGTGGCTGATGATGGTGTAGTCCCAGACCGTCATCAACTTTTTACCATCCCTAGTTTCTTTTTTTAATCATGCATAAGAAAAATAAAATCTAAAGGCCAACAAAATCATCGAAAACTCTATATGTCATTGACCGGGAGTCTGGTCTCTATAATTCCTGTTTTGTTTTTTGATTTTTTGATTTTGTTCTAGCTACATAAATGTATCTTAAAATAGTCAAGGGAATAGTCTTTGCTCTAGGATAAATTGTGTATGGACCGATTACCAGTAGCCAAAGTATGAACCACGTTAATTGAGACAAAAGCAAATGTCCCACACAGTAATTCATCTGCAGAAGTAATCTGATCAGTAAGTGAATGATGAATGGCCTGAAGACATAGTTTAGGTTACTCTGGTACATTTGAATAGGAAAAAATATATAGTTAAATAAGAAAGGAGCTTCAGGCTAAGGCCGCCTAAAAAACAAGGTTTTTCATGGAAAATAAAATCAAAATATATGTAGTACGTTAATTATAAAACAGGGTTTGTGTAAGAGAACTCACTTTGCCCCCTGGAATTCTTTGAGCCCTGACACAGTTTTTTGCTGCATTAGCTATTTGAAAAGGTTATTTCATAACAACTTGAAGGATTGATAAATGCTGTATAAATTTTTTGTGAAAGAAAAATGTTTTTTATTGAGTCGAAGATTTGAAATTGAAAAGGTGTTACCTTTGAAGGGAGCACTGGGATCCCATGCAGCCCACATTTGCGAAATGAAGAACGGTCCCCAGCACAGCAAGTAGCAAGCGATGACCGTCAGCGTCAACTTCACCGTCTTCAGTTTGGCCCTCGACACCCCGCGCATGTGTGCGCGTACTTTGCCCTTGGTGCCCTCTGCTGGAGGGCATTTCAAGAGTGCATTTCCGGTTACATTGTGTTTGTCCTTAGCGGTAGTAGTGAACGCCATCTTGGGAGTTCTTGAGGAATTACCTTCCTTGAATTTCATGCTCTTCCACACAACATAGCATATTCTGCCATAAGCAAGCACTAGAATGACAAACGGTCCGATGTAGATGGCCACCGTTATCCAAGTGACATACAGCTCAAGAGTCCATTCAGGGCTAAATATGCCCCAGCAGTCATAGACTCCAGAACCTGAGGTTATCTCCTGATATGAAAAAATGGCAAGTTGGGGCAGGGAGAAGAGTAACGATAAAAGCCAGGCTGTTCCGACTAGCAGATGCATCCTTCTTGAAGTCCACATTTGAGCAGTGAGAGGGTGGACAATGGCGAGATAGCGGTCAATCGCAGTTGTCACCAGGACATACGAAGATGCATACATGGCCACCACTTGGAAATATTTGACGCTTCGACACAAGAAGTCTCCGCCATAGAATCTATACGTGATGTCCCAAATAAGTTGAGGCAGGACATTGAAAAATGCCACAAACAAGTCAGCTAGGGACAAGTGGGCTATCATCATGTTCATGCGACTTAGTTTTTTCTTTTGGGTGGCAAGGACAAACAGGACAACGCCATTGCCAAACACAGCCAAGGCCAGGATGATGGACTGAACTGTGATCTCAATCTTTGCTAGGTCTTCATTCCTGCCATATATGACAGAAGAATTTATTGTGGCATTAGTGAAATTCACCTCCCCCATAATGTCTGCCTTTATATTCCCCACAATTTTTAGTCAGTCTCCACAATGATGCAGCTAATTCTCATCTTCAAATTGGCTGGCAGAGATGCGGGGCCTCATTACAAATCTATATGAAGTGGTTTATCAGTAATAACGCCAAGCAATTTGCCTGTTCTGATTCATCAGTAGTCCTGAAGCAATTAGTCTCTCTCATCCGCGTCTCTCATCTCTTTATGGCATCCTTCTTTATCTCTCTGGTCTCATTTCGAGGAGAACTGGTCTGAGATCCTTCCGAGTTCACTCATGCAGGTGGTGTCGACGACCCAGCGACGTCACATTTATGAAAGTTTATTCATGGCCATTGGTCAGTCAATCTGCGTGTATATATTATAAAGTCCACTGAAAATATAGGATGTCTTCCAGAATGTTAAATGTAAACAAATGCTGGGACCATTCAAGTATCTTTACTTCACCGTATTATGGCTGGTTGCGTGATTTATGCGTGTATGGCCTGCGTGCTGGCTTTGGATTAAGATGAGGCCCTTTCAAGTTCGCCTGGACACATAGACCTGGGCTACCTGAAACACAAAGGAATGAGACTCATGAGAGATTAAGAAAGAAACCGCATCACAAATTAAAGACCTCATCATCATGCTAACATATGGATGCATGCAATGCCTGAGGAATGCCATTGCAGATGCCTCATTACCCGAAAGCTAGCGAATCTGCCTTGAATCAATAGGCCATGAATATTCATGACATTATGACTTATTTTGATGGATGTAGATTGCCTGGTCTCCCCGTAGGATTGCCTCTCACGTTTGTACATCTATTTATATCAATCTATCTATACTTATTTTCTCACTATCCTTTACTCTAGCTAAGTATTTAGGTCCCTTAACTTATTCATTATTTTTCGCCAAGCTGTACTTTACATAATGAGAACGAAGGAGAAACATTTGCAGTCTGCAGAGCAGGATGACATCAGAAAACTTCGTATACTCCAGAGGACATCATGTAAATCCAGGAAACCCATTGGTTAAGGCACTCCGTCAGTCAATGGGAGTCCTGGATTCACATGACGTAATCTGGAGTTCAGTTTCCAAGTCTATGAAATCTGCTGTAATAGGTGGCCCTACGAATTCTTCTGCTGTTCAGTAACCGTTTTCTTTCCTTAGATCAGCATTGCAGAGATGCAGGAGTGAGGTTGGTTATAGACTCCGTAATTGTTTGTTCTTCTTTATTTCAAGCACAAAGATCTAGAAACAGTTGTAGTGTCTTTGCTACCAGCAAATTCCTTTCTGCTAAGCGTGTGGTATGCGTGATTTGTCTCAAACACACACTGGGGAGTTTCATAAATAAAGACGACGATGATTCGCCCAGCCAACGTATTTGCTGAGGACGTGAAAGGCACAAACAGTCTGTGGTGGAGGCCCAGAAAGGATTAATGAGGCTGAGTGAGTTGATTACAACAGAATGAGAAGTGCACTTGGATGCTCTCTGCAGATGCATTTGCTTATGACAGGGCTTATCTCATATTTGAAATTCATAGTTGTAAGCTTCAGTGGAGTTAACGTTATTCGATAACAGACATGCACCAGTTGAATGAATACTTGAATACTGAATAGTTAAGGACAAACGGAGTCTCCCTGACCTCCTTGCATGATGCCATGCCCAACAAGAGAAATCACAATGCCTTGTAATTGTTGAGCATGCCAGTCTCCTAGTATTTCATTACAAGAGGACCGTAGCATGCCATCCAATGTCCAACACATGTAGGTAAAATGACCTCATTATCATAGCACCGGGGAACAATCGGTGACTTCCATGACTCTAAGATAGCCACAGCACTTCCGGCTTATCACGCAACCAAAGGGAATAGTGTGTGTGTGTGATTAAGGCTTTACGTCCTGTATTTCTGCACCTGATGAGCTAATTAGGACAGGCAGAGACCATGGCAATGAGACAAAGGAGGGAACAGCCATCCAACTTAACCTCGACCGGGAAATGAACCCGGGACCCAGCGGTTGGAAGCCCAGAGCGCTACCTCTGAGCTAGGCCCCCGCCCTCACCAAAGGGAGTAGAAGAACAAGGCAGAGACAACTTCCGGTCAGTGTAGGCAGGAAGACCGTCATCGCATGAAGTGAACCAATGAAACATGATGAGGTGGAAGGGGGGCAGTGTGTCAGATGCCATAAAAGATCAGTCAAATCATTTCTCCCGCCAATTTACTGTTGAAACTAATGACAACAAATCAGGCATTACCAAGCTTGACTCGTGATCACAACAAACTGTGACAACATGATGTGAAGCTACACGCGTTTTTGTAAACCTGTCCCGGATGAAACACAATTTCAGAGGACGTCATGTGATTCCACGACTCTCATTGGCTGAGTAACTGTCTTAACTAATGGGAGTCCTGAATTCACATGACGCCATCTGGGGTTTAGTTTCCAAGTCTATGAAATCTGCTGTAAAATCTGTGCCAGTGCCCTAAGCACAATCAGTGACACATTATGGTTTCCGCTCTTCGACGTGTCATTCCTAGTATCTGCTATTATGTTGTTGTGTATTATAATAATTATTATTCCATGCAATTTTTCAGAGTCTTCACTACAACGTATATGATGTATGAACGTAATGATGAGATGTTAAGGATTAGAGTCCACATCATCTTACACATTTACCCCATGGGTGAGGTCTTTCAGCATAGACACCGAGTACAAGGCACCTCCAGCTTGGGATGTAGCTCACACAATCTGTGTCTCGGAATCTTATAGCCAAGCACATGTTTGGCTCGTTAATTGGTTAATGCAACCCAAACTGAGTGAACCCTGCTGTTGGTGCAGGGCAGTTATCAAGTTAGTTATTGGCTTTCCACTTATTAATCAAGTCTTTGAGCATTACCTAAGCCTTGTTACAAGCTTAATGAGATTATCTGCCCACATTACAGGCTACATCCACCAGGTAAATTACCTGCACGGAGAATAATATGTACGTGGTCTTTTCTAGAGTTGTGAGTGTGAGTCACATGGAAAGATTTACAGGCCTACTCCTGTACGAGGATGCCTGATTGAGCTTATCAATATCATACAACAGCATATATTTGGTAGGTATTTGATATGGGATGCGGTGGTCTAGTGGTTAATGTGTTCGCCTGCTGTCTGCAAGGTTGTGGGATTCGAACTTCGAACCCCCACCATGGCATTGAGGAGATGGGCAGACCTCATCAACCATTGCTTCACCCCACCCAGGTGCAGTGGGTACTTGGCATAAGGCAACCACAGTGATGGCACTGGTGTGAGCTCCAATCACCATTGCCTCACCCCACCCAGGTGCAATGAGTACTTGGCATAAGGCAACCACAGTGATGGCACTGGTGTGAGCTTTTAAGCCTTGTGTTTTAAGCCTTGTGTTCAAGCATTGAGTCATAAGCCCTTATGACGCCATGGTTCAAGGCTGAATACTCCCGAAGGAGTTGAGAAAGACTCTGGATAGGCCAGCCAAGGAGGTAATTGTAGTCTGTTGAAACTGCTTGAGTGGTGATTCTAGACTATGATCTCCTATATTTTACATTTACATAGAAACATAAGTATGTTTTATATGATTCTTTTTAAATAAGAAAGAAAAAGCAACCCTTAAAGTTTTTTTCATGTGCTTGGGTGAAGAGAACCCTCCAAATCCCAGATTAGCAAAAACAGCATGAAAGCTTGAACAAAGTAATGTCGTGAAAACTAATGCATACGGCATAGACCTGGACAGTTCTAGTCATGACTTGCCATCTGTACTGCTATATGTGAGTTGGTGTTGAAGATGCAACGAGAACAGGCTGCGGTGCAGCACAAATGGTGAAGCGGTTTCAAGATGGGTTATCTATGTACCTCTCTGAGACGTGTGATTTGTAATGGCCTTGTCCATTTTCCACACCCTGTTCATTGTTTTTCCTAGGGACTATAAACAGAATACTGCAAGCATCCACTGTAGATCCAGTCAAATTTGATCAAAGCTTTGCCAACAGACTCTACTCTCTGCTACCGAATACAAAAGCTAACGTCAGTTGATTGGGCAGTGCAATTTGATATTTGATAGAGTATAGGAAGATTGCCCAACTGAAACATGGATTTTCATCATAGATAGGTAGCCGCGTGAAGCACGTCAATATGATATATATATAATCAGCCATATCACTTCCTGCAAGTTATATTTGCATGAGTAGAGTCCTGAAACTTTTTTCTCAAAATATCTGATTGAAAGTGCAGTAACTGCTTCGAAAAGTATGGAGGAGCTCTACTTACAATTCTGAAATCATGGGTACAGTGAAATTATTTCTCATAACTGTTTAAAGAGAATTTTAAAACTTGAGATATTCATCTAACTATAAACCTACGTCTCCACTCTATTACCCTACCAAGCTGTCAAAAACGAAGAGCCTTATCTTGTCTCTGTTACTTCAGAATAAACATTTTTTGTAGATCTACACAGTGTTTGTCTGCCTCTTGCCGTTACAATCTACATTGATACATTCGTTGTTGACACTTGTTTCCTCCACTGAATGAATTTTCATATATCGTGAAGAATCCTAATTAAGTTTGCCTTGTCTAAGCAATACGTTTCTTACTTACTCCGGAATAGGGTTGCTTGGCAAACTGCTCTAAACCTATCAATATAAACAATTCCATGATTGATCGCCACTTGTCCGGGACGTTTCGGAAAAAGATCATTAACTCAAGACGAAGCCTTTCAGCCTATCTGAAGATTACCCACTGCTGACTGATAGCAGGGCAGGATGGATTGGGGGGGGGGGGGAGTGGTTGCTGATAGGGGTCTGCTGAGGATGGAGTGGGGGGGGGGGGGTGGTTGCTTATTTATTTACTCTGATGTAAGTCCATGCATGTGCTCACATTCTCTGGGGTATTTCATGATAAAATACCACTATTATACATACAGTCGTACAACGAAATGGGACATTCTGTATGCATACACATTCCTGGAATATTCTAGATTATCTTGGAACTGTGAGCAAAGGACATGTCTGTTGCACTCCTGAGCATCAGGTCATTAAGTTCATTATCTCTGAAAAGATAAACAAACCGATTGAGGCACTTACACAAGTGGGTCTGAGAGACAACAAATGATGTGGTTTGAATGGGCTTGTCGTCAGCAAAACTGGGTGGATAGATAGATAGATAGATAGATAGATAGATAGATGGATAGGTTGATAGATAGATCGATAGATAGATAGATAGATAGATGGATAGATGGATAGGTTGATAGATAGATAGATATATATATATATATATATATATAGATAGATAGATAGATAGATAGATAGATAGATAGATAGACAGATTGATAGATAGATAGATAGTAAGTTGATAGATAGGTAGATAGATAGATAGATAGATAGATAGATAGATAGACAGATTGATAGTAAGTTAGATAGTAAGTTGATAGATAGGTAGATAGATAGATAGATAGATAGATAGAAATATGGATAGATGGATTGATAGATGGATAGATAGATAGATAGATAGATAGATAGATAGACAGATTGATAGATAGATAGATAGTAAGTTGATAGATAGATAGATAGATAGATAGAAATATGGATAGATGGATTGATAGATGGATAGATAGGTAGATAGATAGATAGATAGATAGATATGTGTCTGGATTGTTTGTTTGTTTTCTGCATCAGCATCTTTAGAACCATCAATTCACCACCCCGATCACGCATGGTCAATATTGGCTGGGGGCTTTTCCGGGGGTTAAACAGGAGGTCAGGCCTTGCATTCTCATCTGTAATAGGTGGTTGGTGTCCTAATATTGGCTTATGCTCTCAGTTAGGTGATTGCCCTTCGACAGTCGCAATGGACCCGCTGAGCCATTCTTCCATTTGCCCATTCCTGCCCCGTGAGAAAATCCTAGCTGCCTGCTAATACTATCAACTGGACAGCTGTGAGAATAGAAGTCCATTCATTGTCGCATAACATTTGAAGACCACTGGGACATAAACATCATTTGGCGGAAGAAAAATCCTGGTCTTTCATAATTCTGTATGATGAAAAAAGCTTACGGGACGAATGGATGCCACCGTGTAGCACAAAGATTCCTAGGCCGAGAAACTCTGACTGACCACACGCCGCTGTCGGCTCTTATTCATATTGTGACATTTATAGTGAGCCGCCATTGGCGCTAGCGCTTACAAAATATCAGATAGTAAATAAGAGCTGAGCGAACATCAGATTTCTCTGGCTAGCGCTCACAAAATATCGGATAATAAATAAGAGCTGAGCGAACATCAGATTTCTTGGGCTAGCGCTCACAAAATATCAGACAGTAAGTAAGAGCTGAGCGAACATCAGATTTCTCGGGCTAGCGCTCACAAAATATCAGATAATAAATAAGAGCTAAGCGAACATCAGATTTCTCGGGCTAAAATAATCCGTACCCTAAAGGCTGCTTAGGCATGCATAATGTAGATCTCAAGAATATATATTGTGACAGCCAGGTAAATCCAAGCTTCTCCATAATAAACATCTGGGTCCCAAAAGCCAGCCATTTGTTCATTACTTTGGAAAATAAGATAAATAGATTAAACTGTCTCTGTCCTGCACCCTCGTGTGCCGAGGGTCCCTGGAAACTCATTCAGAGAAACTCACCAGCGTGCCCGCACAACTAACCCAGGCACTATTGACCTATGGTCCTCGATTCAAAATTGCTCAATATTATACAAGGAACAAAACCGCCACAATAAGGATTTTATACTCTCTCCCTAAAGCAATATAGAATGGTGAACATAGGTCTATTTTGTGTGATAACGTAAATATAGTCCATGTGAGTTTTGGTGTATTTTTAATGGTTATATAATATATTATCTTGGCAATCGTTGAGATTACTTCCTGTAAAATAACATTTTGATGTTCCCAGGACAAATGAAGACAAATTAGATCCACAATCATTGCCTTTTTGCCGCCGCCAATCTTCCTGCCTTCTCCGGTCTGAGGCACACCTCTTACCTAGACAGTTCCATGAAATTTTCAGCTGGTATTATTAGACTAATTAGTAGTCAGCCAAGAGCTATCTCGCCTAATATTTGGTCTGTTTTCGATCTGAAAACGCGTACGGAATCAATGAACTACCACTACCACTCATTCCTGACGTTCGCCATGAAGTGGTATCTCGCTAAATTTTGGTCTGAAAACAAAGTAATTAAAGCTTATTGGCCAATCTTTCCCCCTCTGCGCGCATCCGCGAGATTGGCATTTTGGTGAAATGTTCAGTAATCGTGGCGCCTCGGCTTATTATTCCAATTAATGAAAATACCAGAATCCAGCAGAAGGCGATGTTTTTATAGCTAAGGAAGCATGTCCCTCATCCGAATTCGCAGAATGAGGATAATGTTTATTTGATTGCATCGCCATGTCAAACGATGCCAAATCAGCCCGTCATGCTTACAAAGAGTAATAATACCCATAGGGGAAAGTACAATTGAACCAATGTCAGCCTGTTCAGGCTTGTGTTTCATAATATGACAAGCCCGCAGCTCTTGACAATTTCATATCAAAACAATGATAGGATTTGTTCATAAAATACACTCGTGAAAGTCTAATAATTAATCTTACAGATTTATAAGGGAATCACATTACAGTGTTTTACAGTAATTATGGGCACGCATAAATATGACGTCACAATAACAACAATCACAAGGACATCATTGCCATTTTTATGATTATGACCTATCGCCCCAAAACCAACCTGGCATGGCTTACATGTGAACAGAATCGGTTCGATCCACAATCATTTTTGCCGCCGACAACCTACCTGCCTTCTCAGACGAATATCTCGCTTAACACTTGGTCTATTTGCGATCCGAAAACACCTACAGAATCAGCATGAGCTCTGCTAAAAGACTGACTGCCAATTTGTTACGTAAGATAGCTTTAAATAGTTTTGAATTGAGCGACGCTCTTCATGACGTTCGCCATGACAATAGCGAACTTGCTTCTCTACTTTCTCCTATTCGTAACTGGCTTAGTATTTGGTCTAATTTTTATCTGAAAACATGTAATTTAAGCTTATTAGCTGTGCTTATTAGCTAATTAATTTATGCAGCCTATCTTCCACATAAAATCACTTAAACTTTAATTCGATGACGTTCATCATGACGTTTGCCTCACCGTTCGAGAATCTCTTGATGAAAAAACTCCTAGGGTACCCTTTGCACATGCGCGAGATTGACATTTTTCTGATTTCTTCATCGTGGGTCATACGGTCTATGACAGCTAGGTGGTTGCTTAATAAATTACGTATGATGCTCAATGGTTGAACAGGTGCCCAGGAAGGGGACTGCACAAAGATGAATAACGTATATGTATCTAAAAGTTATTAGATTTTTGTATTGTTCAGTTAAAACTAACATAGGGAAAAATATAGTTGTTAAATATTTAGATGCAGCTCAATATTGATTATTCGTACATAAAACTTTGGCTGACTGTGTACATGAAATATATCCTGTTTAAAATACAGCACAGATTCCCACAACAACAGCATAGAAAACACATTTATTTAATCTGCTCAGCAAGGTATTTAGTCAATAGCTTTTATCAAGGAACACAGTTCCTTTTTTTGGGTGTTTGATTTTCATAGGGAATATTGGATTAATACATGCATAATTCAAAATAGTTACCTTGGCAACTGGGGATTTCACAGATAACTAAATGGGCTGGAGTCTATTAGGGATTATCACATTCTTTCAGATGTCTAGAACTCTTTTCCTGACAAAATGAGCTGCTAAGGCATCATATCTGGCCACTAATTGATCAAATGTGGTAAAAAGTTGAAAACAAAAATGCAAAATTGGTTACCAAGTCAACCAGAAAATGCAGTCAAAAGTTGTTCACATGTAGAATGGAAATAGCATAAACACTCTCAATCTGTAATTAGAAAATCTGAAAGATAAGTTTGGCAGACAAGTGAGGAGATGTATATTGTCCGACGGGTCCCCCCGAAGCCCCCCCCCCCCCCCCTTCTACTGAAAGTCAACATGGATATGACTTCATTATAAGCAATGACGCTTGGTTATCTGCGTCTTACAGATGCATGATGGGATGCGGCAGCAACTTGAACACGCGATGCTCAGAAAGTCGAGTCATGGGCTAAAGTGCCAACAAGGATCATGTCACGCTTTCTTAGTGCTTCTTCACATGGCATGGCACAAAAACAATCAATTACTCCTTACTGATGTTCAGTTGATAAAGTTTTCCTACAGTTGAAATCAGTTAATATCTAGAGGTCAAAGGCATTTCTTTCTGTTCTTGTGGACCGCTCATCATCCAAACTTAATCACAGCTGTAATGGTGGATGGTCAGAAGTGAAAATTGCAATAACACTTATTTTTTTACTATTCTTTTGTACTTCTATTAATTCAGTTGCATGTGGTAATACCTGGTGCACACTTGGACATATTTGCATCATTTTTAATTCAAAGGTGTAACACATCTCCATTTGGCGATGATTGGTGGCCTCTTGCTGCCTCTGCATGGACTCATGGTGGACAATTACTTGGCCCCAGATATGATGGAGTGCCCGGGCCAATGACCCTGCCCAAACAGGCATTAGTTTGGCTGCACACATTCGCATATATGGAGGCAGAGGGAGTTGATTGCCGACATAGGGTCAAATAACTCACTCTTATTCGTGGTTATAAAGATTCAAAGGTGGCCATAGATAATATACCATAACTTAATGGCGTTCTGCATCTTGTCACCTACCATCTATTAGAAGGGACTATCAATCCCATTATTGTCTGAAGGTGAGAAGTGGTCCAGTGGGGTTGAAACTGGAGAGCAGATTCGGCTTTTCCGTTACAAATTATTTGTTGATTATTGCACGACCAAAAGTGTCATGAAAATTCCTTTTCTTCTTGACAGTTTTTGTGCAACTGTGCAAATTGTTGAAGTTAATGTTTGCTGTTATCAGTTTACATATGTTTAATTAGGGCAAACAAGAATGTGATAAATCAGTTACTCACTGTTTGCTCGTTCTTAATGCTGGGCAAGAAAACACCTAAGAAAACTGTGAAACCTTGAGATCCCTTGCCCATTTTTGTTTGAGGAAAAGGAAAATAACCAGGGACCGTTTTGGAGGAGGGCCCCTAAGAAACTCCCATCCAATTCCCATCCCTGCAAAAGGGGTAGTAGTCAGGTCTAATAACATTTGATTACTACATTTGTGTAAAATCTAGTATTGGAAATCGAGGTGGACTTGGCTTATTCCAATAAGGCGTGTAAACTTTGGTGAACTTTCAGATATTGAACAGAAGGGTCCTAAATAGGTGTGTTTTGGTTAGGGAAGCTTAAACATACTTTTATTTCAAAATCAAATGGCGTTTAGCTTGGTAAATCTCTGCCTGTAGTTAATACACATATAATTTTTTTGTCCAAAATGAAATTTCCTCAAATAACTCAAAAACAGTTGACTTTAGATCATATGAATGTATTGGAATTTATCATAAATTAAAGTGGGTCTTCCGGAGATTTTGGTACCAGTCTGAGGTCCATATCTGCTCAAGGTCTTGAGTTATAGGTATATAAGGATTTTCGCAGCAACAAAGATGAGCATCAGAAACTGAACTGGGGCCTAGGGTGGTTACTAATCAGTCTTTGATTATTCATATTTTTGGATTTCAAAATCTAAGTCTCACAATGGAAGTAGACTATATTTCATAACATCTGGAGCATCGGTCACAATCATTTTTGTATGAAGCCCTAATTAATTTGTTTTGATGAAGCTGCACATAATACCAATTAATCCAGGAATCAATGATGACTGCAAAAAATGCACCCAAGTTATTGCGCAGCACCTGCTCAGTAACAGTGGCTACACTCTGAAAGATAGGAAGTGGGACACACATGAGGAATGTAACTTTTCCTACACATTTAAAATATATTGTGCAATGTGTTGAAATATTTTTCTGCCTAAGTAAGTTAAAATACCCATAAGAACCGTGTAGAATCACTTTATTCTATTAGATGTAATTTTCTCAGGGGGTAAATAGAGTTAAGGCGAATGGTCGCCATCTTGTTCATCTCTTCCGGTGTGTATGGCCGCCAAAAATCGTAATACTCTAGGCCATATACAACAGCTGACCTGCCCCTAGCTGACATTCACTTCTCTTCTTCCCGCCCACGTCACCCTATATTTAAAAGTTTCCTTTCCATTGTTCATTAAATTTTTCAAAATGTAACAAAATGTAAAAAAAACATTTGAGTAGCCCCAATATGGGTGTCTACAAGTGCAACTCACCCTGCACTTTCATATGATCTGTCTGCCAATAAATGGCAAGTGTGCCCAATCATTTTCATGTGTCGTTGTTGTTCTTATCTCATTCAGCAGTTAATTTGTTTTTGTAGGACAGTTCCTAGGAGGACATTTTAATCCCTCCCCCCCCCTAGGTGCTCTTTGTACGGGGGATACATCCTCCCTTCTACCCCCCCCCCCCCATCCCAGGGATTTATACTGATGTGGTGTGTCATTTTCTACTTTCTAGCGCAACAAACACCTGTCAGGCATTGGAAGACATTAGAATCTTTCCAGGAAGGTATTTTCAATGCAATTGTGGCATTATGTGTAAATTTTTTGGTATGTGGCCATGGTCATAAAATTCCAATTGAATATATTGAATTGAATTGAATTGAATTGAATTTATTTAGCATCCTGATATCATACATGCATGTACATACATCAATTATTACAATAACACTTTTCATATGGCTTTAAATTATTAATTATTATGTAAAAACTAGGACGCTGGGTCAGGCATCTGAGCTATAAGCTGTTTGAATGATGCCTGCCTGTATTCTATATATGTGTTAACTATATGCGGAGATTTAACAAGTTAAATACCCTTTAATATTGAATTTGAAAGTACCCTTGAGCTTTTTTTATATCTCTGAAAGTTTCCTGAAATTGCCAAGCCCTATTATGCCACCAGAGTGCAAAGATATTTCTGCGAAAGTATTCCTGGATTAAGGTTTATACTCTTAAACTCTCAGCAGTCCTGCTCCAGCATGAGTTTTTCTCAATATGCCCATCTAGAAATCTGTGAAAAAATATTCTCAAATGCTTGGCTAATAGCTGAAGATCTCTCTATCTGGCCCTTGTGTTATTATAACGCGATACGATTTGTTCATTTACCCTGGAACTGCAATTGCCAAGCATAGAATTGTCAAAATCCCGCAACACAATAAATCCTACTTGAAAAACAATGTGACAAACACAAAAAGCCATGAAAAACGCAAGATCTGTCAAATGGAATCTGCATGCTTGCTAAGTTTAAACCCCAGTGTGTCTGCTGCACGACTTGTCATGCACCACTGACCATGCTGCCAGATTTCCCAATACCGCTAAAAATTTAATAAATAAATGAACAATGCTAAGTGCGTCAGAGGTCAGTTTGCACCAGAATTAGGCTCTGTAACCAACAAATAAAGCATGAAAATTTGTGAATTGGCAGATGGGCTGACCGATTCCCGGCCCTAGAGCACTTCATCGCATCAGACAATAACTTATGTTCAATGTGGAAAGCCAAAGAGGTCAAGGTGATATGACACTGTTTTTTTTTTTTCTCTCGAAAGTCAAGTCAAGTCAAGAGTGCTGCAATTTTTCCAGAGCCAAGGCAATGGTCATCCAACCCACCTTGGTCCATGGGGGCGTCAATTAAAGAACGTCTCAGCATCAACACTCGGAGGGCGCCAGAGAACAATTGAGTTCCACCTCTTGCATTTGCCAAAGGAAGTGCTTAACAGACTGCCCAAGGGATTTCTGGGTTTATTTCGCCCACTTGGCAAGGCAAACAACTTGCCACATAAGCTGCTCTGCATGTTATGTCCTCGCTAGTGACCAACCCAACGATACACAGCTGTATACAATATGTGCAATGACACGGATAAGCTATGTCTACATGGGATAACCTATGTCTGCATGGGATAACCTATGTCTACATGGGATAACCTATGTCTGCATGGGATAACCTATGTCTACATGGGATAACCTATGTCTGCATGGGATAACCTATGTCTACATGGGATAACCTATGTCTACATGGGATAACCTATGTCTACATGGGATAACCTATGTCTGCATGGGATAACCTATGTCTACATGGGATAACCTATGTCTGCATGGGATAACCTATGTCTGCATGGGATAACCTATGTCTACATGGGATAACCTATGTCTGCATGGGATAACCTATGTCTACATGGGATAACCTATGTCTACATGGGATAACCTATGTCTACATGGGATAACCTATGTCTACATGGGATAACCTATGTCTACATGGGATAACCTATGTCTACATGTCTACATAGGATAACCTATGTCTACAAGACATATAGCTTATCGGGTGTCAGGCTAAAACCCGCGGTTGTGTAGACTGCAGTGCAAGAGGAGTTGGAGGCATTAACGAGTCACCATGGCGCGGCGAGAAAGAGATTTTCCGATGGAGCAATAAGGCTTGCTTCCTGTAGTCCCAATTATACACTGAAAATTCTTTGGGACCAAAAAGTTAGTAATTTTAATGGTCCCACTTTCTTAGATATTTTGACTGGTCCTAAAACAACTCCCCCCAATAACCAAAAAGGTATATCAAGTTAGATACGCTCATACTCATGACTTACAATTAAGACTGCCATAACTTAATGAGGTAATTTTTTCAAATGAATGGCCCTTATCCATTTTTTGCTAACTGGGTGAGCCACCAACATAATTATGACAATTGTCTGAGAGAAGTTTCCAACACCTGTGATTCTCAGTGTATTTTCTAGTTTCTTTTTTCACTGGTTATTGCTTAAATGCCTTACTGACCTCAACACTCAACCTAAGCCATGTCACCAGACAATAAAAATATAACTGCTTGTTTCTCAGCATCCCAAGCCACATGCCTTTCTACAGGGCATCTGATCAAACTGACTGCCTTTCAAACATGAGATTTATGAATTCATGACGTGATACCAAGCTGTTACGAGAAGCTCAGGCCAGTCACAAGTTTGTTCTTTGCCCATAGAATTGTTGCTTTCAGGGAGGGCTTAAGTCTTCTGTCAAATGGCCAGTGACCTCCTCTCCGCCCAGTAGGTCAACACATGCTTTGAGATGATTGGATCATGGATGCCAAACTAATTTTTTTATATCTGGCATAGTTTTAGCTAATATTGGATCAAGTCCTTGGTTACCACATCCAAAGTTCATAAATTAAAGTTTTAGTCATAATTGAACTGGTAACCATGGAATTTTACTGCAGTAGAACAAGCTTAATGACATTGTTTTTTTCAGGTGATTGACCACATGGCCTATATATAGAGCTTACAGGTCCATTACTGCCAAAACAGTTAAGCTTCTTGCAGCAAGCTGAATTGTCTAAGGTGTTGGTCTGCTTTACAACGGCTGTTCAGGGGGAAATTGTTTTTTAATAATTACTATCATCTATTTTTACACAAGTCTGGTACAGTTCTCTTTTTAAAGAGAGCTTTACTTGTTATCCATTTCATTAGTATATTTCTTATAAATTATCATGTATTTTCATTCATTCCATTTTACCCTGGACAATTTAAACACTCCCATTTCTCTGCTGTTCACACATTGCCAGATATAATTTCTTTTCTTTTTTGAATAACTTTTCTGTTATGTTTGCGCCTGAGCCAGTGATAGATCCATACCTTCTGTGTTTACTTTATCTGTGGGGTGCAGCACCACCAGTGTCAAAAACAGGAACTATTTCTTTTCTGAAAAGTGACCTTCTGCAGTTTTGACTGTGTTATAAAAGCAATTTAGGGCAGGCCAGCAGTTTACATCTAATGCTAGATTGCAATTCTACTCAATTGCGAATTACTTTGATTAAAAGATGAGTTCATCCAAGCTGTGAGTGCAAACAAAAAAATTGAATTTGAAAATCATATTAATTTTGTATTAGCATCATGCATGTTTTCTTCATTTAAACTTCTTCAAATTTCACGAGTTTAGTTTTTAGTTTATGTACGAATAAATGACATCTACATAAATTTGTAGTCAATGATATGATAAATATAATGTTATTACATATAAATCAATAACATATAATATTAATATTGATATAATATAATATAATATAATAATATGATAATATATTATCTATTATATAACACAACTTTCCCAAACCAAAGCATGTCAGGAAAAAGATTATTGCCCTGCCACAAAAGTGGTAAAAAAAGCGCCCCCCCCCCCCCTCCTTTTTTTGGACACACCTGCTCACAAGGTGTCAGCTGCTGTGGGTTGCTTGGACCTAACGTTGCTGTAGCCGGCCTGATTAGCCTGTTAGTAAAATTACTCAGGGGAGTCACCAGATAATTTGGTCACATACTGCTGCAATTAAGGGGTTGATTTAATGAAGAACCTATTTTTCACGTCAGAAAATAAAATGGAACCTGCTTCAAGTTGTAGGTTAATTGGGACAGCAGTATATACTCTAAGGTGTAATCCCTGTGGTTCTATGTGCCTTGACCAATGGTCAGTACACCAACAGGAGCTCCATCAATAGGACGGTTTCAACATCTCATGGCTATGACTGTAGTTTTAATGGTACTAAGTGGAGCTTCCGAAAATTATCAGATCTTACCTTTATGCATAAGAAAAGAGTCTTTTTAATCGATGGTCAAATGCAAAGTACAGCAGTGTTCAGTCTGAAATGAAAGCTCTACTTTCCTGTTATGTTATTCAGCATTCATACTAATGTAGTTAAAGCTGCATTGTCAGTAGGTTTTTGTATGAACAAAAAAGCTATCCAAATGAAAGAAAATCCTTCTTACTGATGAATTCGATAACCCAAACTGTCTAAATTGTACTAAAGTATAAATTATTGCCGGAATTTATTAGATTGACTTTGTTTACATTTTAGTAAATTATGCATTGCAACGTAATGGAGAGCGTCGCCGATTCGCGATTTCAGTCATTTTATGAAAAATTGAGGTCAGAATTGTTTCAATTCATGCAAAAAGCGAAACATCTACACATTTTTTTACGTAATAAACTTGGAATTTTGAAAATTGGACGAAAATTGAAGGCACACAATAATAAAATACATTACGAACCGACGACGCTAATGACGTTCGTTTATGCCTCGTTTTCATCTCATTGGCCATAAAAGCACTTGCAATGTAAACAAATCGGCAATTATTTATGGCATGAAAAATTAAATGCTAGGTGAAGTTTGTCTATTTTATATAAATATAGTGAACCTAGCAAGGCCCTGATGGGATTTATTCTGTGTTTTAGAAGACAATGAAATGAATGCAACCGATTTTGGTCACTGTCATATTGAGTGACATTGCAGCTTTAATCGAATACACCAAACTCCTTATAATGGTTGTAGAAGTGGTATCTCTAGTTTTCTCTAACCCCAA
Organism: Alitta virens; assembly: GCA_932294295.1. NCBI lineage: Eukaryota > Metazoa > Annelida > Polychaeta > Phyllodocida > Nereididae > Alitta > Alitta virens. The sequence continues at coordinate 24,708,333 of OW028585.1, read as the reverse complement.
TGAGTTTCGTATCAGTGTAGGAATACATTAGGTATCCTGGGACAATGTGGTGCATCTAAGCAGCATTGTGAGTAGCACATTCTCATGATCTGATATCTCTCGAATCAGTCCTCCTGCACAACCAGTCATTACAAGCCCAGGATCTCATGACACGATTTATACTGCAAGCAAGAGCAAAACAAGCTGAGCTGACACACCCAGAATAATTCCTGTGTCTGCTTGAATAAGAAACAAGAAAAACTCAGAAGCTGGTGCTGAAGCAGACACCGCGTGGAGTGCAAGGCAAACAAAAAAGCCAGAATGATGAAGTTGACTAAATCACCGCTCACTTGTAGATAACTTGCAGCAGTAGCCAATTGTTTTGCAACCTGAATATAGGCGCAGCAACAAAGTTATATTCATGACTGGGTTTAAGACAACTAAGTGTACGTTTTTAAGTTTGTTTGTCTGATTGCAAGTGCTCCTAGAAAACATCACCAGCATTTTCAACCATCCAAGTAATTGTTCTATCCCTAATAGGAGGGAGTTATCAACTAACTTTTTTGTTGGTATAGTTATAGAGCATTCAAGCAAACTAACTACATTTCACACATGAGATTTATGGAAGTGTTGATGCAATGTCATGCTGTTGTTTAGCGCAGGCCAATCCAAAAGTTTGTAGTTCGCCCAAATAACTGTCAATTCCAGGGAGGGTCTTAAAACTTTAATGTGAGCCAAAATATTGCAGCAAGTTTTATTCATTTTATTTTAGTGGCTCCCCTCCCCACCCACTAATTCATTGTTGGCTTTGAGCTTGAACAAGCAGTAACTCCTGACTATGAGGGATATAACTAACCTATCCATTAGGCATATTTACTAATTTGTTTGTTTCTTTTGTCTAACTGCTTTAATTACGCAAGAAAATTTCAGTTAGAACTAGTGGTGGGAGTCGGTTTCATTCTCCAAACCAATCATCGGTTGTGGGAAACCGACCGATGATCCGTTCATAATCTGTTTGAGCATCCAACGATATCCGTCACGACATCCAACGTAAGCCAGATGTAAGTCAATATTGTAACATAAATTATGCATTTACATGACCAAAGCACATTTTTGCTTCTAAGCACTTGATTAAAGGCGTGAAACGACCGACTTTCGACTCTAGTCAATCACTAGTTGGAACTCAGAAGGGTGTTAACTAATGATTTATTTGCTTATATCCCTCTTCGAACAATAAGAAAACTACCTTAATTGTTGGAGTATAAAAGAATATCCCGCAATAGAGTGTGAACCTCGTAGAAAAACCATAAGAATCAGTGAACGTCATGAACATCATATACAAATTAGCTTTGCCTGGCACGAGAATTTAAATATAATTTTGTCAAGGAGAAGCTTCAGAAAGTCCTTTGAGGCCAATAATGCTTCAGTTTGTTGACTGTCTGCTTGCTTAAATGCTTTGAAATGGTGACGTCATCACCATGGCAACTATTCAGAATGAGGTAGAACGGATAGACAAACAAAGGATCCCTACTCAATGCTGCAAAATAGTTCCCACAAAAAAAAAATTGAATTAGAGGGGTTATTGCGGGATATAAATAAAACCTAATAACTGTGTGGTTCAGAGCCTTGAACTTCAAGAGTGATGAGGTTGGGCTGGTGAACCCACGAGTCTCGTAGGGTTTTATTATAATACTGTTCATTGTTTTTTATTGATCTCATATTGTAAGTTACATGACCAGCTTTACTTTGGCCATGTAAATTTGTCAGTACATTATGATATGAATTCTTTTATCATCTTTGAGAAAATTTTTAATTCAAAATTGGACAAAAGAGTGCTTACTAGCAAGCTCAGAAAACTGTTTTCAAATACAGGGTGCGGCCTAAAAACTTAGCATCTCCTCTTTTGGGATAGCTCTAGGTTACTCAAATGCTTATGAAGGCTTTTAAAGTTTTGCCACATTTAGTAAGGGGTATAAGCAATTGGGCATTGCGATATTTTTTTTTATCTTATAATGTCAGACAGTATCAGTATATGAATTATTGACAGGGTTTATGCTGCAGGCCTTGTTCTGAGTGACACACATCACAGAAGTCAAAATGCTGTCTGCTTGCATGGTGTCTCTAGATGCAGAAAGTTTACAAATTTGAGATTTCCTAGTTACTACACCTCTGAAGCCACAGAAAATATAATATTTGCGCAGAATCCTCCTTCAATGTTTTTTATATATGCATATTTAATAAGGTTGGTTCCTGTTTTGATTCAGCAAGGTCATGAAACTAAAATGGAGAAATATAATGGCATTCCAGAGGGACTTTTTGAATCTTCCAATAATCTGGAAATAATCACATGATTTTTCGGAGGATTGGCCAGTTAATTTACACAGAAAAGACAGAAAATTGACCAAAATCTAAAATTGCACTTACTACCTCAAAGGTGTAAATGCTCTATCTTCCTAATAAAAATGAAACTACTTGCCCTTTGTTTGGCGTCAAAGGTCAAGAAAGGTGTCTATAACACATCTGTATAATCAGTGACATAATTTAATGCTTGTATTGCAAAAGTCGGGGTGAAAATCACCAAAAGGTGTGATAAATGTGCAGGTGCTATTTTTTAGATCCATATTATCTATAATTCTTGAGGAAATAAGAAAATATATTTATAAAGATAATTAAGGACTATTATTACTTTCGTGTGTATGATTGCAACATGTGCATTCGATCTCTGTCAATTGAGGCAATAACAAAAGAGGCAGCCACTGCAAGTTTTTATGCCGCACCCTGTACCTGATTAACAGCATTTACGACGTTAACATACATGTATTTATGTTGGTTGAATTAACCAGAGCAGATGAATTGTTAAGGGCAGGACTTAACGTGAACATGGAGCCACTCCGTGACCTGAAGATAGCCCCGTTGGTCAAATCTGGCCTTACAGGCTGTACACCTGTTCTACTTACGACCACCTTCACTTGACTAAGTACAAAGTACCATAAGACTGATGTCTAAAAAGAAACTTCAGCTGTTGATAAATCTTTCTTGTTTCTCAACTCATCAATTTTGTATTTAATTTTGGTTGTAAAATAATATTCAGTCATGACATGATCCTGGAATTTAACATAGCAACAACATCACTTGCCAAACAGCCCTCCAATGATACAACTCTTAATTGCCAAGTGGCATCTCATATGCTCCATGATTGGTCAGGTGTCAACAAGGGGTTCCCTCTTCAGCCTGTTCCTGTCATACCTGCCATCTCCTATTATTGTTTCCTACGAGTACAGTATGCTGCAATAGTGCAATTAGGCTCACGGCTCGAAATAGGCATAACTTTGACATAATAATGCACCTTTTTACCATATGGACACATGATACACGTTTTCTCAGTATTCCTCAGTATTGCTTGACATTTGTATTTTTTGTTTTTTGTAAAAGACCCCATCAGTAAGGTTAATGGGTAACATGGTGTGGACTCCAAGCCTTATCATCTCATCATTACGTCATATTAGTTGATTAAGCTTCAGACCCAGCAGCACTGGGACACAGACATAAATAATCAGTGAAACGATTGCCTGCTTCAAGGGATTCATTCGCTTAATTGATTGTTTGTGCTCAATTTGTAAAATTGATATTTTTTTTTGGGCCTGTGTAAACAGAAAGGGAGAGGGTGAGAAGGAAGTTCTCGAACAAACCTGATCAGAAATCAGAAGGAGTCACCTCAGTCCACACCAATGCGCATTTGCATTGCCCACAAGTCTCCAACACCAGGGATTGGCAAGAGAATAAACCCAGGCAGGTAAGACTGGCCTACCTTCCAGCTCAGAGCTTTGCATATAATCAAGAGAGAAAGACATTCAAGAATCCTCACAGTAAAGTAATGAAGCAGTGCTCCCTCGGGCTGCAATGCAATATCCGCGAGCATCAATTATGCACTGAAGCCAAAGGACTGTGTGAATTTGATGGATGTATTTTTGCTTTCTACAGGTACCTGGGTGCTACCACTCTTAAGAAAGCTTGGTGCTACCACCATATCTCAAGAAACCTGGGTGCTACCACCATATCTCAAGAAACCTGGGTGCTACCACCATATCTCAAGAAACCTGGGTGCTACCACCATATCGCAAGAAAGCTGCCTAACAGGGCGAGATTTAAGTGTACTGGGCCTGCACATGACCAATGTAGAGATGCTCTGCTATAGTGTGCCCAAAAATTCCAAGTGTGTATAAATGATATTATTATATGATGCATATTTATGTTAATGTAATTGCAGAGTGTACCTGAGGTGCAACATACTGTATGAGGATACGAATGACAGCTCCCCGGATTATCACGTCCCCCAGCTTGCCACTTATTCTAATTATATGCTGATCTCGTAAGTAGTCAGGCACAATGGAAGACAGCTCTTTCCATTTTTGTATACATTGTACTTCTTTGTTTTCTTTTGTATGGATACCGATCGTCATCTGATCAACTTGCGACAGGAAATTAAAGTAATCCCCCAACAGGACACACTTTTAACAAATCAGAAAGATAGTGAAAATAACCACACATAGCAAAGTTCAGGATAATGAGAAGACCAATATATAATTCAATAATGGTCGGCTACTAGGATCGACCAGACAACCTAGTTTAAGCAGGGTGAGCTTAAGCGCAAGACAAAGCCAGGTTGAATAGACACCAGAAGCAGAGGTTACAATTTTCATTTTCATAAAATATGGTTCACTTTAGACAGCTGTGGCACGCTGTAACTATAACAGGCTAAAGCTAGCCACTTCTGTCTACTCCTACAGTTGGGATCATTCCAATCAACACTGATTTTATATGGAGGACAATATTGGAATTAACTAGATATTATACAGTCTAAAACTGGTGGGTCATAAAAGAATATACACTTAAATAAATGGTTATTGGTTTGGCAGATAGAATGTTCAAGTGCAATGAAAGAGTTTCGTGATTTTTCTGCAAGTATTTGGCCAAGTTCTGGTGAATATTTTGTCCTTTTTTGCTGTCCTAAGAGTGGTGTCACTGCCCCTGGATTGACGATGATGGAGATGTTCACTAAGTTGTTTAAATTCCAGCCGTTAGCATTCCATTGGTCCTTTTTAGCCATCGTAGGACATTTATCATGTTCATATTTAAGTATGCTGATGCCAATTATGATGTTTTATGTCATTGTCGTTTTTTATGACGCAGTTGCGCCTAGGTCTTTTTTTTTTGTGTTTTTTTGTTTTGTTGCTAATTTACAAGATAAATTCATTTCTCAAATTCCATCACATTTGATCAGGGTTCCAGGCCCTTTTGTTGCAGAACTGCATATTATTAGGTTTTTAGATATCAAAAATTCACCATGTGTCACATCATCCAGAATTTGTTACACCTACCTAGTATCACCATACCCAGATATTTCCAATTCTGGTTTTGTCACTCCACAGAAAGCAGTGCCGCTAACCTTTCCCTGTGTTTTGTTTGTTAGCTTAATGATTCACTCTTGATTTGGCTCTTAAGCATTTAATGATGTCCAATGAACTGTACTTGCTGAAACTGGCTTTAATTGCCTGTCTTGAATTCCTAGCATATTTCATTCTTAATAAATGGAGATGTTTTGACTTCCCAAACTTGAAGGAGACTCAGTATTATAATATTGAAAAGATTATCGGAAATCAGATAAAGATTATAATTTTGGTGAACTTGTGGTTGCAAAATGGCGATTATATGAAATATAAGTCACACTTTGTAAATGTATGGCAGATGTTAAACAGGGTGAACATCTAAGAGTGGCTGGAGGAGGCCAAGAGTAATATTCAATGGACAATTTGTGCCATAATTCGATAAAGGCTTAAAAAATTGTGACCATCATAATTTTCCTCAGGTTTGGATCAATGATATCAATTAAATAAGAAAAAAAGGAGAAAAAACACGCCAGATTTTGGCCAAATAATAGTTAGCCATTGAGTTGAGTGTATGTTTTCAGACCTTTGAAAAAAAAGCTTTTTTTTCGTCAGCGAATAGTTACATTGATAAAAACATTACTCAGGTCATTGATATATAACAGGAAAATAAGGGGCCCCAAGATTGACCCTTGGGGCACCCAACAAGTTATAACAGACATATTGCCTTATATTAGTCAGGTAATTTCTATTAACTTTAAAGCATTGCCACGTATTCTATATTGACTGAATTTGTTAAGATCGATTGTATAATATATGATATCAACTAGGCTTTACTCATGTTGAAAAAAAACACAAAGCATAGTATTAATAAAAAAACACCAAGCATAGTATTACTAAAAAAACACCAAGCATAGTATTACTAAAAAAACACCAAGCATAGTATTACTAAAAAAAACACCAAGCATAGTATTACTGAAAAAACACCAAGCATAGTATTACTGAAAAAACACCAAGCATAGTATTACTAAAAAAACACCAAGCATAGTATTACTGAAAAAACACCAAGCATAGTATTACTAAAAAAACACACCAAGCATAGTATTACTAAAAAAACACCAAGCATAGTATTACTGAAAAAACACCAAGCATAGTATTACTAAAAAAAACACCAAGCATAGTATTACTGAAAAAACACCAAGCATAGTATTACTAAAAAAAACACCAAGCATAGTATTACTGAAAAAACACCAAGCATAGTATTACTAAAAAAAACACCAAGCATAGTATTACTGAAAAAACACCAAGCATAGTATTACTAAAAAAAACACCAAGCATAGTATTACTGAAAAAACACCAAGCATAGTATTACTAAAAAAAACACCAAGCATAGTATTACTAAAAAAACACCAAGCATAGTATTACTGAAAAAACACCAAGCATAGTATTACTAAAAAAAACACCAAGCATAGTATTACTAAAAAAAACACCAAGCATAGTATTACTAAAAAAACACCAAGCATAGTATTACTAAAAAAAACACCAAGCATAGTATTACTAAAAAAACACCAAGCATAGTATTACTGAAAAAACACCAAGCATAGTATTACTAAAAAAACACCAAGCATAGTATTACTAAAAAAAACACCAAGCATAGTATTACTAAAAAAACACCAAGCATAGTATTACTGAAAAAACACCAAGCATAGTATTACTAAAAAAACACCAAGCATAGTATTACTGAAAAAACACCAAGCATAGTATTACTAAAAAAAACACCAAGCATAGTATTACTAAAAAAAACACCAAGCATAGTATTACTGAAAAAACACCAAGCATAGTATTACTAAAAAAACACCAAGCATAGTATTACTGAAAAAACACCAAGCATAGTATAACTGAAAAAAACACCAAGCATAGTATTACTAAAAAAACACCAAGCATAGTATTACTGAAAAAACACCAAGCATAGTATTACTAAAAAAACACCAAGCATAGTATATATAGATTTTATTGACATGTAAAATATCATAAATGATACATATGTCATTCAGTTAAAAGATAACATGAAAGAGACATTAATGTAAGTACAGAAAGCAATAAAATTTCAATAATCAAGGTTCCAGCCACCAAGTTAACTTATAATACGTGTTTAAAATCCACATACACAATAGAAAAAAATACAAGCCGCTAATAAAAACATTTCACTCTCAAAGTCCAAAACATGACAAGCACATCATAACTAATAAACTAATAAACTAAATTAATAACTGTGTGGATACAGGAGATGGTTTTCTCTACACATCAGCTTGAAGGAGAAACTTTCCTAAACTAATTAATAACTCAGGTTCCTTGTTTGTCATTATTGCTGTAAACTTAGTTATATCATCTAGAGACAAGAAGTTGTTAATAAATTTAGTTGCATTCAAAAAAAGGTTAACACGGTGTTGCTCATTACCAGGACAGACAATCAAACAGTGAATTTCGTCTTCTACAAAGTTTAACGTACACTTTTCACATATTCTATTTGGAGCAGGAATTATTGGTTTATGGTGTCGACCTGTTTCAATCTTCAGGCTATGTGAACTTGTCCTAAATCTAGCTATTTTAGTTAACACTTTGCGAATTTGTTGCAATTCAAGATAAGGTTCTATTCTACAATCAGTTTTAAATAGTTTATATGTCCTAAGTTTTGGTTGTTGTGAACTGTCATTTATTGCATTTATAAGTCGCTCATGTTCGGCTTCATAGAGTCTTAGTTTCACTGTGTTAGAGATATTATCAATGTCAAAGTTTCTGAGGTTACTAATATCATATTCAATGTTGCAGTTATTTAATACATGACACACTTTACTGAACCAGTTATTTCCATTTACTGCATTCACATAAATTTCCTTCTGAACATTTAAACATTTCTTAAGTAAACTGTCATCAGGTGCTCTTTCCAATCTTATCCAGTAATTCACCATTCTAATTTTCTGTCTGACATGCAATGGGAATCTAGTATTACTAAAAAAACACCAAGCATAGTATTACTGGAAAAACACCAAGCATAGTATTGCTAAAAAAACACCAAGCATAGTATTACTGAAAAAACACCAAGCATAGTATTACTGAAAAAACACCAAGCATAGTATTACTGAAAAAACACCAAGCATAGTATTACTAAAAAAACACCAAGCATGGTATTACTAAAAAAACACCAAGCATAGTATTACTGAAAAAACACCAAGCATAGTATTACTAATACTATGGTCGATTGATACTTGAGAGCCAATGATGTGCTATGCTTTGCACGAAAACCAAATTGGAATTTATATGAGATTTTATGATTAATAAATTTGAATAGCCTATTGTAAATAACGCTTTCATATACTTTAGAGATAACTGTAATTAGAAATAGGCATTCGTTTTTTATTGGAAAAGGAAAATTCTCCGCTTCTTTGCTCAATAGAAAGATTAATTAAAGGCTGGAGGGGATGGGCAACAATATTGGTCGTCAATTTGAATACAGTGTACATCAGAATGCAACTCTTCATGTTCTGGAGAAGAATTGTTTAGTGATTTAATTATGGATTCAATTTCATTCTCATTTGTGTTTAATGATGCGTCTTGCCAAATTAGGACTTATATATAAAAACTTTGTATGTTGTTATATTTCCCATGGTCCGTGATCTTCTTGACTTCAAGTACAATTACTTAGTTTCTTATTTTGATAACCGCTTTTACTAGTTTTGATGGGAATTTATTTATTTTGTAATTTAAGGATTGATTATCTGGAAAACTCAGTTAATGTTATTTAACTTATTACAAAACATCTCAATTTTATATTTTTTTTTTTGTGGTTAAAATCTCTGTATCTGAACACTGATTTTAGCAAAACCGTTTGCAAGATTGATGATAAAGACTGGTAAATGATCACTGTGTCTGTAAATTGATCATATCACTATTTGTAAAAAATCATTGTGAAAAATACTGTCAATTAGTGTTGATGAATTTGCACTAATTCGTGTTAGTTTAGTTATTATAAAGGGCATCATAGAAATTACATCATCTTTTTCAGAAACTCCCCTGTAGGTTGAAGGGTATCAGAATTCATTAGATTTCTATAGAAGTCCCCCATTATATAGACAGGAAAAGACCCTAACCCGATGCCCCGCCCTGGTTCCCCCCCCCCCCCCCTTGGCGGAAATGTCAAACTCATTATATAGACATAAATGACCTTAGTGTTTGTGCCATGTACAAAGAACCTGACACGGCAAGAAGAAGAATTATGGAGGCACGGCTTATCCGTAAACTTCATTGTATCCAATCGGTATGAATCGAGAAGACGAATCTTTGTATATTATAGTTTAGATATATATTTTTATGGTATTTTTAATGTTATTATGGTTTTCTGAATAGATTTCATCCACTGGTTGTTTCGTTAACATTATGACGTCATCTGGAATGGTGGCGCCACTGTTGTTGTTTGTTTGTTTGTATCTATCTGTAAGGTTGCACTGAAGAAGGCTCCAAGGCCAATAATTATGCAATATATACTTTTAAACACCAGAAAGACTTTTCTTCACTTCTTTACATAAGCATATCAATGAAAACGTCTCGATGCTACTGGGTCTGAAGCTCAGTCAGCTTGTATGACCAGCTGCTAGAGGCAGACATAAGAGATTTCCCTGTGAATCCCTGTGCGATTTTACATTAGTGGGGTCTTTTTCCTCAGCATAGATACCTCATACAAGGCACCTCCGATTTAACATCTCATGTAAGCGACATCCAAGTTGAATAATAGTCTGAATGGAACTTATTCGTATCAACAGAAATGAAAATGTTATAGGAAGCTAAAGACTATGCTACATATCTGGTTATCCAAATCAGTGATCTAACGTCACAATTACTGTCTAGTACATTGTCAGGATTTATAAACCTAAAACTACTTTTAGAAGGGATTTGTGTCCGTCACAACTTTTGGTTGTGTATAAACAGCACTGTTAATTGGGACTAGTGCATTCAGTTTCTGTTAGGGGTGTCTACCAAACATAGTGTCTTTCAAAATTGGTCATGGTGCTTGTCTTCAAACCGAAAGGTTGTGGGTTCGAGCCCCGCCATGGCATGGAGCAACTGAGCATATCCTCTTGAGCTGCTTGGCTGTAGGCTGTGGTGGCAATTGCAGAGTGCTAGGTTCTATATATCCTTTGAGAGTTGAGAAAGGCTTATGCTTGAACATGCCTGACTAGGGTGTAATAATTGTAAAGTCGATTAAAGCTGCTCGGAGAGTGAAAATTATTAAAGACTATAAACCAATATCCTCTCCATCAAAATACCTCCAGTAAATTTGGCTGCCTTGGAAATGCACATATATATTCTGTATGATCACGTTAATTCATAAATGCACCGAGAGGGCATTGAGTACACTGCATACATAATTCTGAGGTTGAGATTAAATTAATCTATGCCTATAAATGTAACCTTAATTTGGAGTTCAGAGATACCTCAGGGCATTGACTTTTTCATTTTAATTCGTAATGGACAGGATGGAGCTTGGAATGGCCTGGGCTTGACCTGTGAACTTGACAGTATGTGTAATGCAAAGCTGATCCCCTAGATGTGCTGTAGAAAGACTATCATGCTTTAGAGACGTCAGATATGATATTCTAATCTAAACTAAATGTATTATTCGGCATTTCCAGGGGTTTTGTCTTTAATATTTTGTCATGACATGTCGCAGTTTGGGAGGAAATCCGAGCGGTGGGAACCTTGACATGGCACATTGCCGGGCGGCATCGGATATGATTCGTGACATGGGAGTATAGCAACATGTGATGTGCAAGATATGCAAGATATGAGAAGTGACATGCAATGCTACGTTTCTCATTATACCGCATGTTACGCTCACACAATACATGCCATTCCCCCCCCCCCCCCTAGCATTCTTTCTCAAGATGGATGACGTAGAAATGCCTGTTTTGAAAAAGTTCCGCAATATCACATGCCGACTTCATCCACGATGATGAATTTTTGAATCAATGAGCAAAACAAATAACAAATGTTCATAAAACATGAGCCCAGCAACCTCACTACTCATCCATCAGCCGAGGCAATCTTTACTGTTAAAATCTTCTATTTTGTAGCCAAACGAACTGTCAATAGTCTGTCAATTCTGATTACATGAAGTATCTAAATTTGTCTCTGTGTACTGCAACACGATTTATGAAATTGTTTCGTGTATTTAATCCTTTTGTATTTGTCTCAGTTAATGTGTTCATGATAATATTCCTCTTTTCTTTATTATTTTCCTTTTTTCGTATATATATGTAGTTCATGTTTTGCATATATATATATATATATATATATATATATATATATATGTGACGCACCATGTAAAAAGGGGGCTAATGGGTGGATTTTTCAAAAATTAGTATTTGATGGCAAGTAATTGTCTAACATGTGTAGTTTATGGAAATGTAAAAAAATTCCATATATCTCAATATCTAGTGGTCATATGTGGTATTTAAAAATGTAATGTTTTCGAAGCATAATATAACCACTGCAGACGTAATGAGGAGCAACACAGGCGCTTGTGAAACTATGCATTACATTTCATGACATATCTTCGTTATCCGTTGTTCAAAATCTACGAGTTTTGGATATGTGATCGTGAGGTAACTGTTTTATACTGAACTAAAATGGAGAGCTGCTACAATAATTACTTTTTGTAAAATTCAACATTAAAATTGGCGTGTTAAAAACCCGGTTTCCGACGTAAAAACAAACTCCGTATTTGGTTTTTTATCTCGGTTGGTCATTCACCAACAATTACCAAAATCTGGCATTGTGTTTGTCATGACATTTTCTAAATTTTTCTTAAATTTCATAATTATATGTGCCACATTTTTAACACAATTGAGCCTCAAACATGGGCTACCAGCTGAGGTTCATATTCTTACTACGGAAGCCTACTAGTGCCACAAACAACTTTTTTTTTTTTGCGTTTTTTTTTTCCACATAATTGTTTTTGCTGCATAATTTGTTTAACTTTTTTTATACATATTTTTTTGGATTTGTGATTTTTGATACAGAATTTTTTTAAATTTACGTTTTTTGCTGCATCATTTTATTTAATTTGCTTTTTTTGATACATAATTTTTTTCATTTGCGTTTTTTCTACATACTTTTTTTGGATTGTGTTTTTATTATACAATTGTTTTTTCATTTGCGTTTTTTGTAACATTTTTTTTTTTCATCTGTGTTTTTGACAACATACTTTTTTTGTGTTTGTGTTTTTCATTACAAAATGTTTTTTTTTTACATTATAGTTGAATCTTTTTGCTATTATTCACAAACATTTGCGAATTAACACAAAATTATTTAACTCCTTCTAGAACCAATTGAGCAGAACAAAACATTATGTAGCAAAAAACACAAATTCGGAAAAATTATGTTGCAAAAAACTCAAATATTTGCGAATAAACGCAAATATTTGCGAAAAAATGCAATATCATTTAACTCCTTCTTGAACCAATTGAGCGAAAACAAAAAAAATAAAGTGGCCAGAAACGCCAAAAAAGTTGTATGTGGCACTAAAAGGCTTCTGTATATGAGAGTAAGAACATAGAACTAAAAAGGGACAGCACAAATTCAGATCTAATGCTAAAATTATGCCAAATATACCAAATGATAGCCCAAAGGCTCTACTTTCAGTACATGGCTTTGCTTGTCAATATCTTTTATGAGCAAATGATGCTCTTAGTATTATTTCGGACAAATTGGGGGACATCATAAAAAGGTCAGTTTTTCTAGAAAACAAGCGCGGTGACCCCCCCTTTTTTATTGTCTCATATAGATTATTATAATAAGTTACAGTCAGGTACCGTGTTATATTAAATTCATATGGCTGGACATTTTTTAATTGCAAGATTTTTAAAAAAGTTCCCTTAAAACAAATTAGACTTTTTGAATTGGCTTGCTTTTTCTTCGGATCCCATGAAATTATTGTTCTCTTTAGTATATAGATGATAAGAATGTTGCAAATGAACTAATTAGAAAAAAACCACATTGTCCTATCATGTATAGAAGCCAAGTAATTACAATTTGAATTTTTGCACTGTCAAACATCTTCAGGTGAGTTAAAGATCAACGTCTTTAGTTAAAGAAAGTCAGGTGAGAAGGCCAAGGCAAAATTAGAGCAGTTTCTTAAATTAAGGCCAAGGCCAAAGGTATAGGCCAAGGCAGGCAGGGAGGGGGGCCGTATATACTTTAAAAGGCTGCTGCTCAAGAAAATGTGTAGAATTTATATAATAGATAAGGTGAGGAAAATTAATAAGGTATACTGGGCAAAAACATGTTGATAGTTAGATAGATAAATGTTGATAGTTAGATAGATAGATATGTATATAGATAGATAGTCTCTCGTGCAATTCGTCTACTAATTGGCCGTACCCGCCGAGTCACCCTAAGAACCCGTCGAGTCACCCGTCGAGTCACCCGTCAAACCCGTCGACTCACCCGTCGGATAAAGCCCTGCCCCGCTTTGCCGCCAGAATTCGTCGCCAACCCGGAGAAAAAGCCTCTTACATAACCGTTATGTAATACTATGGGTTCACTATGGCAAAACCGGGTATGTGAGACCTAGGCTTTAATTTCCGAAGCAGAACTCCAACACTATTGTATACATTGATATAATTTGGTATCTTATTAGTCTGTATGGCCAAGTTGTGACTTTTGATAGTCTCATTGACATGTCTCAACTTTGTTTTAAGGATTTGGGAAAAAAAAATTTTCAAATTATTTTGCTTTTTCTAAGCAGTACTCAGATACTACTGCACCATGCTTTGTTATTAAATGTCTAAAATATTTTATTTGTGCCTTTTGGTGTCCTTATGGCCATAAATACTATAGAATATTGTGAAAAATTCATGTTTTCTAAAACCTGTATCAACTGGGTCTAACCTACTAGTGTACCTAAACACATGTTATTTCTATATCGTAATACTTTGAAAGCTTCATTTTGACATATATTTCCCTTTCTTTTTTATAATTGCGACAATTATGCAAAAATTGCTGAACTTGTGTTGTTTGCTAAATTTCATAACCCCTGGTACTCTATGTTTCACTGATGTCACATGCTAGCAAATATGCCCCTCATTATAATTCTGCCCATGACATAAAAGACACATGCATTCATCACACAAGTTTTTTCAGATGAATATTTAATGCGTAATGTAAAAATTGTCCCATTGACCTATATATTCCTAGCATTGACTACAAGGCATATAGGCTTTCATCCCTAAAACTGAAATGAACTAGCCCATTTCCCAGAAATGGGACTAACATGGGTGAGTCCATTCAATGTTGGAGGGAGAGAGCAGTAGGATTAATAGATAAATTAACTTCTGGGACCAAACTGATCGGCCCCTGTTCTGCAGTTAATGTGTAGGAGACAATTAACCTTGTTCTTCAATTTGCCTCACATATCAAGTCAACTATATAAGGATAAACTGTCAGATAAATATCTAATTAAGTATGGAACCCCACAAGGCTCAGTATTAGGTCCTTTGATGTATATAATTTTAGCGAATGATTTGACAAAAAGTTTGAAATTTTGCAGTGGTGCAACTTTTGCAGATGACACACAATATATGCTTCTGGAAATAATTTAAAATTTTTGTACAAAAAGGTTAATGAAGATTTAAGATCATTAAGTAGTTTGTTTAATGGTAATTCACTTACATTGAATGTAGAAAAGTCAAGATATATAATTTTTCGATCAAAAAGGAACCAAGTTAATTACAATGGAAAACTAGATCTAAATGGGCGAACAATACCCCAAGTCAAAAGTATTAAATTTTTAGGTATCATGTTGGACAAATTTTAGAATGGACGCTACAAGTAAAACATATGTTAACTAAAGTTATTGCAGGAAATTATAGTTTAAATATGATAAAAAACATTATACCTACTAGATCGAAATTACAAGTATATTATTGTAATGTACAAAGTCATCTGGCGTATGCCATAAGTGCATGGGGACCTATGCTGAAAAGCAAGGATTTACAAAGTATAAGGAAACAACAAATAAATCAATCAGGTTAATATATAATGTCAAAAGAAGGACCAGACAAGAACCATAATATAAAAAGGGTAAAATATAAAAATTTGATAATCTAGTTAAAAGCTCACTGTTGAATATATCCTATAAGTATATAAGTGAAATATTACCATTACGAATTACGAACTGGTTTAGCCTAACAAACCATAACTACAACACACGAAACAGAAACAATTTAAGGACACCACATCATACAACAAACATATACAATAAACATTATCTGGGACAAGGACCAAGTCTATGGTTACATGCGAATTTAACATTAAAAAGCAAAACTAGTGTCAAAGTCTTTAATAAAGCATTAAAAAAGCAACTTTGTAATTAGTTTTAGTGTGGGATTATGCAATATATGTCAATTCATTTTTATTATTTTTATTTATTTATTATTTTTTTTAATTATGTGTCACTAAATGAATTTAATTTTAATTTAATTTAATTAGCGTCTTTTTCCTTTTATTTATAATGTAAGGGGTGTGCACAATTTTACAGCTTAGTAAGCTAGTGCACACACCCCACAGTATGCTAATGTCATTTATTGTTTATGTAATGTACTAAACATATTACGACATGTACTGTGAACAAGTGGCTTGCTTGCATTTTCCTGCCAGTTTTGCAGTTATGACGTCACCACCCGTAAGCCCCCTTTTCCCGTGGCGTGCCACATATATATTTTTTTTTTTTTTTATATTAGCACATCTTTTTTCAAAATATGCTTGTGATTGAAATAATTCATAAAATTAAAGAGACTTTAAAAACATGACAGGGAAAAATGAATAAATCACACAAGTAGACATAGAGGTATCAAGTCGAAACGTCCGAAAACCGAAACGTCCGAAAATAATTTCGTACAATATGACCTTGAGGTCATCGTTGGCCTATATTTGAATAATGTATTATGTAATTTAAGAGGGGGCATGCCTAACTCACGGAAAATACACTTAAAAGATGTGTGTGTACAATTGATTGCAGATTTATCACATAAATATTCAAAATGACAACCCCAGTCTGCAGCGGGTTCTTGGCACTGATCATAAATATCCATTTGCTGTCTGACATATTTTATGGTAAAAAGCTTGGAATTGCACAAAAAGTGACAGGAATGTTAGATCTACTGATGAGTCAAATCCTAACTTTCTAACCCATGAAAACTTCTTTCCGTCTCAATTAACTTCACGTGTCTTTGCAATGATAATTTATGCAATTTTGTCATTATTGTGGCATTTGTCATTGCCACGGAGAGAAACAACAGGAATAAAAATGGAGATTATTGCAAATTGAAAGATAATTGTTTCTAAAGTATATATTTTTCAGAAAATCCGGGTTTGACTGGTTGCTAACATTTCTGTTGGTTTGCTCCATGCCATATATGGAAAAATATGATTGAAAAACATGTGGACATTTATTGTGAACACTATAGGTCTTCCCAGAGCGATCTGGACGAGCTATTTATAGCAGGGGTTCCCCGTGTCGAGAATAAAAGGCAAGCAGAGACCCCCTGAAGGAACCCCTTATCACTCATATCACTCACATTATCAACAATATATACATAAATGTTCTCGGAACCCAGCTGGCGAAGGCCTGTAGCAACGGCCAACATACACCATGCTGGAGGACAATGAAGCTTTCTGACTGGCTGACAGCAGCTGATCGGAGAACATAATATATTTTACACCTAAAACTGATAATCCTTATGAGGTCACTCTGAATTAAGGGGGGGGGGGGGAGGAGGGTGAGTTAACTCAATCGAATAGAAATCAACTTCTACAGAGTAACAAATGAACAACTATAGTATTATCGTTGTAGTAATTATTAGAATCGTCTTTTAAACTTTTCATCTTCATCCATGACATTATGATTGTTTCACAGCCACTGATTGTTCAATTCTGTAATCTGCAATCCTGTTGCACAAACTGTAACTGCAAAACTGCTTCGGTTAAGCATCATGCTCTCAGAATCAAATGGAAATGGAAAAGCGATTCTTAGTAATTATCACGACGATAATAACAAGAGGTCTCCAGGCTACTACCTATGTTATCCATGACATGCAATATTGATCGTGTCAGTTGCATGTAATTTTTTTTTTTTTCTGAAATGTTGAAAAAGTAAAGCTCTCTTATTTGATCAAGGCACATAAAATATGTGTAAGGTAATGAATCTATGAGGCATTAATTACAAAAAAATAAATGATACATCGAAAGAAATCAAGACCGAAACATTGGAAATACAATGGAAATTGCATCAATCCTAGTTGTTGATTATTGTGACGTCATCATTTGGTTTGTTTACATATTGGATTTTTGGCAGAATGAAAAATTAAATACTAAATCATCTGTGACCATATGTGAAGAGGGCAAAAAATTGTGCGTTCTAAGTACGTTCTACGTACGTTCGTGCACCATGGCCATCCTTAGCCATACGTAGCCGCTGTCCATCGATATATATACATAATCCACTTGCGTCCACTCATAGAACGCTCGTAGAATGCTCGTAAAACGCTCGGTGGAGTCTTTCGCCTGCCCTTCGTCTTCCATGCCAATCCATAGCCCTATCCTCATTTACTCTTGAACCACTCGCTCGGAGCCTTCTTCAGTGCAACCGTACAAATAGATACAAAATTCAAGCTGTGACGTCACAAACAACAACAGTGGCGCCACCACACCAGATGACATCATAATGTTAACAAAACAACCAATGAATCAATGCAGAAAACCATAATAACATTAAATACACCATAAAAGTTCAGAAAACTGGTTGAAAATGTTAGTTATATCACAAAATCATAAAAATATATATCTAAACTATAATCTATACAAAGACTCGTCTTCTCTATTCATGCCAATAGGATACAATGAACCAAGTTTATGGATAAGCCGTGCCTCCACAAATCCTCTTCTTGTGGTGTCAGGTTCTTTGTACATGGCACAAACACTAAGGTCATTTATGGAGTGGTCTGACTTATTAAAATGTCAGAGCACTCCATAAATGACTTCCTTTTTTTTTTTTTTTTTTTTTTTTTTTTTTCAAGGACATGTATTATAACAACATGAAAAGAATCCCTTGAGTGAGTAATGTTGTGTGTGTGGGTGTGATTAGGGCTTTACGTCCTGTATTACTGCACCAGTTGGGCTAATTAGGACAGGCAGAGACCATGGCAATGAGACAAAGGATGAAACAGCCATCCAACTTAGGCTCGACCGGGAATTGAACCCGGGACCCAGTAGTTGGAAGCCCAGAGTGAGTAATGTTCATAACAATCACCTTTAAAATGCACTTTGAAAGTACCATATACATTTTTAAGATAATGGTTCTACAGTAGAGTGTAGGCCTATAGTGTTTCTCTGGTGGTAGATGCAGTGGCTGTATACAGTGTCAGTTGAGTACTCCTGGGCAAGCTGAATTACAGCAGTGACGGGGGGAGGGGGGGGGGGCGCACTATTCCATGTGTATATACTTAAATGAACATCTGCAAGCTATAGTCGCTATTTTGCCCAGCTGTTTTGCCAGAAATATGTTACTGCATAAAGTATAGCTTCATATCATTGCAAATGTCGCTTTTCTATTTGAGACGAATGACAGGTAATCCTAGAGACGAGCATTTGCAGGTGGGTGGTTATTGCTGCTCATGACCTTTCTGATGTTGCTTTTAACCTTATTTTGGTCATGTGTAAAGCCCTGTTCCCACTTACAAGGTCTAGGCCAAGGTTTGGCATATCTTCGTGAACCGGGAATCAACGTAGAGAGACTTTCTCAACCCTTGAGGAACCTTGGGGCAGTAAAAATATTTTGAGCATGCTCAAAATATTTCTTGAGGCTGAAGATCTTTTTTGTTGATAGTTATGAACCTTATCGCCATCTTAGATCAACCTTGAGTTACCCTAGGTGAAACTTGGGTAAAATTTAGGTACAAATTGGTAAACTTTGAGTTTTTCTGTGATTGTCTCCTACGGTTTAGTGAAGGTTATAGTACGGGCTGTCATGGTACACAAAGGTTCACGAAGGTTCATAAAGGTTCATACGAAGGTTTATGAAGGTTCACAAAGGTTTGCATAAAGGTTTGCAAGGGTTCACAAAGGTTCATATGAAGGTTCACAAACGTTTGTCGTTTTTTGGAGGTACCTTCCTGAACCTTCGCAAACCTTTGCAAACCTTCGAGCATTGTAGGTAACCCTTAGTAAACATCGCCCACGTGCAAGAATCTTTTGACAATCCACAGCAATAATGTAGATAAACCTTACAGCTCCATCAATTCACCTTAAGTGGACCTTCACACGCCTTACCAACATCGTAGTGAGGACCTTCAGAGGTCCTTAAACCTCTGCCAGTGCAAGGTTTGGAGCTCTTGGCCAAACCTTGGCTAACCTCGACCCAAATCTTGTAGGTGGGAACAGGGCTTAAGTAGCTCAATCCCACAACAAGAACTACACACATGCGTTGAAAATACAACGGATGGTGGATGGCTGAATTGTTGATTGTGAGTGAAAATGACAATCATTTTGTAGATACCGTATTGGGTGTTATGGGGGGAATAGCCACCAGCCAAAAGGGTGTTCCGTCTTGATAACACCAATTATGGTGACCAGGAAACTAAAGAAATAGATGAACGGGACAAAGGCTTGAGGAGGAGAAGGAGGAGAAGGAGGAGAAGGAGGAGGAGGAGGAGGAGGAAGAGGAGGAGGATGAGGAGGAAGAGGAGAAGGATGAGGGAGAGGAGAAGGGAGAGGAGGATGAGGGAGAGGAGGAGGAAGCGGAGGAGGTAGAGGAGGAGGAGGATGCGGAGAGGAGGAGGAGGAGGAGGAGGAGAAGGGAGAGGAGGAGGAGGGGGAAGCGGAGAGGAGGAGGAGGAGGAGAAGGGAGAGGAGGAGGGAGAGGAGGAGGGAGAGGAGGAGGAGGAAGCGGAGAGGAGGAGGAGGAAGCAGAGGAGGAGAGGAGGATAATATTGTGGGATCTCCTAGCTCCATTTACAGTGTAACTTGCTTATTTTTTAAATAATATTATATGGAGTAAATAAAGGATTTGTCAGTGGGCAGTGATGCAGTGATTTCCGATCATGGGGAGAAAACACCTTTGCAAAAGGTTCTATGTACTGTATGAGCATCCGAAAAAGAGGACAAAATAATATGGCGGCCAGGAAACATAAGTCATCTGCCCCCGTTATAGGCTAAACAATAATGACATAACGCAACGCAAGGAGCTGACAGCCATTCCTGCATATGTCCATAAACGGGCTGGCTCTTACACATTGAAATAATAATGGCATATTTTTCACCCACTCTTCATATAAAGCTTATTTATTCCAAAATGTAACATTTTCTCTTGACCCATGCTGATCACATAATGAAGACATGATATCACTTTGTTAAAGATTATATTTCAAGGATCTTTAATTTGCATTTTATCTGTATTTTTTAATGAGCATTACACTCAGAAAACCTTGTTAGGTTTGTGCTTAAGCCAGTGACAGATCAAAGTGTCGGAGCAATTGGCAAAAATGCTAGCTGATGGTTACAGGAAGCATGGATATTAGAGACGTTGGCACTAAGCTGTGGCCAATCTGTGTTTACTAATTCTGTGGTGGTCGAACCACTCATTGCATTGCAGTGCACCAGTGTCAAAAACAGGAACTATTTTTTCTGATGGAAAACTGACATAGCCATCTTTAAATGAATATAATATTACCTGAACCCTTTTGATTTTGTAATAATTAAAGGAAATGGGGAAAATATAATTCACTGAACGAGCATTACAGACATTTCAATTGGAAATATTCTAGAAATTATATTCTGGTTAATGGTATGTGATTTAAAAAAAAATATATATATATAATGTAATTAAAAATATAATGTAATAATAATCTTGATACATGACAAACAATACGCAACCAATGAAAATGAATATTTAATATTTATATTTACCATTTGTGCATGACTTGATGCGGCCAATTATTGTATTCACAGAATAATGTTAATAAAGATCTGTTATATAGTAATAAGGGTACATGATAACTTGAATACATATCAATTAATGTGCAATTAAGATGCTGTAACAGGTTGTTATAAAATCACTTCGATTGTGTGAACAGCTTTGTTGCATAAAGAAATTCTTGAAAAATACGAAAAGTATGTTTTAATAGCATGACAGAAACATTACCTACTAAAACGTTCAACCAGGCTCTCGACAAGATCAGTTTCATTCAACTATTATAAATAATCAACTGAAAGTGAGCCAAGTATTTCAAGATAAGATATACGACCCAAAACTTTTCAGAAAACTCTAATATCTTGGTATTCCGTTTACAACTTTTGTAAGTATATTTCTCTTTCCCTATCTCACAAAATAAATATTTGTGTGACACCCATTATTTTTGTAATTCTTCTGGACCAGGGCTATCAGCATACAAAATGAATTACAAAGCCACACAGGCTTGGACCACTCAACACAGAAGTCCCATTTTGCACACGGTTAGCATAAACACATCATGAAGGAATTATTCAAGCCGCTCCACAGTTGATCCATTTGATAAAAATGATATCTTTTTTGAAAAGCAATATATTGCGGTGACCGTGGAGCAGACTATGTTTTATGCATAACACCCATATAACGTTACAGAAAACATAGTGGACGAGGCTTCCAAGGGATCAGGAGACAGCAGGAATAATCTCATCCAGTTTTGCGCCCAATTCATAAAAGAGCTGTCACTTTGCTTGCAGGGCAGTTGTTCCAAAGTTACGGCAGGCCAAGTAAATACAATTTAAGAATCCTGAGCCAATAATCACAAATAAGGATATCAATAAAAGTCTAGTGGGTAAAGTGTTAGAATTCTGCCTGCATGCTCATATGGGTTCAAATTTACCCAGCATCCAGGAACTGGGCAGATCCTCCTTGAACCACTGCTTCACTCCACCCAAGTGCAAATGTGTACTTGGCTATAAGCAGTGATGGTAATTATAGAGTAGCCTGTATGCTTACAGCTGCCCAGTTGTGTAGGGTGTTGAGAAAGACTCATTCTTAAGCAGGCTACCAAGGGTGTAAGTGTAAGGTCAGTTGAGACTACTTGAGCAGTGTAACAGACTGTAAACCAATGCAGTTAAAATATTTGGAAAATCATTTCTAATGGCTTGGATATTCTTTGTATGTGATTGAGACAAAACCACACTTGGATTCACACTCAATACCTAACCAGTATTCGTTTTTACACCCTTTCGTGTATAACACTCAATTATGTTATGCAATCACATTAGGGTGGACGGACCTAAGTCCAGCCTGGACCTAATTCAAGCCACTTTTGATTTCTTCCTTTTTCTGCGTTCCTATGCCTTGGGTCAAATTGTGCTAATATTGGCAAATTCTGTATTTTGTGAATGTTTTCTTGATTTGTTCTGAGATTCTGATAAGCCTTAGATAAACGCCATTTTGTGTTTAAACCTGTCTGTTTTCCAGATGGCATTTGAGAAGGAGACATTTCTGGTTTCGAACAGAATAGAAAGCCAGTTAAACTTTTTTAAACTCGATAAATTCATTTAATAGCAAAATTATAATAACCTGTGTTGCTTCATTATTCAAATACATGCATTAGCTTCTGAAATGGAAGCATTTCACTCCTATTCTCTAACAATGTTTTCAACATGATGAGATTCAGATAAGTATGTCAAATTAACCCTACAATGACCTAATTCCAGCCACTAGGTGACCTAATTCCAGCCTACTAAGCATCTTAAATCCAGTCATGGCTGGAATTAAGAACACTTTTCATGCTTATGTCTAAACATGCAAAAAGTGGCTCCTGTGTGTTGGGGGTTAAGGCCTGGATAATGCATAAATTCCTTGTTATTTAGGTATTTGTCTTGCACCCAAAGACTACATATGTGGGAATGAGGTGATCAAATCTAGGCTAAATGTATATACATTTCAAGTCTTCATAATTGTATGGATGTCATTGTAAAGTATGACTTATATATTGGACGGCCATCACACTTGCTACTTTTTTGCAATAAGTAGTGATAGATTTTCTTAATGTGTTAACTAACATCACCGCATCACCACATATAGGGGAAAGTAAAGAGAACTTTGGCTGGCGGGAGAACTGGGCCATCCCCCCCCCCATAGAGGTAAAAGTAATATTGGTTCACATGACTCCAAAGTGATCATAACTGCCTGTCTGAAAGCAAGGAACCATTTGAGATATTTATTTTTCTGATGAAGTGAGATTTATGTATACAATTGTTCAATGACAAAAACCAATAGAGGATAGATTAGAAATAAACATCTTGTTATAATCAGCACAAAATCAGAGTACAATCATGTAATTGACATGTTGTTCTTGCCATGTGGAAAAGTAAGGTAGTAATTTCTTCTAAGCAACAGCTTTGGGGAGAACTGGGCCATCTCAGGTGGAGAAAACTAGGCGCCTGTCCTAGGCCTCCCTCTGTTAGAAAATAGTCAAAATGTTTGATAAGGAAACAGCCATCCAACTTAGGCCCGACCGAGAATCGAACCCGGGACCCAGCGGTTGGAAGCCCAGAGCGCTACCTCTGAGCTAGGCCTCCGCCCCTATAAGGAAATCATAAACCACCTGGCTTTAGAAATTATCCTAAGCACTAGCTTACACATAGAAACTTAAAAGGAAAACTATTATCTTAGCTATGACACATGATAATAATGGCATACAATACAAGTAGGCGCCTAGGTTGAACCAAACATCTTACACTTTCAGATTTTAAATTATTCTAACACAAATTCAGCAGGCCTATGTGCCCTACATTACAGTAATTTACTGTAGGATTACAGCTTAAGTTAAGGGATCTAAATTCTACATTTTTTGGCGATTACATAAAAATCATTTAATCCTGTAAATTTCCACAGGAGCTTTGATTATACTTTACAGAATTATGCATAAATGAAGTTCAAATATCATATTAGGAAGTTTAACCATGAAATGCTGCATTCACACTGTATATGAAGTTTACCGGAGGGAGAACTGAGCCACATTTTTCTGAAATATAATTTTCTATTTATACAAGAAATGGTTGAGAATTTTTCAGAACGGCAACTTGCATTGTTAGAGGGATATTTATAGTATAATTTAGAAAGAAAAAAAGTGACTGTGCTTTATTTTTTGAACGAGGAAAAATGTGATAAACGGCCCAGTTCTCCTTCTTTTTCCCACATGTGCACCATCAATTCCCATTTCTATAACAAAGGCAAGTAATTCAATAGTGCATGAATTTCTCCCAAGAATATGGCTGGAATTTGGTACATCCTAGGCTGGAATTGAGACCAAAGGCTGGAATTTGGTAATTTTTGAAGTTTTTGACATGTCTGATTTGAAGTCATTTGGTAGCAATGTATATCAATATCTTTTACTCAATTTCCCCAAGTATGTGCAGGAATTACGTTATTTTGATGGAAGTTAACGGCACTGTGATTTGGGGTTGGAGTTTGGTCCATCCACCCTACATTGAATTACAAATAAATCTCATAGACTCCGGAAAGCGTCACGTGAATCCAAGACTTTCATTGGCTAAAGTCCCTCAACCCATAAGAGTTCTACATTCACGCCTATCTCCATGAAATTGGCTGTAAAAGTTTTTATTGTACTGGTGCAAATGATATTTATTTTTCACTCTGTGACTATACACCTATGGGTCTATAATGTCATTAAATGCTAAATTTTGTATAAAAAAATAAAAAAAAGGGAAGGGAGAGCCAATATATATATTTTCACAAAATTTAATGTCATAATTACCATTCAGTATAAAGGGTAGTACACAGGACACATATTTGCAAAATGACTATTTCTAAGAAATGACACTATGAATTACCCATGCCATAGAACATAAACACCCAATGCTTCGTTTCTTGAAGAAATTTTTGTTGTTGTAGATCTAATGAGACCTATTACAGATAAATAATGGTCGTACACACTTGATAGTGTTTGGGAAATATAATGTGTGGCTCAATTGGCAAAAATATTAGAAAACTTATCTGAAAATAAGCATTAGGTATAAACGCACAAGACATTTGTCTTTTCTATTGGCTATTTAACTATTCAATAAAAGCCTTGAAAAGCCTCTGAGTCAGCAATTTCCAACTGTAGTGAATATTGTTGTTCCGACCAGTGGCACTGCACTTTGATAAGTTTACCTGAATTTTAGGTTGCGATGGGTCACAGTTTACACAATTTCCGAAAAAGTACTTTTTTTTATTTGACCTCAATTTAGACAGGAATGATGTCATCGCCAATAAAAAATAATGAATTTTACGGCCTCTCAGCCAGTCAAGACTATGGAGCCAGTCAAGACTATGGAGTCACCAGAGATGGGATGACAGCGCCCTCTATAATTTCGCATGACGTTCGTAGGTCGTATGACCAAGCTGCAGGTCACGTAACCCACAATTATTGAACATTTCAGAAAACTTTGATTCTCGAACGGCGAGGCAAACGTCACGATGAGCGTCGTCGATTATAAAAGTTTCAATAAATGTATATGTAAAAGAAAATAACAATAACGTTGTCAATTGTCTGGGCCCATCAATAAAAGTTGTGCTTAAATTTTAGGTTGGAATGTCCCGAGTGACGAAGATGAGGATGAATACATGTTATGATCATTGTAAGTAACATTGGAATATTGCATATCAGTTCATACTGAGGATGAGACACCCAAAATGACATGTTACTACACGTGCATATTTCGGCTTTCCTGACGTTCTCAAAATTCGCCTGGCTTAAATTCTGCCAAATGTCTTCGAAACCCTCACTGGGCACCATTTTTTTGCAACGTGTGGGGCTTCCTAAGCGAATTCACTGAGGTTCCAGGTTGCCAATTGGACGACAAAAGCGTTTTTCTCTTGGGCAAATCCTCTTAGGGATACATAATGCTCTGGCCTGCCTCATTTCAGAAATTGTGATGAAACACATTTTGGGCCGTCCAGAATTCCGTGCAGATGAGCGCATCTATGTTTTTCATCAACAGAGACTCGCATCCATAAGAATAACATAATAAGAATAGGCAAATTAGACGCCTGAGTGAAATGGCAATGTGCCCTATCATGCACTTTGTGCCATAGTGGTTGTAAAATAACATACAAACCAATATGCATGCAATTCAGAACTGCAAAACAACTGATGAATGCATACTACCAAGCAGACATTTGATATATATAAAGAAGCCCATGCACTGTCA
This sequence comes from Alitta virens, assembly GCA_932294295.1. NCBI lineage: Eukaryota > Metazoa > Annelida > Polychaeta > Phyllodocida > Nereididae > Alitta > Alitta virens. The sequence goes on along the minus strand of OW028585.1, from coordinate 24,681,685 downwards.
ACTAGGGCTTCCAATTTAACGGTTAATTTTAATAAACATTAGCTGTTAGGTGTCAATTACATGAACCTATATGTTATTCTTATATGTATAATTAATTCAATAATTTGTTAGATTGCATAATTACCACCCGGCCCCAACCAAAAAAGTATTATGTATGCAAGTACCCCTGAAGAACCGGCAAGGGCTTTATTTCCTGTCCTCCTTTGGTCAATCAACAAGATTTGAACTGAGTATATACACGGAAATTTTGAATATACTATATGCGTGGACTCCAAGTCTTATCACCTCACCATTACACCTGCCTGCAGTCTGTCATATAAGCTGACTAAGCTTCAGACCCAGTAGCATCCAGACAATGAAACATTGAAACGTGAATCTAGGCAGTAATTAGTGCCCTGAGATGAGAATCGTATTTTGTGACTCGTTAGCCCATTGTTGAGTTGCCCGTTAACTGGCTAATTTTGGCATTGATAATCTTGACATATCAGCTCCAACAATGAACAGGAAATTAATTATCTAAATGATGTTACATATTCAATCCATGGGTTGGGGTCTTTCACTTGCCTCAGCACAGGCACAGAGCATAGGGCACCTCCAATTCATTAACTCCTTTGGCGCAGTTTTAATAGCTAGCTTTTTACATGCAGGAGACGCGCTTGTTTTTCATTAATATCACTTGGTGATTGGCCACAAAGGCTCCCACCTGTGGAGTCTGCATGAAGATTGGTGGAGCTTGCAAAATGTAATGGACTGTAAGCTGACAGATCCAACACCTCATTAAAGGATTTCTGTACGGCCTGTTTACTTCACCAAATCACTCGCCAAGTCATTTCAATTAGAACAAGACCGGCAAAGTAGCCAAGCAGGTGTTGGAGAAAATGAGCCGATCAAACGTATTAATGAATTTATTTTCCGAACTTCTTCAGCAGATTGGTCAAGGCTGGTGTCAACAACTCATCATTTCTCACTGTTGTTATTCATGTAGAGGACGGCAAAATGCGCAAAGTGCTTGTTGACGTCAGTTACAAAAGAAGAGGACACGATTCTAGCCTATCTAGCTAAAAGGAAATTTAACAATCAAAGAGCGCAATCATGACGCAGGCTATTGTTAATTAAATATCTTGGAGACGGAAAGCCTGTCTCATGACCTACGAGGGAGTCCTGTTTTAATGAAACGATACAGCAAGGCATTCGTCATGATCTCTTCCAAATTGAAATTTGTCCATTTTGGAAATGTCATGCAACGAAGTGTAGCCAAATGCAGTTAAAAAAATGCCTTGTGTTTACCTTGCTTGAGTGATTTAAACATTGTTTGCAAAATCTGTTTTAATGGGCCAATGGCTGATCACTGGTGATCAAGAATTGAAAACTGGTGACGTTGCAAGCGAACTTGCATAGTGAACTTGAAAACACTTCTTTGCATTCAACTATAAAAATAGCAATAATTCGCTCTCTGATTTGTGTGTATTGAGAAAAATACATACTACTTAAAGCATTCTGATTGAAAATCATGAATTGCTCAATTTTTAACAACCATATTTTGTCATCAAAAGTAGCTCAGAAAATTTCAGAAAGAGCGCCATTTACATACCTGCATAACCAGTAGGTGATCTATCTGTTCCACTCAATTAATTCCTTCATTATTAAGTCCAGCATTCCTTTCCATAGGGCAGTTTTGGCAGTCAGTCAATGCAGCATCAGTCCAACTGTGAGGCCTCAGTGGCTGACTTGAAGCCACGAAGAGAGCGGCTCCCTGAGGCACCCCACTACACCGCTAGGGGAAGTGCTCAACAGTCAGCGCAAGAGGAGACCCCACAGACGTCATTTACGTTCTAGCTATGCTGTCATCACATTGCATAATTCTAGTGGCATAACACTGACAGCATCATAGCAGAGGAGGCATGTCAGCTGTACCATTTTCCTTCTTTTTTTCAAAACAAATAGAGACTTTGTAGGTAAATGCTGATAAAAGACACTACATCAAACTGTTCCAGTCAACATTCCACCAAAAATGACAGAATTTCCGGTCTTATCAAGGGCAATTTCTGCAGTTAATGACAATCAAAGCAAGGAAGATAATCTAGAAAGAGATAGTTCACCACACGTAAGTTTAGACTATTTTCGTGACACCGTTTTCATTCTTTTATTTTCAGAACACTAAACACAAATTAATGAAAGATAGTGTTTTTAATTGGGATTCACTTAAATGTGATAATTCTTTTCTTTTTTAAATAAGCCGTAATGAAAGCTTTGTTTTCTTTAATCCACAGAACATCATAAGCACTAAGGAATGTATAAGACTGGTCCACAGGTTCATGAAGAACATGATGTCTCCCAGTTCAAAATCCATGTTGAACTTTTCACTCTCCGGAACTAATCTAATTCTGAGGGACACATCCGAGATTGAAGTTAAAACTGAATATCATTTTCATTGTGAGGGCAAAAAAGTCCCTGTGATTGGTTCACTTGCAACATGGCTTCTGATGAAATTTACAACAAGACAACAGTCGCTGCTGGTTGATTGAAATGTGACTTATGTTTCACTGTTAATCGTTATTTGATCTCAGTTTACCCCCCTAGCCTTTGAAACGAAAAACAATAATTCAAGGATTGGCTTACGCGGATGAATTCTGATTTATAACCAGATCTCTCTCGCTAAATTCAATGTCAGTTATCACGGACATGTTTTTTTAATTTAGCTACCTTCAGCTTTGAAAACACGAAGGAGGGGAGTGGCTGCATCAATTATCTAAAGAGCAACGCACGAAGATAATTTAATTTTGTTAACAAATGGTTAATTTACATTTAAAAATTGTTGTTTCGAAATAAGGAAATCTGACACACGACGTTAGAGCATCCATCATGACACCAACGGGTCTCTTTGTACTGTGTCTATGGCAAGTAAAAGACCCCGTCCATGGGGTAAATGTGCAACATTGTTTAAACTCCAAGCATCCTTATCATCTCATCATTACGTCTGCCTCTGGCACCTGATCAAATAAGCTTCAGAGCCAGTAGCATTGAGGCATTGACACTGACCATCCCTGGTGCCACTGTGACACCTTGCTATACACCGTTGATACATGGGTTTTCTTAAAGAATGCAAGACCTACATGACCCGAATGAGAACATTCACTGATGTCCATAGCATACACTCAGAGGTTTTTGGCCATATTACATGTCTGTTCAGAACACTTATTTATTGCATCAAAAACCATTCTTCAGTGGTTTGATAATCTAAATGTAAGTCACATTGAATTTACAGTGAAGGATAAGTATAATGACTATGAATGGATGTATAGTTATTAACCATAGCTTACCTAGCTGGTGTAATGATACGATGTTTCAAAATAATTTACGTATGTAACCGTATGAGACATGAAATTAAAAAATATAGCAAAATAATTAAAATAAAGCAATCATATACAAGAAAGATACTTCTGAAAGATTATTCTGATACAATTCAAAATATTGACAACAAAGTCCAAGAAAAATATAATTACTTATGTAAAATAAGGAGATCCTTCATGGTGTATCTTCTAAGTCTTTATCATCCGGCAGCTGGTCATACAAGCTGCTGAACTCAAAACCAGTAGCATGAATGATGCAATAGGGTGCTCAGCCTGCACTTGGGCTGTATATGTAAATCCATTCCACCATAGACGAACCGTGATTCTACCAATCTATGTGGAAGCCATGTCCACGCATTCTCATGTGTCGATGTCCTGTCAGAGACAAGCGAGAATTTGAATAGTGCCATGACAAATCGTACGTGTGGCCGGCTTCTTTATTGATTTATCGATATATGTGAGGTCAGCCTTTTGCTGTCCAATGTCCGTACAATGTCATGTATTTGGTCAGCAAGGCTGTTCTTCTGGTTTACAAGAAAGCCAATTCATCATATTGTAGTATAAGTTGGTTAATTGGCAGTTATAGCAGTATTTTGGTTTCCATGGATACCAAAAACAAGGTATCATAAAAAACCCCAATATGACATTAGCTTTCATATGAGATGCCATATGTGTGGTATTCTATTATGAAAGCTGTGATGTAATCTATCATTAAATTGAAAGATAGGGCATAATTTCCATATTTGGCATAATTCCATTGAGGACCTTGACCTTTGACAACTAGGTCATTAACCTGTATAAAGTCATTAACAAAATGCTGTTTAATTTTTTTACTTAAAACTAAATATTTTACAAATGGGTAAAGTTATTTGACTTTTCTTGTAAAATTCATTTCCCTCAGTGCTATATACGTTGATAACTAGGCAGCCATAACAACATTTTGGTTGCCATGGTTACCAAAAACAAAGTGTCATCAGAAAGTACTCATCATTATCTTTCATAATATGTTAATGCCAAAGCATGATGCCGAAGGCCACTATGTCGCTGAATGCAATGCATATACATAAAATATATTAAACTCCCAGTCGAATGTCACCATAGAATACCTTTCTGAACAAAAACGGAATCCACTCACTCTCGAAACAGCAAAATTCGCCATTTTGTAGCCGTACATACCATTGGACAACTGACCTTATCAAAGCGAACGTTCGCTAACCACAAAGACTGGAGCACATAACTTCGTGAAAAATTAATCAAATTTCTCAAAGTTTGCATTTAATAAAAGCCAGAAAATCATAGAGTACCTTTCTGAACAAAAACGGTATCCACTCCCTCTCGAAACTGCAAAATTTGCCGTTTTGTAGCCATCCGTACCATTTGACAGCTGACATTATCAAAGCGAACGTTTGCTAACCACGACGATCGGAGCACATAACTTTGTCAAAAGTTGATCAAATTTCTCAAAGTATACATTAAATAAAAGCCAGAAAGTCATAGAATATCTTTCTAAACAAATACGGTATCAACTCCCTCTCAAAACCGCAAATTTCGCCGTGTTATGCGGCAATTTCCACGGCCATTTGGTTCTGTTGTAGCAGTGACCTACATAGCCGTCTAGACACGTCACTGTGGGTTTTCAAAATTAAACAACCAATAAAAGGTATAAGACACTGCAAGAATTCCCCCCCTGGGGCCTCTCGCCTGAACATGCACGAAGCTGTACAACGCACTTCGGTCATTTCCGTCGGAGTTCGCCATCTAGTGACCGGAAACAGCCGAGGGACTCGCGGAGGCAACAAACAATGATTTAAAGAAATGTATGGAACACTGCGTGCCAATAATAACTAGTACCTAGATAAATAATGTCATAAAAAACACATGTTACCAAATCTCGTAACCAACGTTAGGAAAACTTTGTTTGTAATACAATTGCGCATGGGTGAGATTTAAATTCCAGAAAAGGCTCAGTCAAAATTATCGTGCTGGTGCTGCCACCTGTCGCAGGTTTCGTAGTGAGTGCTGCCACCTAGCTCCTGCAACCTTGAACATACAGCCTACGGCCTCTGGCCTTCGACTATGATATGCCATTTGTGTGGTTTTCTGTCACATGGTGAATACTGTGACATAAGTTCTCCTTGAAATGACAGAAAATTGGAGTAATATAGTAATATCCATATTTGGCATGATTCCATCAGTGTCCTTTGACCTCCAATGTCTGGCTATTGATTTTATAAAATTAGTTGTAGCTATGGATTATAGCAATCTTGCTAATTCACATTTTCTGTTGAATAGTGAAAATGCAATTATTTGTCACCATGGCAACTGTTATTGTGAATATCTAAAAATGTTCAAGGATGCCAAACTGGCACCCGTCAGATTTGGAAACAGCACCATCAAGTTACCCAATATCAACCAAAAAAATAGCTGCCATACTCCATGTTTACCGTTAATTTGAATTGATTGCGCTGAAAAAGTCACCTCAACATAAATGTCATCCTCAATTGAGCACTCTAAGCAGCTAATAGCACAGCAGAAATAATAAATTTCAATTCTTGAGTTGGTTAAATGTACATCTGTTACATTAGTATGAATTAAGATATCATAGATCACTGACTTACAGCAGTTACGGAGTGATGTAGACTGGAGAGTGATGCAAACTTACAATTAGAATGGGTTTTTTCACATATTCCCAAATAAGAATCACCTAATTTTGTCCTATTACCTTTTAATCTTTGACAACTGACTTGGACTTGTTTCACGAGGAACATGTATTCTACTTCCATGCCTAATATGTCGCATAGCACCTAAAGCCAACCACCTGTTTCATCTTATAATCAGTCACCAAAATATGTGTGTGTGTGTGTGTGTGTGCGTGTGTGATTTGGGCTTACGTCCTGTATTTCTGCACCTGATGGGCTAATTAGGACAGGTAGGGACCATGGCAATGAGATGATGGATGAAACAGCCATCCAACTTAGGCTCGACCGGGAATCAAACCCGGGACCCAGCGGTTGGAAGCCCAGAGCGCTACCATTGAGCTATGCCCCCCCCCCCCCCCCGCCTTTACCAAAATATGTGCAGCTGCGCCGTATTTCATGAAAGCGTCAATCTTTTTACTCCTAAATGCATTTGTCTGACCTGGCATGAGTCATTGTCCTGTAACAAATGCATTACTGAAATGTCTTATTGAATAAATGGGATTGTAATTCCTTTTTAATAGATGCGAACTGCCCTCATTCATTCAAAGGGAGTCGGCAGCTATTAAAAAAAGGGGCCAATGTAATAGGTCTTGAAAAGACACCCAGTGCAATCCGAGCAGAGATCACTGGAACCAGATATGCTTGTTTATCGTGGCTGCAGGACACAAAGACAAAGCTCATTGTCTGTTCTCTCTTGAATGCCGTGGGCCCTTTCCTCAGTGTGTACAAAGCTTGCATACAGCATAGATAGATAGAAAGATAGATAGATAGATGGATAGATAGATAGATAGATAGATAGATAGATAGATAGATAGATAGGTAGGTAGGTAGGTAGGTAGGTAGATAGATAGTTAGATAGATAGGTAGGTAGGTAGATAGATAGATAGATAGATAGATAGGTAGGTAGGTAGGTAGGTAGGTAGGTAGGTAGGTAGATAGATAGATAGGTAGGTAGGTAGGTAGGTAGGTAGATAGGTAGGTAGGTAGGTAGGTAGGTAGGTAGGTAGATAGGTAGATAGATAGACAGAGTTAATTATTTCAATTAAGTACCATTCATAGGTAGGTAGGTAGATAGATAGGTAGATAGGTAGATAGATAGATAGGTAGGTAGGTAGGTAGGTAGATAGATAGGTAGATAGATAGGTAGATAGGTAGATAGATAGATAGATAGGTAGGTAGGTAGATAGATAGGTAGATAGATAGATAGGTAGGTAGGTAGGTAGGTAGGTAGGTAGATAGGTAGATAGATAGGTAGGTAGGTAGATAGGTAGGTAGATAGATAGATAGGTAGATAGGTAGGTAGGTAGATAGGTAGGTAGGTAGGTAGGTAGATAGGTAGGTAGGTAGGAAGATAGGTAGGTAGATAGATAGATAGATAGATAGATAGATAGATAGATAGGTAGGTAGGTAGGTAGGTAGGTAGATAGGTAGGTAGGTAGGTAGGTAGATAGGTAGGTAGGTAGGTAGATAGGTAGGTAGGTAGATAGATAGGTAGATAGATAGGTAGATAGATAGATAGATAGATAGATAGATAGGTAGGTAGGTAGGTAGGTAGGTAGGTAGGTAGGTAGGTAGATAGGTAGGTAGATAGGTAGGTAGATCTATTAAAAGTTTATGGTTATGTGTGGACCTCCAAGTTCTAGCAACTTTTCCCTTGAACAAATTCTTGATGAAATTGAAAAGTTAACTACTGGTGATGAAAATGTAATACTTTTGGGAGATTTGAACTTTGACTGTATGTGTGGTCATAATTCAAGCGAATGTCCTATTTATCAGATTGAATAATTATATTCCTTCAAACAATTAGTTCATGAGCCTACAAGAGAACCATTTAGCTAGTTCCACACTAATTGATGTTATTCTCACAAATGTACCAAAATTGCATGAACGTACAAGTGTTGTAAAACTGCCATAAGTGATCACAAAAAAAATTAGTATTTCAGTAAAGAAAGCAAGTAATTGGTCTACTGTGTTCAGAATATTTTGAAAAAAAGTCGAAATTATAAAACAACGGCACAAGTCTGTCACCTTAAGGAACTATATGAATTTTACGTCAAACACATTTTTAAGGGGCATTGTATCTCCTATGCAAGACTGTGTTTATACAAACAATAATGAGACTGTGGGTTTGTGGAACTGTTCTAAATCAAATTTCTTAGAAATAAACTATAACATGCTCCAATTGTTACCAGGAGACTCAAAAACAGATCAAAGCCATGGATCACTCATGATATTGTCAAAATGATATGTCAAAGGGATTATTGAAACAAAAGGCTGTGATACTCAAGTGTCAAACAAAGTTTTGAAGTTTTGAAGTTTTTTATTTTTTCTTGGTACAAAAAAACATACAAATACACATGTATAAATAGAACATACAATTACATATAAATAATCAGGTACCAAGAAGGGCTGCAACAGAGTCCATAGAAACTATATTAAGTTGCCCCCATAATTAAATTTTTATATAAATCTTAATATTGACACATATATTAGATAGTATAACATTATTTTCCCAAATAACACTGAAAAAACACATCATGATAATATCATCATCAAATTATACACAAATTGTATCTTCTTACAAAACCAAGAATCATACCAGTTTTTGACATTTACAATAAAACAAACAAAGCAATTTAAAGTGGAATGAGAATAACAAACTGAGAAACACAATCACTACAAACATTAGAAAAGCAAAAAAATTGCATTTCAGTAAAGAAAGCAAGTGATGTTGAAATGATCAATGTTCACAATTTGCTTCAAAATATAAGTGAAAGTAGTTCAACTGATATCTTGGGTTTTGATGGTAGCTAAGTGCCCCTGTGATTGCACCTTGTATTACTGAATTATTTAATCTTTCCCTGAAAAAAAGGCATTGTTATTGATGACTGGAAAATATCTAAAGTTACGCCTGTATTTTAGGGTGGTGACAATAAGAGACTGAAGACAAATTATAGACCAATTTCTGTGATTAGTCATATCATTAAGATATTAGAGAAACTTGTTCAAAGACAACTTGTTAGGTTCTTAGTTGATAATCATTTAATATGTATTGATCCATCAGCATACAGACAATATCATAATACACAAACTAGTTTGCACAGATGCACAGTGACTGAAGACTGGATAGAGAACATTTGTGATAATAGTCTTACAGCTGTCTGTTCCCACGATATAAAAAAAGTGCTTTGATACTATAGATCATCAGATATTAGTAAATTGACAAGATATGGCATCATTGAACATGTGGCACTATGGTTTAAATCATATCTGATTAATATATCTCAGAATGTCAAGTGTAATGGCCAACTATCATCGAAGTGTTGTGTTCCTATTGGTGTGCCACAGGGCTCTGTGCTTGGCCGTTTTTTGTTCTCTTTGTTTGTCAATGATGTAATTTTTTTTGTTTATCCAAGTTAGGGTAGTTCAAAATAAATAGGAAAAATTAACACTTTGAATAGTACTGCTCCACAAGGCTGCCCCTGTTCCATTTGCCTAATAGACATCCCATGCAAAAAGTTGGCTCATTTCGACAATATTTACTTTTTGCACAAAAAATTATGATTTTTTATTGATATAAGAAAAAAAATTGCTTTTCTCGTTAGTCTTGAGAATCTAAAGAATCAAAAAGGCCAATAGGCAGAGACAGTCACTGATGTATTTGTTGATATCCAAGCAGTTTGGATTGTAGACTCATAGAGTCTTCTTAAAGACAGCGATTCAGCGTTACAGTTGATGTGTCTTGTGTCATCTTGTACAGGTGAATAAAATCTTGTTTTTCATATTATTAAAATCCTAACAATTATTTGACAAATTTTCCAAAGAAATCCCTTTTATTCTTCGCAGTTAAAAATGACTGGGACATGAACTTCTCCTACAGTGTGGCTTGTGGGGAAACCACAAAAAGACATAACATGTAGCGGTCTTCCAACTAATTCACTCGTTTAAAAAAAAAAGTTGTATCACCACACTGAAGAGAAAAGAACTGTAAAAGATAGTGCCAAATTGGCTATCAAAGCAACCTTAAACTTCCGGGAGAAAGCAAGGATACCAACACAAAGAATTGATTCAGCTGAGAGAAAGCTGTTAAAGCTGTATGATGACTGCTTACTTAAGAAGGCTCATCTACGGGTTTCTGAAAATCAGAAGTTAAAGGAAAGCATGTTTCTTGATGAGCTTCAGAGTCTTTTTGACGCATCAAGTAAAGATGCCCTTGAAATTATGTGAAATGAGGGGGACAAAACATTCCTTATTATGCAACCTAAAGATACATCTAGCTGCAGTATGACTTCAGTTGACAAGAATTTAGTGGACATGGAGAAGAGAAAGCAAGTTAGAATAGATAAAGAAAAGATGAGTAAACGAAAGCACTGTGACTCTGAAATCAAGGAATCAGAGAAGGAAATAGAAAATCTTAGTGATGCCAGTGACATTGATGAGTCAGAATTAGATAATTTGTATATCCCAAAAATACCAAATGTTCCCAAAAAATCAAGGAGTCTCAAGTCAGTTGTAACACCTGAGGTAGCTGCTTCTTTTTGGACAGAGTTAATCTGTCTGATCGTAGAGCCATGTACGTCAGCAGTTCCATAGCCAGTGCCCTTGGACATTCTTTAAAAGCAATTACCTATCAGAGCACTTAGTGGCTAACTTATTGAAAGAACCTAATAGAAGTTGTCCACGTCGAATCCCAGCGAAGGAATTCAATTTCAGTTACCCTCTACAACACTATGTCACTAGCAGGTCACTGAAAATATTTGATCTTGTATGTTCAGAGAGTGAAAAGTCCTTGGACTTTTTGAAACAAGACCCATCAACATGGCCCACAGATGACAACTACAGAAAGATCAAGGAGAAAATTGAAAATTTGAAAGTAGTCAATGATTGTGCCGAGAGGGCCATTAGTCTTATTGAAAGCTATAACAGTACTCTTACAATGAATGAGGAACAAAAACAATACTTATTACAAACTGTAAGAGTTCATAGGCAAATGTATCCATCCTTAAACAAGTCAGCGATTGGACCCAAATACATTGATACAAGCCATAATATAGCGGCTACATATTAAGATTACTTAATGTAACTGACATGCAAATGTAATATAATTTCAAATTGCATATTGACTAGAAGTCTTATTAAATGTGCTACTTATGCTCAGAAAGTGTTGTTGTTTATGTGCAGATTGTCTGTGTAACTTTGTCAAGTTATGATGTGCATTTTTCGGAATTTTTATTGATGGTCTTAAAAAGTCACAATTTTGTGCGACCTCTAGATCATCTTGTGAGTAGGAACAGGGGCAGCCTTCTTGAGCAACAAAAATAAGAACTTAAATTTTTTGGACCACCCTAAATTCACGGTGCTGTTAATCTATATACAGATGATACTCTTTTATATACAACTGGTTATAACGATATGGAAGTTAATGAATGAATGCAGGCATCTTTAAGTGAAATATCTAAATGGTATAATGGAAATAAATTGGCTAAATGCTAGTAAATCCAAATGTATGTTGATAGGATCTAAGTATCAGACTAGAGGGTTAAATGATAATATACATGTATCTAAATAATGTAGAAATTGAACGAGTCAAAAGTGTTAAGTACCTTGGTGTTATTATTGATGAAAATTTTATATGGAAAGAACTTATATCGATGCTTTGTAAAAAACTGTCTTTTAAGATATCTCAGTTATGACGAGTTAAGAAAAAGGTTACAAAAGAAATGTTGTTGACTATATATAATTCAAATATACAACCAACCATTGATTATGCTATCACAGTTTGGGGTCATACAACAAATGAGAATATTACAAAATCAAGCTGCACGTATAATTCTTAATAATTTTGACTACATTTATGTTGGCGGATTGATTTGGTAAAGCAGTTGAATTGGATGAATGTCACGGAAAGGTTGGATTATTTTGAATGTTTACTTGTATTTAAATGTATTCATGGAATGGCTCCAGGTTATTTGACGAATAATATAACTATGGATATAGAAATTAGGAAAAATGTCAACACCAGAACACATGATATGAATGTGCACCTTCCTTTTCCAAATAGTGAAACAGCAAAGAAAAGTCTTTAGTATTCAGGAAGTAAGAAATGGAATGATTTACCAGGTAACATCGAAGAAATTACAAACATAGATGGATTTAAGAAACTAAAAATGAATGTGCTCATGTTATATTTTATCATTAGGTATGTTTTTACACTGTTATAGATTTAAATTTATTACTGCGGTTTTTATTGTCAAAACTGCATTTTTGTAAAATCTTTTAGTTTGTACATATGTAAAGGGCATTGCTGAAAACAGTTTGCACTGAGCAATTTAACCCTTTTAAAAATATATTTAATAAATAAAATAAAATAAAATATAGAGCAAATCTTAACTTCTACTTTTTAATTAAGGGGGAATACCACAAATTCAGACAACTTCCGCCAGGGGCACTGAGGGTCCGGTCTTCATTCAGTAATAAAAACTAAGCTTTAATGTGATTGGATATAAATGTATATACACTTTTCTAGTAATTTAGCATCCCAGCAATTAATTAAAACAGAAATGGCTCCAATTACACTGTTGATATGTGAATTATAGCTGTTCAAAAAGTTTATTATGAAGGCAAAAAAGTCATAGTGTGGACCTGCTTTTTTGCAGCATGGCAGCATAAGAGGTAAAAATGTGAACAAGTTCAGTGGTCATGCCCTCCTTCAATGCAGCTAATTCGAATTAATTAATTACTTTATGATTTATCAAATACACTAACATTGTATATTGGTAACTATTTTTTTACTGCTGGTGGAGTTAAATTAAATTACGTAAGTCTTTTTTTTTAGGAGGATTCAACCTGGTATTTTCTGAATACATGCAAATTGCTATGACGCTAGGTGGAGCTGCAACCCTGCATGGACCCCTGGTGGTTAACTCACCTGAACAAATGCTGAAGGACATCCAAGGAAAGCTTTGGAATGCACTGCACAAATATGTGCAGTACTTTTGGATGCTGAATGAAGAAGATATACACAAAAAGGAAAAGGGGTGGGGGTTTCAAAATGTTTTGATGTTATATATATATATAGGTTTGTCGAAATGAGTGCATAGCTATTGATCAAGCTTGCTGAGTATACCATGCAATGACCGAAAAAAAGAGAAAAGAAATAGATGTAAATATAACCATTAGGAAAAAATGTCGCAAGATACATCTCTGACAACTGGAGGCTTTTTCTTTCTTCCTGACCACACTTGGTAGCCATCTTGGATGGATATTTCTACTCGATGACCTCATCTTCAGAATTCAGTGAAATCCATCACTTAACTGGCCAAGTTACCCGATCTTGATCAAAATGAACACTTCAAGATTCCATTTAAACGTTTATCTAATCTACTTGAATATGTATTGACATTTACCCCAGCTGATTCCTCTGAATACACACATATTCCAGTAACATTTGTGTGAGTAACAATTACACAGGACCACATACTGCCCAGATGGCATTCCAAATTGGCTCAGCATCGTTTCTATGTTGGCCACTGTCGTTACAATATCGTTACAACATCAACATCGTATCAACATCGTGCTGACATCATGCCCACATCGCGCTGTCCATCACCCATGTAGAAGCAATAACTTGGAAAGTACTGATCCTAGGATCATGCAAACAACAGCGACTATGCTTTGGAGGTAGACGCTGGATCAAGTTGGATGAGTACGAAGATAGGTCACCTTAAAAGTCCTAATTTTTAGGCCACAGGGCTCAAAATCCGTTCCGAACCGTGTAGAAATGATTGTTTCATGCTAGGATCACGAAAGGTACAGCGAGTATGCCTTAATGGAAGACCTTAAATGACGATGGGTGACCTTGATCTATATTTAAGGTCACAGGGTCAATCATTCCGAACCTTATCCAAATGACAGCTTCAGACATGAACAACTCACCAGAAATCACGCACAACTAACCCAGCCACTATGGTCTTTGATTCAATACTGTTCATTACCATCCCAGGAATACAAAACCACCAAAATTAAGATATTATACGCTTAGTGCAAAGCAATCTAGAGCGGTGAACTGTGACCTATTTTGCACGGTTTGCAATGCATTGCGTGGGCGTAGCGATATCGTAAATATAGGCCCAGTGAGCTTTCGCAGACTGCTCGCTTTTTTTTGGACAGCAACCAACAGGTATTATTCCTTAGGGAAAGACCTTAAATGAGGTCGACGATGGTGACCTTGACCTATTTTAGAGGTCACAGGGGTAAATCATTCTGAATCTTATCGAAATGATAACTTTTAATATGTTGACATACAACCAACAGGGATTATGCCTTAAGCCCCTTTCACACTTAAGCCCCCCTCTCACATAGCCGGTTTTGCCGTAGTGAAGCCGTAACGGTTATGCAACAGCTTTTTTCGCCGGGTTGGCGACACATTCTGGCGGCAAAAAGGGTTCTACGGGTGACTCGGCGGGTTCTACGGGTCACTCGGAGGGTTCTACGGGTCATTAGAAGTAAGCCGACGGGTAGTAGGAGTAACTCGACGGCTTCCAGGAGTAATCCGCCGAGTTGTAGGAGTAACTCGCCGACTGCTACCAGCGTCAGCATCAGCGTAGAGGTTGTATATATTTTAAAAGGCTGCTGCTAATATAAGTCCGAATTGTAGTATAGTTCAAACTGATTCCATACGTGTTTTCGGATCGAAAATAGACCAAATATTAAGCGAGATATTCTATATTATATAATACGCATATAAATCTATCTGTCTCTCTAAACTATCTATCTACATATTATCTACATATCTACATATCTACATATCTAAATATCTACATATCTACATATTTACATATTTACACATCTACATATCTGTCTATCTATCTACTTATCTATGTATCTAACTATCTACATTAAAGAACAGCGATAATTCAGTCTTTATTTGACGAAAATCGGACTAATATTAGGGGAGCAGCAGCCTTTTAAAGTATATAAAAAAATCAATAAAAAATTAAAATAAAACAATGATAGAAACTATCTATAGATAGAAATACTCTAGTTAGAGTAATCATTTTATATATATATTTCATTGTATATAAATTATTAATATTTCGTTCTTGTTGTTTCTGAAAATAATCCAACTAGAATTAAAATTGATATTGCATGTTCCATCCATGATCAAAACTAATTATAGACAATCTCCCTCTTTAATATGCATAATAAACAGGAATCAGTTGCAATTCAGAATTTCAATTAATGCTTGTGATCAATGATGAAAAAGCATGATTTACCCCATTCTTTGTAACATTCAAAATGCTAATAGCAACTGACATAACGGTCACGGCAGATTGCTATTACATATATAGGTTAATTGACTTTTACAAAACCCAAGACAAGTCCTTCCCATTGGCCAGTTGGCAGAATGAGTAGAAATGAATTGCAATAAAGCTCATCCAAACATTGTATATATGATGGTCAAAACTATTTGACTGTACACTTTGAAAATGCCAAAGAGAAAAGCATCAGTCCAGCACCCTTTGTACATCTTGCATCATGGCAGTATATAATAGATAAGGTGAGGAAAATTAATCAGGTATACTGGGCAAAAATGTAGATATTTAGTTTAGAGAGACAGATAGATATATTTGCTTATTATATAATATGGAATATCTCGCTTAATATTTTAAAGTATATAAACCTCCCCCCCCCCCCCCCCTGCCTAAGCTGACGCTGACAGCAAAAAGCCGGCGGGTTACCCGTAGAACCCCGGCGAGTCACCCGTAGAACCCCTGAACAAGCCGCCGGCTTTACTACGGGTAAAATTAGGGACGGATAACCCGCCGGCTTTCACGGGTAACCCGCCAGCTTTTTGGACGTTTTGGACACCCGGGAGTTTGCCACAGGTGAGCCATGCAAGCATGGCTCTTCCTGCTACCGGGGCCGGGTTTCCCGGCTTGGCCACGGGTCCCATTGAATAAGTTTAAAGATTATGGCTTCTGGGAAGATCTTGAATGTATTCAAAGATGAGTGACCTTGACCTCTTTTTGATGCTAGGATCTTGCAACCAATTAATTCATGCGTTTTACTCTCATAATATAATCTTTCATACTGAATTATTATTTCAATGCTCTACTACTGGTAGATGCATATATCTTGTCATCCAAAAGGGGTGCACTCACTGACTTACGTTCCTATTTCCCTTTTTAACCTTTGTCCACCCTCTTTTGTGCCCACAAAGCCTTGGTGCCCTAAGCACTGCCGAAGGTTGTTTAAATATTGGTTATACTCTAGCCCATAATAGTCATAATTCATGTGCCATGGTGGACTGCCCAAAGTAAATATTGCTAAGTCATAATTTCACACAGTGCTAAGTCATAATTTCAATTGCACTGTTCTTTTTGCAGCATTTATAGTAACAGACAGTGTTAATTCGTTTTGGTTCGATACACAGAGGAACTTTTGACACCTCCTGCCTCCCCCAGGGGAGACTCTCGCGAATAGGAAGCAAATTATGCAAGCAGAGGTCTTGTTAGCTCGTCATAAGACTGCCAATCACATATTCCTGAGAACAAGTGAACAACCTATACGGGGGTCTGGATTACAAGAAAATGGCGATCTCTCTGTTGTTGCTCGCATCTGCAGGTAAATCTGTTCGTCTTCTTATTAGCATACACAGTACACTGTATAGATGGAATACTTTTAACAATTTGATACCTTTCTTTGAAAGTGAATTCTTGTAATATTATTGATTTGAATTAAGCATTTTTCATTAGGTGGTTGGTGTGTTTGTCAATTGCTAACCTGCTTGATTGTCGGCATCAGTAGGCTATCTTAGGATATTTAAATGAATAGAAATGAGCACAGTAGCACTCTTCCTATACCACAATGTGTTTATTTGTAAGACTAGATCATTTATTGCATATATAGCCGAAGCCAAATGTTTTTGACACAGTAAAATAGTTGATTTGGTTTGCTTATTCACTTTATCACACTTTTTCTGGATTTATTTTCTGTATGGACCTTAATTTACTGTCCTGAAAATACATTTGCACAAAAGTCGCAACAATATATTAAACATAAAGTTACGGATGGTCAGAGAACAGATGGTGGTGGTGGTGGATTAGGGCTTTATGTCCTGTATTTCTGCACCTGATGGGCTAATTAGGACAGGTAGGGACCATGGCAATGAGACGAAAGATGAAACAGCCATCCAACATAGGCTCCACCGGGGAGTGAACCCGGGACCCAGTGGTTGGAAGCCCAGTGCGCTACCACTGAGCTAGGCCCCAACCCCATCAGAGAACAGAGCCTTGTCATCCTCATGTTTGGTTGGCAGAAGTAGAGTGAAGAGCCACAAGGTTCTCGATGAGTTTGACCCCTGTGACTAAAACATGAAGAAGTAAAAGTTAGGCATTTTGTAACAGCATCCAATCCATGATCCTAGCATCAATAGAACTAGAGTTATCATGTCCATAAGAGAGGATCATCTACCACACGCACCATTTATAAGTGTTTGCAAACTTTGGCGACGGCTGTATACTGTGAGGTTATAGTAGATATCAAGTAAAAAATGATCGATTGTTCCAATGTTGGTATTTGGATAAGGAAGTGGGCCTGCCTTGAACACTGCTCATTGCAAAACAAAGACCTCTGTTATGAAAGTCTGTAGGGGGAAGTTGACACTGCAATTTTTAATATCTGGCATGTTCTGCAAATATACACATTACATAAATCATGCACTTTGAAAATGATTCTCAAAACTTTTAATTGTTAGTATATTACGCAATATCAGTTTAACTGTTAACTAACTTCAGCATTCTTAAAAATACTGGTTCTACCTATTAACAAACCTTAAATACTGGTTTTACCTATTAACAAACCTTTAATGGTTCTACCTATTAACAAACCTTAAATACTGGTTCTACCTATTAACAAACCTTTAATGGTTCTACCTATTAACAAACCTTTAATGGTTCTACCTTTAACAAACCTTTAATACTGGTTCAACCTATTAACAAACCTTTAATGGTTCTACCTATTAACAAACCTTAAATACTGGTTCTACCTATTAACAAACCTTTAATGGTTCTACCTTTAACAAACCTTTAATGGTTCTACCTTTAACAAACCTTAGATACTGGTTCTACCTATTAACAAACCTTTAATGGTTCTACCTATTAACAAACCTTTAATGGTTCTACCTATTAACGGTTCTACCTATTAACAAACCATTAATGGTTCTACCTATTAACGGTTCTACCTATTAACAAACCTTTAATGGTTCTACCTATTAACGGTTCTACCTATTAACAAACCTTTAATACTGGTTCAACCTATTAACACACACTCTGCATCTCACGTAAATTATTATTCCAAAAATAGCTTTAATGGCCACATTTGTGCTGAAGAATACAATTCAGCAATTATGTGTTCTTCCGGGGTTTGAATTAGAGAATTTCTCCGCCCAGTGCTGTGAAGTCAGTCACCAATGCCGCAAGTCACAGGGAAACCCATTGGGGAAACCCCCACATGAGCCGTATGTCTGTCTTTTTATTCACTTTTGAATCCTATTTTCAAGAGTTTCAAGCTATACTTCCTTGTAATCTAAAAATCTATTGCGCACATGAAAAAGTGGACTACATTCTCAACTCTGTAATGGTTCACGGTTTTCATATATTTGGAAGGGCATTTGCTCTTTAGTTTTGCAGTTTTGTTTAGTTCGAACCTGATCTAAACAGGGGGTGGGGGGAGGGGGCTAGCTCAATGGCAGTGCACTGGGCTTCCAACCACTGGGTCAAGGGCTCAATTCCCGGTCGAGCCTAAGTTGAGTGGCTGTTTCATCTTTCATCTCATTGCTGTGGTCCCAATTAGCCGTTTAGATGCAGAAATACAGGACCCAAAACCCTTTTTCACCCACCCCCCCCCCCCCCATTTAATCTTAACACTCAGTGGGTCCTGAAGCTTTAGTTAATTCTTATAACCAGCTGTCCGAGCTATATATAATGATGAGATGATGAGGTCCACAACATGTTTCACATTTATCCCATTGGGCACATTTGGCACTGGCCCCATGCAAATTATCTCTTAACATAAACAAGACTAAAGCCATGGTCTTCCATACTCATCAGAGAATAGTACAACCTCCTGTTATAAGAATTGAAAATACTAATGTTGAGTACCTCAGTGAATTTAATTTTGTAGGAATTATTATAGACCAGCATCTCTCTTAGAAGTCACATATTAACCACATTCGAAACAAATTATCTAAAGTCACAGCAGTATTAAATAAATTAAGACACATGCTACCAAAATATACATTAATTACCCTTTACAATACCATGTTTTTACCTTACTTGAATTATGGGCTTCTTTTGTGGGGATCTTGCAGTACAGAAAAGGGTAGTAAGAACAATTAGCATATCAAAATACAATGCCCATACCAATCCTATATTTAAACATTTAAGGCTTCTTAAATTACAGGACCTGTGTACACTGAGTGAGTTGAAGTTTTGTCACAGGTTGGAACATAATATGTTACCGATCTATTTCTACAACAATATTTTTATTAAAAATTCTGAGACCCATAATTATCTAACTCGAGGAACAAATAACTATCAATTACCTGTATTCAAACATTCCTTCATTAAAAAGTCAATTAGATATAGAATCCCACAAACTTTCAATACTACACTAAACTTTTTAAAAGACAAAATTCTCACCCACAGCTTCAGACAATTTTCCAAAATTATTAAAAACCATTTCCTGGAGTCATACAGCGATATATGTATAATAAGAAATTGCTTTATCTGCCAAACATAATTTGTCCTTAACACATTCTATAGTTATTTGAGCACCAGTACATAATCACCCTCATCCCATTTCCTCCATTTCATATCACTCATCTCATCTCCCATTTCATTGGTGGCCCCTCATAAGCGCTAGCTCTGCTGGCTTGAGGGGTCTGCATCATAATTGCATCTTCTCATTTCATTTATATATTCTAAAATGTATATTTATAAATTATGAAAATAAATTGATCTAAATCTTATCACTAGACCACCCAGCTGCTGGCCGTCACTAAAATTTCCAAAGTTTTGATCCACTATTATTTGAGAAAGTCACTCAAAAACCAATTTCTAAATGACAGGATTGAATCTCTTTAGTATTTCAGGGTAGAGCCAAATTGACAAGAAATTAGTATTTCAGATCAGCCTAGTGCGGGGTATCTTTGGCTAGGGCCAAAATGACCTCAAGTTCTTCATTTTTGTGGTATACTGACGCAGTTCACATGAGGTGTGTGCTGAGGATTTGTTTGCTCTCTTGCAGACTTGTCAATGTTATATTTTCGGTATTGGTGTGATAAACCATCAATATGTAACAGCAGATAGTCACAGTATTGCCGCTGTACCACCTGAGGATGTGCCATTGTATGATAATGAGTATAAAGAAGCTGTATGGTGTATGTATGTCGTCTCACATAGGGTCCATTTGCGTGGCTGGAAATTTTGCAGTGTATGTATTACTAGAGCCATGGACAATAGTAGAGCCAATAGTGGTATGCTGTGGTCTAGTGGTTAAGATGTTCGCCTACTATCCGCAAGGTTGTGTTTTCGAACCCCCACCATGGCATCAAGGAGCTGGGCAGATTCATCAACCATTATCTTACCCCACTCAGGTGCAATGGGTACTTGGCATAAGGCACCCACAGTGATGGCACTGGTGTGAGCTCTTAAGCCCCTGCGGTTAACCCCGTGTTCAAGGCTGAATATTCCCCAGCGAGTTGAGAAAGACTCTTGATTGGTCTGGCAATGGTGTAATGTAAAGTCTGCTGAAACTGCTTGTACGGTGATTCTAGACTATAATAGCTGTCAGTGTTAAAAATCTGATACAATTAATAAATTATTAATAACACTTTTGATTGTATTGCAGCCTTTGCTCTGACTACAGCCAAAGTGGTCTACGACAGTTCTTCAGGTAACCTCACACTAGTCAGCTTTCCTTTGGGGCCCAGCATCCTTCCCCCTTTCAACCTAGTCACCGTCTCAGCCCAGTCAACTGCTGTGGACTTCACACGCAACGTCATGTACAGCATCATGAACACCCAGGAGCTGCCTCCGGGAGAGAGGAGGCTGGCCACCACTTCATCCTCATATGGCATCTTGCGAATGCACATCCAGGACGGTTCAAGGCGCTTTTTGTACTTACCCAGAGGTAAATAGTTACTAAATGCAGCTGAATCTGCCATAACGGCCACCTGTATAGAAACCTTGCTGTCATTTTCATTGCATTGGGGTCTTTCTAGCAGAGTGTGACACACAACACTTGTCGCACCTACATGGCCAAATGTGCCACGTGCGTTTTCCATGAGAAGGATAAACGCATGGAACATGCATGGGGCAAAAACCATGCGTTTACCATGCGTTTATCCTTCTCATGGAAAACGCACGTGGCACAATTGGCCATGTAATAAATCAGTTTTAAATACTTGTCCACTGTACTTTTTACACTGGATTTTACAGGGACATGATGTTACGGGTCTTGTGACTCAATTTTATGACTAATATAACCTATTAAATGATAAATATATCAGAAATCAAGAGAGGATAGGCCCTAAGGCATTTTAGCGGATTTTACTGATTTTTACAACTGACCGTTTTAACATTAGATATACAACTATAGGGGTGAAACAAAATGTGTTTATTATGGAAAAAATATATAAAAAATCTGTTTTCTCTGAACAATACAAAAGGTAAAATAAGATTCTGGTGTTACATAATGCAATAACACAGCAGACTCCCCTGATGCAGGGAATGCAGGAAAGTTTCAATGCAGTGTTATCTGACTCACGACTTTCATCAAGAGGGAATGCCTCCTGTAAACAGCCACTGTGATCAAACTCCCCCAGACTGAAATTTCCTTGTATTAACCCTCTATTTAAACGACTACCCGTCTTAAACGACCATATTTATCCATTCCCTTGGGTGACGCTAAAGACAGATTGGGCTGGGCATTAGTTTTGCAGTAGGCTTATTAACTTAGGGGGAACACAAGTACTTACTTTACATTGAGTACACCTCTTTGTAGCAATCGATTAAATACTAATTTCATTTATTCTGTCCCATGCCTGTAATGGTTAAATTTCTACTTTTCCTACAATCGTTGACACATTTTGTGATTTGGAGGAGACTGACTGTACACATAATTATGGCTTCAGTGAAGCTCCTGTCTACATCAGTCTGTGTAATTTGTCTGTTGCAGAGTCCCAACCCACAGGACTGGGTATTGATGACATCACTGGGGTATTATTCATGACAGATGGCGTCACTAATACCATAGAGGTCATCAACTTTGAAAAGGAGGCCGTGGCGACCCTTATTTGGATGGACGTAAATAACCCCAGCAATGTTATTGTGGACGCCGAGAGTAGGTGCGTGGGATTTCAATTGTATGATCTGCATTGTATTGTCTTACTGCTACTGATGTATTGATGAGATGATGAGGCTTGGGGTCCACACCATGTTACACATTTTCCCCATGGGTGGGGTCTTTGACTTGCCTCAGCAAAGACATCGAGTGCAAGGTATTTGAACGAAGGAAACTAAAAATAAAAGAAAAATATACTTTCTCAGGAGAATTGTTTTTTAAAAAGCATTGAGCTTCCCTCCATTAATGACCACCCCTGAAGTCATATGACTATCACATGACTGTCATGTGACTCCGCCTGACATAGAGGCCAGTCAGCTGAAGATAACCAAGAGATATTATTGAAAGAATTTATTTTGTACCTGTATTATCAAAGCTATAATACTGAGTAATGGTTACATGTGAGACATGAGGATATGTGCACCCGAAAATGTCAATGTACAACGAGACTGATAGGTCGAGTTGTAACTAACATTTAATACTATTGCAAGTTTCATTTTTTCTAATGCTCATAAGTCCGTTGCTCTCAAATTCATTAAAATTTTGCTCGAATTAGGCCTATAACTTAGGTACATTAGTTTATTCATTAGGGCATAACGCTCGGGACAGCCATTTTCTATTTTTGTTGGGCTCTCACTACACTGGAAACATAAGGAACTTTGAAAATAGTCTGGAATGATATGAAGAACATATAACACCATGATTTTTATGCTTCTTCTTTTAAAAAAAAAGATCGATAAATTCATGAAAATTCAAGTGATAAATGGAGCATAACGCTCGGGACAAAATAATCTTCCCTCTAATTCATAGATACCAGTGACGCAGAGAAAAGCTAAATTAAGCTTTGATTTACAGATATTTTCACAACTGTTTTTGCTATCTTTCAGCAAAATTTCAACAATCTATATGCTATAATACTTGCATAAATTCTTCAATAATTAATTAAATGTGGAAATTTTACCTACATATTAAACAGGCAACGCAAAGAATAAATACAAAATGCTCTTAGTTTTTGAAAACTACACTAAATATACATCAGAAAATGTCAGTTCGGAATGTGATATTTTTTTTACTTTAAAATGTCACACTGAAAATGGTAAAAAAATTCGTTTTCTGCTATTCATTTTTATGAAATCGTGACGGCTGAATTAATTTGCCTCAGATTTTCAGAGAATGCTCACAACACATACCAAATATGAGATAAAAATATATAGCAACTGTAGAATTAGTAGTATAGATGTATTGAATGTGAGACTAAATATGATATCAAAGGCTTCATTATTTTTGCATAGACCATTAGATTATAGTGCTTACTTGTTTTTGCAAGTTCTTGTCTAATTTGGCATTTCATCAAAATATACTTAGCATGTCTTAAGTATAACTTCCTTTATTTGTTGCATAATCACAATGAAACTACATGTAGTGTTCCAAAATAGGAAGAGTATTTATTTATTTATAAAACATATTTATACAGGGTAATTAAAATTTTAAGCATCAGTTCTTTTACAAAATGGTCCTGTACACAAATAAATAAGTACAAAGAAGAATGATATAACAGAACTAAAAATAACAAATAAAAGCTAGTGTATAAATAAAACAATTATAATGATGTAAGATAAAAACACTTCCTGACCTCTTTTTAAAAACACCCAGACTGCAACACTTTTTAAGGGAGTCAGGCAGAGTGTTCCACTTAATAGCACCGATATAAGAGTACACTTAAGATGGACATTTCCAAAAACCACAAATAGATAGATAATTACAGATAATTTATAGATAGATAGATAGATATATAGATAGATAGAGATAGATAGAGATAGACAGATAGATAGACAGATAGATAGATAGATAGATAGACAGATAGATAGATAGATAGATAGATAGATAGATGGATAGGTGGACTTATTCATCCATCAGTTCATTCATGGTTCTTGCACAAACCAACTTCCTTTTCTAGAATTTATTTTTTATTTTTTACACAGTCAATTGAATGTGAAGGTCATGGAAAACTTCCCGTGACATAATCGCTTACATCATGTACTTTCGAAACTAAAACGGAGAAATAAAAAACGCCTCCTACACGCCTAGTTTTAGGAGCCACTTTTTGTATCATTAAGAATTT
This sequence comes from Alitta virens, assembly GCA_932294295.1. NCBI lineage: Eukaryota > Metazoa > Annelida > Polychaeta > Phyllodocida > Nereididae > Alitta > Alitta virens. Next base: position 24,657,107 of record OW028585.1, on the reverse strand, counting down.
AAAAGTGGAAGTGTAACACCATTTCTGAATGTTATACTTATTTTAATATATATTTTTTTTACGTTCACATGAGAATGCAATCTTTTTCTTAAAGTCCATACCATATATTTAGGGTGGCTAATCATTTCAATACATGAAATGGGCTTTATGTAATTATTTTTATTTTTTTATTTTTTTATATACCACAACGTACATTGAGTACGTGTAATTAGAGCATTGTATATATTTCATGCAATATTTTCACAAGCAGAATATATTCCAGCCTGGTTAATATTCCATCGTTGCCGCTATTTTTCTTGAGGGGGGGGGGAGACAAATTTATTACTCTAGGTTCATTCTTTGACATATCCAATTTCAATATTATCTCATAAAAGTGTTTAACCTGGTTCCTTTTGCCGTAGCATACATTTATTAAATAATCAATTTTAACAAAAGCTTTCAAGGTTTCAATAATAACCACTTCCTAGTAATATTTTCTTTTAATTTAATATATTCTGCATACAAATTTTCACTTTCCAAAAACTAGCGCACTCTCGGTAAGCAGGAAGATATGTAACATGAACTCTGTAAGTGTATTTAGGAACAACAATTATTAATAGCATTTGGGGGGGCCGAATGGTCCAGGCACTCGCCAATTCCACATTCAAAGTGGCCAGCTCTGCTGAAGGTCCAAGGTTCAATCCCTGACCTGGACACTCTTCATGAGCTACATCTGGATGTCAATTGCACGAGACATCAAGCTCGAGGTACCTTGTACTTGATGCCTATGCTTAGGCAATTAAAGACCCCACCCATGGGGTAAATGTGTAACATGGGATGGACTCCTAGGCTTATCATCTCATCATTACGTCTGCCTCTGGAAGCTGGTCATGTAAGCTGACTAAGCTTCAGACCCAGTAGCAAAGACATAGGTTTCGCCTATCTGTAGTGAGTTATTGACCCCATTTATTGACCACATATTTCTGATCTATTGAAGAATCAGTAGCCTTTAATTTCGATGACCTGTCCCAGAGGCAAAGGTAATGATGAGATGAAAGCTCATTGAATCACACCATCCTTCTGGTATTTTTCATGGTTTCCTGTTTGTGAAGCTATACATGGCCAAATATGCCTCGTGCATATTCCATGAGAAGGATAAACACATGAAAAACGCATGGTTTTTAGCTAATTATAATGAGGCAAAAACCATGCGCTTTCAGATAAACGCATGGAAAACGCACGTAGCACAATTGGCCATGTACAAATGTCTGACACCTCAAAGATATGAACAATCACACATCTAGTTTTGGTTCATTCACATGACATTTGTCTGTATTTTGATATCACGCACGATATCCTTTACAGCTGATCCCATAGACTTGGAAACTGAATGCACGAGTCCCAATTGCTAAGTAACTGCCTTAAAAAACCAATGGGAGTTTTGGATTCATATGACGTCCTCTGGAGTTTTGTCTGTGAAATTTGCTGTACACATACAATGGCTCTTGGACACCTGGGAAACAATCATATGTCTGAAACAATATTGATTTAGGATGTACAGCGTGTGATTTAATATTTTCGTCTTGATTGATAAGCGTCTAGTTCTTTGGCCACATCATAACTCAGTTTAAATGGTGTTCAGCGACCATGTAGCGGTTTAAATTGTTTTCCCCTTTACACGGATAGTCTCAAAATTGTGTGTTTGTATCTTACTTGCAGGCGGCTGTTCTGGCTGAACAAGGCAGGAACTCCATCCATTGAGGTGGCCAATTTGGATGGAAACAATCGCAGGGCACTCGTTTCCCCAAACTCAAATTTCCCTTCAACGCTAGCTCTGGATCAGCCAGGTATACTCTTCAATTGCACTTACAATGTATTTATCGACAAACTCATGAATTCGTTTTGCACTTGTTGTAATGACTGTTTTTCTTCCCAGGTCGCCGTCTCTACTGGGTTGGGGATGCAGCCATAGAGAGCATTGGCTTGGATGGAACGTCCAGGCAGAGAGATGCTGACCTACCCTTCAACAACATCCACAGCATTGCTGTAGACAATGACTTCTTCTACCTCACAACAACGCACAATTCGTAAGTTTAAATCCTGATCAAATAAACAGCGCAGTGTTCATCATGAAATGTCAGCCATGGCTGAAGAACGTGACTCTAATTTTCAGGTCAGTTCTAAGAGTCAGCAAGACTGTCCTCTCCACTGGTAGTTATGAATCCTTTGGGAACAGCGAGGTGACCCCAACCAAAGTTTCTGTCCATCTCAAGACAGCTAATCCCACAGGTCTGTTGCTATAGCCCTTGTGTCTTTCTGTTGATAGCTCAACAATAAATGAATAAACGTATAAGTCAATTTTTTGAAGCGGACTGTTATAGCCAATGGAAGTCCTAGATTCGCAAATGTCTTCTGGAGTTCAGTGAATGAAATCTGCTGTAAGTCGCAAATTAATTATGATTTCAGTAGTGTTAACCATTGTGATTTCATTGTAGGGAATAACCCCTGTTCATCGACTATGTGTTCTCATATCTGTGTCAGAAACGACCAAGGCCGACCATCGTGCCTTTGTCCCCACGGCTACGCGATGCAACCTGACCAGACATCTTGTCAGATGGGTAAGTTAGTCCGGCATTGACAATGATTACTTCCCACCTTCCCAATTAATTATCACTAATAGCGGAAACTATGATCATATACAACCATCAAAAAGACAAAATTATAAAACATTCTTTTAGTTAAAACAGAAAATGTAGCCGAGTAATTAAGGTTGAATGAAATGAGCAATCAATCAACCAATCACGTATGTGGATTAAAGTACTACCATTACCCTACCACTGAGGATGGTACTTAATGAACAGGCATATTACGCAGCTATACCCTTGTTTAAACAATCCTATACCTAAGTCACCAGCCAGAATTGAGTGAGAAGTTTTGAATTCTTTCTACGATATGTGGCAAATATAGTTACCTTACAAATAAAGGCTTGGATTTGCAGGCAATTACGAGTCAGTTCTGTATGTGGCAGACTATGAGAGAAAAAGGATTTTCCAGGTGGATCTGGATAATGGCGCTGTGAGACCTTTGAAGAACACGGGAATGTCTAAAGCGTACAGTTTGACAGGGGACTCTGAGAAGAGGACTCTGTACTGGTCTGACCCTGATGTCAATCTGTACTCTTGTCAATTGGACAAAGAATGCAGAAATGTGGTCGCTCCCCTCCAACTGAGTAAGTTTGTTTTCCACCTTCACTGGATCAAAACTGCATGGGTAACTGCAGTTAGACTGTTTTCCAATCTAAGCGTGTAATAACCAACAAAAATGTCAGTTAACTCCCTCCTGAGTGCAAACAAAATTTGTCTTGCGTAATAAAGGTAGCAAAAACAAACAAATAATCAAACATATTAGTAAATATGCCTAATGGAGTATATGTTAGTGATATCCCTTATAGTCGGAAGTTAGCTAACATTTTTGTTTATATCCCTCCACCTTCGGCATCGGGATATACCCAACCAAAATGTTAGTTACCTCCCTCCTATTCGGGATATAACTATTACTTACTCCATCACAAAATGGCTTACCACATTTGAGAAAGCATTGCTTCCTAATTAAGTTTTCTTCAATTTATACCCCCATTTGGTAACGCTTATACCCAGGAATACTACCGGATTTGGAGAAAAGTCGGTGAGCGTATTTTTGGATTCTGTAGTTCTCAAAGAATTGTAAAAAGAGTTACCCGTTCTTGACAGCCACTGTTCAGCTCCAATCCAGCATCCCAGTGCTTCTTGCATTTGATGATATCAGTATACTCATGGGTAGCCAAATCCCAGTTATCAGTGTGTGAAGTGTGAACCACAGCTAAACTTTGATGCCATATGTCCGTTCATATTCTTATGCATTTATTCAATTTGTTTCTCAGAATTCAGAAAAATACATGCACTGGCCATCAATACCAAAGACTCCATGATCTACATGTCTTTGATTCCTAATTCCCTGGATAGCAGTATGATCGCAGAGGTGCCCATAAATCGTGGCGACCCCTATCGTGTAATCATCAGTGATGAGACGAAACCTGTCTCCCTGGCCTACGATCCAAAAACCAAGTAAGGCTACTACATTTAATGTTTTCGTGCAGAACATCAGTGGCATAGAATGATTGTTTTTGAAGATGAGAATATTTTGTAAATGGAGCCAGCACATATATTATCATTCACTGCTGTTGAAACACTGTTATCTTTGCAAAATATTAAATGCCCATGAATTAAAAACATCATAGATATTTATTTTGGTTAGCCAGTATTTTGATGAAGTGTTGTTTATGGTGTTTTTCATATATAATGTTGTGCACATGGTTTTAGTTTTGTATTACTACTAAATTTCACATTGGCCATGCAGAAAGATGAATGATCAGGAGGCCATTCACCCTACAGCAGATTTCATGGACGCGGAAACTGAAATTCTAAGCGAAAGGACGTCATGTGAATCCAGGACTCCCAATGGTTGAGGGACTGTCTTAACCAGTAGGAGTCCTGGATTCAAATGACGTCCTCTGGAGTTTAGTCTCCACGTTTATGAAATTTGTAGCAATGACTAATAATTGCGTTTCCATCTCTACAGATGTCTGTTTTGGACGGATCCAGTGGCTGGCAAGATTTACAGACACAACATGACCGGGGACAGTTTGACAGAACGGGTGACAGGTGGAGTCACCAACCTGCACACTGTCCAAGTATATGGTAGGCCTAATTACTATCGTGTCATGCCATAGATATAATTACTTTTTTTTCTAAAAATACTTTCTTTTGCACATTATATCGAACCCTTCGTTTCAGGTCCTAGTCTGTACTGGAGCCACAATGAAGGAATATCCACGTGTTTCATCAATGGCAAAACCAGCCGGAGTTTCCTGTCGAAACCTGGGTCCCAGGTTCAAAGCTTTGTATTGACGGAAGACAAGGTGTATTATGCTGTCAATGGAGGGAGGTAAAATGTTTACAATGACAATTTTCAGTTCAGATTGAAAGTTATCTATATATATTTTTCTATAAAGTGGTAGATGGTGTGGACAAAAAACATGGATTTTGGAACTTTACCCTGCAGACCAATGTTAAAAATATATAATTTGTATAGCGATTAATGAAAACTGAGTTGAACAAAGCCCTGCATCATTAACACCCACCTTCTTCAATATGCTAATCTGATCGTTGAATTATATTCATTTAACAAATGGAAATTGCATTTTCTCCACAGAAATGTTTATTGGGCCATGCGAAATGACACATCAAAGTATGGAACTTTGGGTCAAGCCATGTTTGGCAACATCACATCCATGTTTTACAAATCGCCTGAAATCACAGGTAATTCTATCTATCTATCTATCTATCTATCTATCTATCTATCTATATGTCTATCTATCTATCTATCTATCTGTCTGTGTATCTATATATCTGTCTGTCTGTCTGTCTGTCTGTCTATCTATATGTCTATCCATCTGTCTGTCTATCTATCTGTCTGTCTGTCTATCTATCTATCTGTCCATCTGTCTGTCTAGCTGTCTATCTATTTGTCTACCTATCTATCTATCTGTCTATCTATCTGTCTGTCTGTCTATCTATCTACATTTTATGGTTGTCAGGAGAATAAATTCTAATTAATATATATTACAATATATTGAATATAGTTTTACTGCTGTTGGCCTAACGTTGAGTAGACTAATATGTTACCACCAGGTACAGACATAATGATGAGATGATATTTATGGGATACCGCATGCCACAAAATGAGCATGTCTTAATTTGTACTCAACTCTTCGAGATATGAAAATCGTAAATATTTGCAGCCAGAATTAAGAAACATTTACTCATCTTCTGATAGTCGCTCATTTCTAGCTTTACCAAATTTACGAATTGACTCTTGCCTTTTCAGGACCTCCACCTCCACCACCACCAATATGTAAGTTAAATCAATGAAATGTTCGCATATCTTCAATCGTAGACGAATGCAATTTCAATTGCAATGATTTCATTCCTATAATCTGCTAAGTTATATATTTGTAAATTAGTTTTAAAAATCAATCAACAATCAAAAATGTCTCAATAATTTATAATGTGACTGTATTACTTGTGAATATGAACTTCCATCCCCGGAAGAGAGTTTATATTTCTTATTTATGTGAGGATGTATTTTGTTATGATTTTGTAATGTCATTAGAAATATTATTTTCAGGGCCAATTGTAGCTGGAGTAGCATCGGGTGTAGTTTTGATGGCGGTCATAGCAGGTCTTTGTTGGTATTACAGAGTCCGAAGACGGTGAGTGGTTCCGCCAAAAGCACATTTCATAGACTTGCAACTAAATACAGATAATGTCTTGTGAATCCAGGACTCCCATTGGTTGAGGGACTGTAAAATCTTGAGTTCTTAACCAATAGGAGTCCTGGATTCACATGTCCTCTGGAGTTTAGTTTTCAAATCTGTGAAGTTGGTTCTATAGATCATGAACATTTTCTGATTCGCCCTGAAATAGATTCAATTAGCTTTATTGTCTGAGTTTGCTCCAGAGCTCTCAGTGTGTTTTTATTGAAACCTGATTTGTCTAACTCATTTTTTAATTTTCCACCCAAAATTTCAAAATCAGTGCCTGAAAAGAACCCGTAATTAAATGGTGAATGTGTTTGCCTGAGTGAGAAGTCAAAATCACTTCAAATGGCTATGCTACTCACATAAACAATGCCATCTTTAAAAAGTCATTCTTTTCCACAGAAGGCTGGATAACCAAATGCCAGTTTTACAAAGACAAATGTCTGGGCCATATGATAACTTGGATGAATACAGGATGGATGACTTCCCAGGATACAGAACATCACATATCAGGGTGCGTGCTATTATAATCTTTATTAATATAACATTGGACTAATTACAGTAAATTTGATTTAGAAATTATACTCTAGGGAAGGTCAAGTGAATCTAGTACAATGTACTCTTATTGCTATATGTTTTATGTTGTACAGGCCAGCAGACTTGATCCGCCATATTTATCGCCTACGACTCTACAAACTCAGGGTGGACCAGTTGTTCCTGAAACTGTTCTCGGCAGTAATTTACAGGTATATTCTGCTTATCACGCAGCCGATTTAGATTAAAATTATTTCAATCAATGATTATCGTCATCTTTCGGATGAAACTTACGTTTAAAACAGTGCGTAAAGATAAAAAAACCTGTCACTGTCATAAGAATCTAGGAACCTCATTGACTTAGGGACTGGATTCATATGACGTACTCTAGAGTTTAGTTTCCTGAGGCTGCATATTTATCTTTGTTTTTATTCCAGTCTCCACTACATCTTCCTAAACATGGCCGATCTTTGCTGGCTAAACCTACAGACACCAACCCTGAAAATTATGGACCGCAGAGGCACACCTTTAGCGAGTCCCATGGCTCTGGGCATGATAACAAACAAAATTCTGAAGTCGACTCAACTTACTTGAAATTGCTTCCATCTCAACAACGCTCCATCACAGATAGTGAAGTCAGTGGGCAAGATGCGTGAAGAGTCCTCATATTAAAATCAAATCAAAGAAATCGCACAGAAATATTGTTATATACCCTAGATGAATTGCCTTCGTATTCTTCATCATTTCTTTTCAAGTTAGGTATCGCTCTATCAGTATTCAAGAGAATGTTTGCTCTTCTTGAGGCTTGTACCATGCAAGTTAGTGATACAGACACTGTTGCTATTTCCAATTCCTGATGAACGTTGTAATATCCATTGAGAATAAACTTTTACCTAATCCTATTAATAATGTTTTGAGTATCTTTTGGGCAGTGGGTATTTGTTGCTGGTCAAAGAAAGAATGTTATCCTGCCTTTTCTGAAAACATTGAATCTTGGCTTTCCAATGATGTATGATAGGCCTTTGAGACAGTAATTACTACGTAACCAAGGCAACAAAGTCATGATTTTTGTATACATAGTCCATTAAAGTATATCTTAGCTCTGGAAGCCACAGAGCAATAAACTTGATCTTATAGGCACCCCTACTAAGAAAGGGGAATATTTTGGCATTACATGTATTTCAAGTTTCAGTTTGATTTATGCTGTAACAAATTGGCATCATGCGTAGTCATATCTGTATACGTAGCACCTAAAAGTTTTTGTTTCTCCTTGACATGATTTCACCAAGTTGGTAAACATGCTGTTACAGCGGGTTCACGTGAAGTGCTTACGTTTGCTTGTTTTTGCTTTTTGACACACAACTGAGATCATGACCCATCAAATGCAAGTGTGAAACACAGGTACAAGCACCATATCACTTGCTCATCTATGATGAGTTATAACCACATGGTAAAGCCCCCATCTCACATAGCCGGTTTTGCCGAGTGAAGCCGTAGTATGACGTAACGGTTATGCAACAGCTTTTTTCGCCGGGTTGGCGACGGATTCTGGCAGCAAAAAGGGTTCTACGGGTGACTCGACGGGTTCTACGGGTGACTCGACGGGTTACGGCCAATTTGACGTCTTTCCCGTACATTTACCAAAAATATATAAATAGGGGCTGCATCTCTTGCTCTTGATCATTCTGTCTCCAGCTGCAGAAGAGGAAGGACCATGTACATGCATCAACCAGAACGAAATAGAACCTTGCGCTACTCCTAACTGCTCAGGCCAATGATACATTTAATTTACAACTTGCTTGTGTGACAGCACTAGCTGAGGAGGAGGAGGATAGGATTAAAACCGTATTAAACCCGAGAAGTGCGACTTTGAAGCTGTCGACTCAACCTTGGCACTCGACTAACTCGACGGGTTACTTATGGAAGCCGTCGAGTCACTCCTACTACTTGTCGACTTACCCCTAGTACCCCTCAACAAGCCCTCGGGTTTACTACGACTAAAATTAGGGACGGATAACTCGCCGACTTCGACGAGTAATCCGCCGAGTTGTACGGGTTAATGACAGGTTTTTGGACACCCGGGAGTTTGCCACGGGTATGCTATAGCATGGCATACCCGGCTTCCAGCTCCGAAACTCCCGGGTTGGCCCCGAGCCCCAGGAGTGACTCGACGGGTATCTCCGTGTATCGACAGGTAGCCATTGGGTTGGAGCCGGGAAGCGCGTTGCGTAACCGTTACGTCATACTACGGGTTTACTATGGCAAAACCGGCTATGTGAGATGGGGGCTTTAGTGTCATGAAATAGCTAGAAACATGAGTCATGATAGCAAATTTCATATGAATAATAAGCAAAAGTAAGCACTTTACGTGAACCAACTGTAACAAAAAGAAAGAAAGGTCTGTAAAGCTGAGAAAAATGCAAGGTTTATACTTTGTGGCATATATCCTTTGGTTAGCAGGCTCTGCTCTCTCTGGAACTTTCTCAAATCCTTGAAGAGCATACAGCGCAGCATGAGCCAACCTCCCCATTTGCTGTAGTACTTTTGTGAATAAAACATGGTTATTAGTTTAAAAATTTAGAAATAAACAATTTCTATCAAACGTATGAGTTGAAAGTATTGAGGGTCTGCAAAAGCTTGGTTGATTTGTAGTCTAGGTAGGCCTATATACTGTTTGATGGTCTTTACACTGACAGAGAAGATGACTCTTGTTACCAATAATTGATTGGTAGTTTAATGTTGTTACCATTGACATTGTCACATCATTTGTAAGATTGCTTGGTAACGATTGAAGCTTTTTGCAAAATATTACACTTGGCGACTCGTAAGTTACAGACACTTTTGACCCATGGTCCTCGCTAATAGGACTACTCCAAAGTTTCTAAATACAAAACCCACAAAATTAGGAAATTGTAAAGCTATTTTGTAGATCGAGCGAGCTAGAGTGTAATCATCCAACTATAGACTCAGACAATTTCATTTCCCTTGTACATGTACATGTACAAATTAGTATATACAGGAGGAGACACCCCTGCATGGCCAATTGGGCCACATGCATTTTCCATGCGTTTAGATAAAAGCATGGTTTTTGCCTCATTATAATTAGCTAAAAACCATGGTTTATCCTTCTCATGGAAACGCATGTGGCACATTTGGCCATGTATCTTTACTATCGTTACTGGGGTACCACCAGAAATATTTTCAGCCAGATCCCTGCATACCCTACCAAACAGATGATACTGTGCAAACACCAATGCAGGTCAGGTGAAGTTCTGCTGACTGTTTGTTCATTCCAGTAAAGAATTCAGTAAATAATTTAGCAATCAACTCATAGACAGCCTGACCAATGTGAAGTCAAAAAGTTATGAACAATAACTGATATATATTATATTATTTTTAGCTTACTCTAACCCATGCCTCTAACTTGACCGGTCACTGTTATGGTCTCTTATTATCGAAAATTACGACAGAAAAAAGAAACTCAGATAAACAGACAGAGACATTCGCTGTCAAGTATAATACACGAATTTATTACAAAATTACACAAAATAACCATTTTTATTATTGATAGGTCTTCTCTTGTATTTATCAGACTCCATGTATTTCTTGATGGTCGGTAAGGCCTGAAAAAGAAAAGACAAAGCTTACTTACATTTACTGGGCTTGTTTCCCCCAAAAACTAGCTACAGTCACACCTAAAATTATTCAGATAATTTTCGAATTTCATGCAAATTCAAACTGTAGTAAAAATATATTACTTAAGGTGGCCTTAAATTCCATACCATCATTCTCATGCATATGCCTTTTTGCCATTGCTGTCTATGGCTGTGATTTCAATGTATAGTCCTCAAGGTAGTTTACAAGTTATGGAATGTTATATATTAGCAATAATTCCAAAGTGTCTGAATAATTTTTGATGTAACTGTAGTTACTGTAGCTTTAGCTCCGATCATGATACCAAGTAGTGATCATTGTGGGACTGACATACCTCTAACCTAGCATGGTATGCCCTGAGTTTGGGGAAGGCATCAAGACAGCCTGGCACCATAACCATATGCTGGTCTAGCATTTCATAAAAGTGGAAGTCTGGAAATGTTATCTGAAATTAAATATATATCTATTAATACAAAGTTAAAGATTTTCGAAAAAAGAGAAAAACTGCCATCCTCTAAAGATTTACCAGTCGAACCTCATTTGAAGGAAGAAATGCCAATGTCTCCATGCTACTGGGTCTGAAGTTTAAGCTTATATGACCAGCAGCAGGCAGTTGTAATGATGAGATGATAAGGCTTGGAGTCCCCATCATGTTACACATATACCCCATGGGTAGGGTCTTTTAATTACTTGCCTCAGCATAGACACCGAGTACAAGGCACCACTAATATGATATCTCATGCGACTGACATTGATATCCAACTGTGACATATAGCGCATGCTGAGTGGCCAGGACCTAGGACCTTCGGGGGAGCAGGCCATTGTCCTAACAGACCAATTTCGTAACTTTACACAGGCCATCCATACTGAACCACAATGGAGACTGGGCCACACAGAAAGCAGGAGACTGAGAGTGGTCCCAGGTTGGATTACCTGATCAGGATTCCTGCTGCATGGGGTCAATTTCAGCTGTATGTCCATGGCGTAAGATGTTTTTAGTTGTAAGTGTCAATGAGTCTCCATCGACTACTCAATCACATTCTTGGTTAGTTCATCTATCCCTCCCACTGTCTATATTCAAGTTTTTTTTTTTAGTAGTTTATTCAAGGAAGACTTGTCATGACTGGGTTTGGCTTGGTTTGAACTCACCACCTTGTGGGTACGAGTCCATCAGCTTACCCTCTGGAACCATAGCACCCACACACAGTGTGCTCATTTCTATGCAATTTCCTTGTGTGTTATATATGTTGTGTTTTGTCTAATTATTCCAGAGTAATAAAGAAAGTATACACAGGGTGCCAATAAAGATAATACATTTCCACTGATGACATTTGTTTGGTACTTACCGTGTCACCGACCAACCACTGTTTATCTCCCAGGAATTTTTCAAAAGGTTCAAATTTGGCAGCTATTTTTTTATCGTAGATTTTTTTCTTTTCCTCCTTAAATATCAAACAGTCGCATGTCATAATTTGTTTATATTATGCCAGTCATCGTTGTCAAGAGGTGCTATGCATTAACTCGAAGTACTTACATATTCCTGGCGTGTCTTGGGCAAGTAGACCAGTTCGAAGACCCCCTGGCGAATGTCCATCACTTGGTCAGCCAGGATGTCACACAAAACCCTCTCCTTCTCACTGCTGCCATCTACAGTCCACAAAATGAACTAAGTGAACAACTTCTTCGACTAGTTCAAGAACACGTTTCTTATGTCTAAACTTGGACTTGCTATTATCAATTCTAACAGATATTTGTTCAAATATAATATTCCCCCAAAAAAATAGATATCTTCATTGTAAATAAAAATGTTAGATCGATCGAAGCTATCGATCGCCTTGTGGAACCTTATTGAACACATGTTTCAGTCTACGTGCAGGAAACTAAACAAAAACGTCACTTACACAAGTTATATTTTCTGGCAATATACCTATAAACAGCGTTGCTTTGGGTCACTTTGATGTCACCATCTATTAGGTAAGGTAGCTGGAAAAGAAATTAATTTAAAGATAATTTAAACCTATGATTTCTGGTGAAGCTAATGTCAATAAAGTCCATGGCAATTTAAAATGTATGCCATTCACACATGCATGAATATACACGATGTCGCCTGGAGTATTATTCAGACTTGTATGAAGCATGGAAATATCTTTATTTAAGTGTAATGAAGAAGGTTGCCCTGCTTACATTAGGGAAGTCTAGACCAAGCTTGTACTTTTCATTGAACCACTCATCTCTGTTAAACTCAGGAGCTGAAATACACAGTCAAGCAATTAGTTGAATGAACCCTCACATTTTAATGAAAGAACTTCATTATACACAATCATTACTGCAGGACAAATATGTAGGCTGACCTACCATCACCCGTTACGTAACGTCTGTCAATGAAATCAGCTTCCACATAGTTCAACATGAGCCGGGCGGGTTGCCCCAACTGAAACCAAAAGAATGCAATTACGTGTCAAGCATGTGTCGTTGTATGTGTGTTTGAATGAATGTCACACTTGTGCATGTGTATGTGCAGTTGTATGTCATGGACATGCAGGTGTATGCCATCATGCAGTTGTATACGTCATGAATGAGCATTTTGTTTGTCACAATTATAGGTCATGTCACTTACCCCTCTGATATCCCAGTAAGCCAAAGTCAGAGGCATGTTGAGCCGACAATTGCCTTGTAGTGAATGACATGCTGTTCCTTATCGCTCACTTTATATCTCTCAACAAATAGACCAAGGTTTAGTTTGCACGGCCTAAAAAAACTCAAACTCAATGTGACTTGCAAATCTATTACAAAGACATAGTCAGTAACAAAATTACAATGAAGTATAAGTACCTAGTATACATGAACTTTCATATGACCAGTGATCTTTTTATCCGAAGCATTTACTTGGCGAATTAAAACCAGCATTTGTCAGTGTTTTAGACCGAGCATCTCAACCAAAAACTACTGCACTAACAAAACTTTCTGCTCAAGGAAGCGGCGCATCTGAAGTGAAGTTAAAAACACAGAAAAACGTAAGGTCAAGAGCCAAGTAGCTTATGTGTGTGTGACCTAAACGGCCTATATATCTGGAAGCTGATGACTAGGCATGAGTCTGCGAGTCATTGTGACATTAACAAAAGAGTGTCATCCAGGGTCAGATCTTGAACTGATCTTGAAACTATTATCAGTGATATCATGAATTGTAAAAGTTATGCAAAATAAAATGAATCAAAATAACACTGTAATTACATATGATTTACATAAATATTTTATGTAGTTGCATAACGAATGAACCAAATTTACAGCTATGGTTGTCACTGCATTCTTTAGGAAGAAAGCTTGGGCAACAGTTGAAGCACCCACCGTATTTATATATGATACATTTATCTATGACACTTCAAAACTACCAAACGTATCTCTTGCGAAAATGGGAGGATTTTGATAGAATTTATGCAATCCAGTTTGGACATATTATTCACCATTGTGAAAAGACAAAAGTGCCTGAATAATTTTCAGGTGTGATTTAATGCAGCATGCTATGGCATACATGGCCAATTGAGCCACTTGCGTTTTCCAAAGGCATGGTTTTTGCCTTATTATAATCAGCTAAAAACCATGCGTTTTCCCTGCGTTATCATTCTCATGTACATTTGCATATTTTGGACCCCTCATTGACAAAGGCAAGAAAGTTGCCATTTAGATGAAACTAGTTTTCACTGCTCTAGATGATCTGATGCTGCAAGGTTTTGTTGGAAGACCCCATGCAGCTGCGATCTCCCTGGTGGAAAACAATTTCTCGCCAAAAAGGAAATGAAAGTCTTTTGTGTCGATAAAATAGTACATATTTTTTCACAGAATGGACTTTAAATTTACTTCTCCCATTTTTACCCTCAGAAAAAATATATGCCGAAGTTACTTCGGTCAAAAATTGTCCGTAAGACTTCTGGCGGGCGGGCAACACACTTCGTTTCCAGAGCATAACTCTAACACTATTGCATTTACATTGATATAATTTGGTATTTAATTAGTACTTTTGGTCTGGTTGTGCCTTTTGATGCCATGAAATCAGGAAAAAATGATAAATATTAATTAATTTTTTCTGCACCTATATACATGCTTGAAGCTTTGTCACAATATATCTAAAATATTGTAGGTGTACTTTCTGAGGGTTTCGTGACCAAGAATAATATATAATTATAGTAATGAGGGAAAAATGTGAAAAATGCATATTTTCCCAAACCTCCATATCTTAACTACTTTTATACGTACATGGTATTTTGCTTTGAAATGTCTAAATTATAAAAAATGTTACATTCCCGAAACCCTGGTACTCCATGTTTTATAAAATCCATAACAATTGGAGTGTATATATGGGTATTTTCAAAATGTGATGACCTTATTGTTCTTTGTGTATAATCTTCATGAAAAGATCTGCGTTAATGTTGATATTTTTCTAAACTTATCGCCATAAACGGCACTGGTGTCAAAGATGTTTATCAGGACCATTTAAGGTGAGTAAGTATATCACTTCAACAGCCTTTATTTCTCACCAACAGGGGACGCTGACTGTCTCGCACCTCCCCCTAGCGAGAATTATTCCAATTTTGTACAAAAAGTTACTGTGTAAACCTGGTACTCCTGCCAGATATATTTGAAGTAATTTCGTTGTTGAAAAAAATATTTAGTTGTGGAGTGCAAACTCTCAAGCCATCACAGGTGTTTAGCTTGTTTCTGTATGATAGACTCCTCTTTTCAATTTCCACTATTCATGAACATTATATTCTTTAGTCAAACCATTTGGAACGTGGTATTGTATTGTATGTATCCAATAATACCTGGGTGAGTCATAGGCCTACCTGAAACCTCAAAATGCACATGTCTGATATTTTATAACAGTTACCGATACATTCCTAAATACATCTTTCAGCAGATAGCATGGACAAAGCAGTTCACTGGGACCTATAATATCCTATATGTGCAACCAAGGACACGAATTCTTGGTGCAACTTCACAAGATCTGCTGCTAATGTAGTTTTGAAATTTAATTTTTTTTTCTTGACACATTACTTATATGACTGCAGCGCAGTGTCAAATGAAGAAACATTATTAAGTCCTGTTTGAGGCGTCATTGACAGTCAAAGACAAAGGCCAAGAACAGGAGCATTGCGTAAACTTATAAACCTCATGAAACACTAATAGCAAATAAATATTTAAAAAAATCTTTGAATTATAAACTGAAGACAAGAATTGAGCCATTTATAATGATCAAAAACCAGAGCTACAGAGTTGGTACTTCATTGTTCTCTGCCAATTTAGCATTGAATACATTTGCAATAGTTTCTTTAGAAATTAATGTTTCATAGGTAATAAAATTTGGAAATTCATTTTCATCAAATTGATTCAATTGTTATTTTCCTTGAAAGTGTTTTAGCATCATATTTAGACTTATTGTGTTTAGTTTCCAAGTCTGTGAAATCTGCTGTGAAGCACGGCCATAAGATTCAAGGAACGTTTTCACAAGGTAACCATAGAACACATGTCCAATCTTGAATTTGAGATATTTTAGGATAAAGAGGAAAGTTAAAAGCAAGCTCCAAAGGGTGAAATTGAAACAGTGGCTTTAAAAGAGGTCTTGGTTTGTGACGATAATTTAAATCTGACTGGCGATCATGTTGAATTTATGAAGTCACAGGCTTTATTTTTCAAAGAGCAGGAGCCCAACATGAAGCTAGGTGGATGGCCAAGCTCCTTTATGCAAGAAAGCTGAACCTTATGGAAACAAAACTTCAGTAAGAGCTTCAATTTGGTGCTGATTTTAGCAAAACATTTGCCATTTGCATACATGTCCATGGTGGGCTCTGTGATTAAATGATGGATGGCATTTGTGGTGCCAAAGGAAATAACTGGCCGTGTTTTGTTCAGCAAAGGACCTAGTACAGAATGCAAAGAAAACATGTGCAGCATGCAGCTTAGCAAATTAAACAATTCAAAAGGTATGGCCCAGTTTCCCTGCTCATGTTCCAAGATAAACCTCTAATTTCTGGGACACGAGACGGACACTCTCGTTACTTTGAAATAAACATGGGACTTTCTATATTTCAAGTTGATCAATTACATCATGAGCATACTGTACTGAGTTGGAGTCATATCTCTTTTGGAAGTTGTAAGTAATATTTAACTTATGAAGTACAGTGCATAATGAGAAGTCAAATTAGGCAACAACTTTCAAACTTCACTTTCTGGGTAAAACTATGTATACATCGCAAAAAGTAGTTGAAAAAATTAATCATCACAGCGTTCTGAACCAGAAAATCGACAATCAATTTACGCTAGTTAAATGTACGCACTTTAACTTAAGTAAATATTCATCAGATTAGCAGCGCTCTTGTTATATACATGACTACGTATTTTCTTTAAAAAAAAAATTATTTATCATGCAAATTGTATGGTTTGTGTATTATATCAAACTATTGAAGGATATATAAGTGTTGCATTAAGATATCATTTACAGCCCATTGGCCACAAGAGGCAAATCTTTGCTTGGAGGTTTGGGAACATGTAAATATTGTCCAATTATCATATAACTTTGCAATCTTGCTATCCAGTTGTGTGTGTGTGTGTGTGTGTGTGTGTGTGTGTGCGTGCGTGTGTGTGTGAATAGGGCTTTACGTCCTGTATTTCTGCACCAGTTGGGCTAATTAGGACAGGCAGAGACCATGGCAATTAGACGAAGGATGAAACAGCCATCCAACTTAGGCTCGACCGGGAATCGAACCCGGGACCCAGCGGTTGGAAGCCCAGAGCGCTATTCATGTCCAACCACAGAAGGAAAAATAAAGTAGGCTCATTTGGAGAAAAATAAGAATTTTGGGGTGCACCAGCCACACCCTATTATACTCCAATATAAATACTAATTTGTTTAATTGTTTTAGCTGCTCTTACAGGTGTTTTCATACACATGGAAACAAACCTCTGACGTCATATGAATCCAGGTCTCCCATTGGCTGAGTGACTGCCTTAACCAATCATAAGTTTTATTTTTATATTTATATTGATGTTCTTAACAGGGTCCACATGAAAAACAGTTTAACCGATTGTATACACCCTGTGTAAATATGTTCAATAAATAAATAAATAAGAAGTTAATTAACACGTTCGTTGGCTATATCCCTCTAAGAAAAATGCAATAAGTATCATGGGGACTACTGAACGGTTTTTAGCAACGAATTTATTGACAGTGCCACGAACACAAAAAAACCCGTCTCAGTTTAGTTGGCTTCTACCCTAACGCAACACTGCACGGGTGTTCTCACCAGCCCCATTGTTTGCCTATTGCATTTGATTGTCTTTCAACATTTCATTCGTCATAAAAGAAAACAAAAAATGCTAAATGCAATTTCCTGAGAAAATACTCGTTGGCGTGTTGGCGCCTTTTCCCACGCGAAGACAATTAAATCCGTTGTTTTGAAACAATGAGCCGCGATGATTGCGCCATACCTGATTCATTTGTGAGTTGATGCATTTAATGTCGTTGAATAAGGGGCCGGGCATTATCATTAGGAACATAGGAGACGAATTCAGAGGCTGTAATTGAAAGAGACACCTGGTGGCCAAAACTGCAAGACGATACCTCATCTTATAATCAGCAGAACTCCACCGATTACAATTTCTAATCAAATCTATGCTCAATTTAATATCCAGCACTTCGTGTGGACAGCTACTGCAAAGTTTGATATCAATTAATTTCGCCTGACTGCGGATAAATTAATTAATGCTGACTGCGTGATCAAGTTCTATATCTCATCACATTGCCCACTCATTCATGAATGCAGGTCCCACATTCGGGTCAAATTTACCTGTGTGAATGACTGCGCATAAAACCTTCAAAGTTCTCCAAAAACATATCTTCAAATTCCAAATGCTTAAGCAAAAACATTTCGCCAATCCATCATAAAATTGCCATTCAGAGTCGCGAACACTTTTGCGTAGCGCAAACACTAGTGTCAATAAGTGTAAGGCCTTATCACTCGATCGGTAACCTTGCGCGTTGAAGGGCCAGCCTGAGCACGGCCACCACTTGTTGGTAACCTCACGCTGTTGACAAATAGTTGTGTCAATATTTAGCAAAACGTCGGCAAGAGTGGGTTATCTCCCTGACGTAGATGCCACAATGCAGCCGTGGGCTTGGGAGTAGATATATATCTACGCCACATTGTGTAAAGGTTGAATTAAAGAGTTTGTCACATTAAAGACCGGGTAGTTTTGGTGTGTGTGTGTGTGATTAGGGCTTTACGTCCTGTATTTCTGCACCAGGTGGGCTAATTAGGACAGGCAGAGACCATGGCAATGAGACGAAGGATGAAACAGCCATCCAACTGGGTAGTTTTGGTGAACTGTGGCACATCAAGGGCTCTGGTCATTTCAAAGGGAATGTAGAACAGAGCTTAATTACATAGAATTGAGTTTAGAGTTTATATATTTTCACCAATCTCCGCAAATACAATTTTACAACAACTTTGTGTTACATACTACAGGAATATCACAAAACTGACGAGTATAACCATCTACAGTGACCCATAGGGTGGATGCCCCCCCCCCCCCCCATAGAGTAGTATTAGAGTCAAACTTACTAATTTGGCTCAGCAGTTTTGACAGCATGTGACTTTGTTTTGTGTCATCACATTCATTTGATAATGAGGGCGAGTATCCTTCGCCCACTTCTGCCTTTTATTTAATGATTCAAACTATCAATCAAGAAAGAAACAATAAATGTGCCTGTCCTTTTGACACGTGAGAGCTTGTGTCATTGACAAGAAACTACTTGGTGGAAGGCAGGGGCCCTGGGCCTATTTATTTCCCCCGAGGAGGTTTGTTCTGCCCGGCGTCTCTTGGTTACCACATGGTTCATCCACTTGGTTGTTTTATCTGACCAAACAAACGAACTTCATCAATGTTGTCCGTCAAAAGGCATCACCAAGCAACAGTTGGTTTATGAGACAATCCAAGAAGCGCATAGACTGTGAACGACCTTCAAGTTCATTAGGCATACTTTCTGACTAATTCACACAAATAATGACAGTTTTAGACCTGTGATTAACACAATTCAGCCCAGAGAAACAGAAGATCTGTGAAAGATGTAGGTCCTATATCAGTGAAGAAAACTATGGTTTGTGCTAATGGATTCCTAAATGCTATTTTTTCAACAAAAATATATCTATTGATTGCAGAATAACAAGATATTAACTGAAGTGCCCCAGTTTGCGAATTGCTGTCCAATTGTCTTGCCTTGGTGTCTTGCCTAGCTGGTTGACTGGTTGACTGTTTGGTTGACTGTTTGGTTGGTTGACTGTTTGGTTGACTGTTTGGTTGACTGATTGGTTGATTGCTTGTCTGACTGCTTGGTTGACTGGGGAATGGAAAATCAGATTCAGTCGCATTTATACATCCAGGCTGTGGCACATGGAAGTTAAAATTAACAAACTGAAGCATTCGAATAATGCAGTACGGGAAATACAACTGTCCAATATTATGCCATGTTTTGCCTTAATTTAGGTCACGCAACTAACGTTCAGGACAATCCTGAGGCAGTGAAAGCCCCACCTCTGGGGTAAATGTGTGACCATGCTCAGACTACACGATGCAAAGCACCAAGGCAATTGAATAAAACACCTGATTACTTGCATAAAAAAAATATATATATATATATATGGTGCAGATCAATGACCTACATATCTGGCATTCAGCGTAAGCTCAATTAGTAGTGCCTTGTACTCGGTGTCTGTGCTGGGGCAAGTAAGATCCCATACTATGGGATAGACGCCATATATTAAGTCTGTAAGTTAATTTTCCAATAGCACTGAGATGATGGTGGTGGTGGTGGATTAGGGCTTTACGTCCTGTATTTCTGCACCTGATGGGCTAATAAGGACAGGTAGGAACCATGGCAATGAGACGAAGGATGAAACAGCCATCCAACATAGGCTCGACCAGGAATTGAACACCGGACCCAGTGGTTGGAAGCCCAGCACGCTAGGCCCTCCCCCCCCCCCCCCCACAGCACTGAGATGATACAAATGACCATCTTGCCCCTGAGTCTATATTTGAAATTGTGAACTAAACATGCACCCATCTTTTATGGCCAGTTCCATACTTGTCCACCAAAACACCGCAGGATGCAAAGTGAGTGCATGCAGGACTTCCATTGGCTGAGGGACTGTGTAACCATGGGAGTCCTGCATTCACATGACGTGAAATCATGCAAAAATGGAAGCAATGTTTAAGATAAGGTACCAATAACAATACAGTATGAAACAATATAACACTCGGCCATGGAGACAAGAGAACTCGGCCAACTCCCTGATATGCAGCCAAATGTCTGAGGTGACTGTTAATGCTGGCCCACTGTCTTCATATTGTCAGGTTGGCTACAGACAGTTCCACTCGCTCGCTTGCCTAATTGTCATGTTGGCCCTATTGTCTGGTTGGTTCACCGTTAGCCATATGTCATATCAACCAACTGTCCGATTGATAGTCAGGTTGGCCCAATGTCAGCCCACACCACCCAATTTTCTGGCCTAATGTCTGCTGAGTTCTCGAATCTTGATAGATTGTGGGACCAGTACAGGCAAAAACGTATTTGTAAACTGAATCATGTTACAACTATTATTTATGAAGCGGAATACACATTTCTATCCTTCAACATCAAGGTACTCAGCAATGGATTTCCCATGTTTGCTGCTTGTACCATCTTGCATACCGTCGTATGTACCCAAAGCAATAGCTGCTTCGACCTTATGATCCTACAAGTTTGCCACATACAATTACACCAGAGGCAGATGTTATGATGTGATGCTTTAGACTATGCTTCCATGCTACCTGCAGCGCTATCCCAGATAGCATTCCAAATCGGCCCAGCGTCGCTTCTATATAGGCCACCATCGGTACAGCATCATTTTGAAGTCGCCAACGTCAAGCCAACGCTGAAACGATTTGGAATGCTATCTGGGATCTTGCACAGTCCAATGTTTTGGGGAACATGTCTGAAGCTGATGCACACTCAGGGATTTTTTGTGATCCAGTCTTAACCCCTTTATTATAATTAGGTCACACGGTTAATTCACTGAGACTCGGCTTTGCTACCTAACACTAATCACGTGCACATGCTTTCTTCAAACACTTGCCACTCGTGTATGTCAGGTGGGTCAATTTGCATGTGTGTGCTTGACCTGTTTGATAGGCTGATCAACATAGAGCAGCCCACTCAAGTGGAACCAGACATCTACTCAGATCATGGAGCCACCAGAACAGGAGAGAACAGTCTTGTAGATCAAAAGTAGAATCACTGTCTCCTCACACTTTTATAACCATGCTAATTGGGGGTACAATAAACTTTCGCTCAGTGGAATTTCACCCCTTTACCCTTGTTTTCCCCATTTTTGGCTATATTTATTATGTAAAAAAGACAGTCACTAAATGTGCAAGGTAATATGTTATTATATAATAATTAAATAATTAAAAGCTACAATTGATATTCACCTTTAAGAAAAAATTCTTGTTTTCATTTTTTTATGATGGTGGCTGGCTGAACAGCAATATCTCAATATAGTTGACAACAGAAAATGGGGAAAAGATGAATTATTAAATCCATTATTTTGACACTATGTCGCAACTAGACACACCAATAAACCATGCTGTTATCACAATCTACATATTTACTTTAGATACAGTTATTTTCATTTTACGATCTCTTGTGGAATTGCTATAATCTTAAAATGAAAAACAAGTGATTAACATGACTATTTAACTCATTTTTTGCTTTTATTTGTCATAACTCAGTGAATAGTTGGACAATTTTAATGGGAAAAATTATGCCTTGTTCAGTATTTAAAGGTCTACCACATGAGAGTCTGGCAGAAGTACAACAAACTGTTTATATAAACAAAAATGCACCCCCTTTACTGGACAGTCCCTGCAGAGGACCCGGGAATTTTGAAAACCCCAGCTTGCCTAAGCAGCAAGGGGCGAGACAGTGATTGGCATCAAAGGGTTCCACTGAGTCATTAATAGCTCATAAAAGGCGCCAAGTTTGAATGAAAAAGGCCTGGTTTCTCTGGCTTATCCAATGAAAAACACATTAAATCACATAATTATTTTATAGCATTTTTCACTGTTCTCTCCTGTTCTGGTGGCTCCATGCTCAGATGCAACTGCGCTCAGTTGTTTATCTGTGTGTAAGTAGTTAGTGAAATTACAGTAAGCAAATGCACAGAGGAACATCTGCCAGATGTCTTGAGACTGAGTCTCAGAATATCTAGCAGTACTAGATATCTTGAGACTGGGTCGCAAGTCATACAATGCCAGTCGCAAGCCAAAGCATCGAGGAATTTGTGTGTGCTATAAGGGGATCGCATCTGATGAGACTGAGATGCAGGGAAAACTCTTGTGAAAATTGGGCTTAACAATGATTATGCTGCCACAGTCTTACATACCTGTAATAATTTACCTGGCTTATGTCAAGGTGAGATAATAGGACCTTATAGTGCCCATATTATTTTTCAAAAGGACCATAGAGAACTTGAGTAATTGCACACCAAAAATTATTCGGGCACTCTCGATCAGGATATGATACAGATTCAAACTGTAAAATAATTAACTTATTGTGCAATCATATTCCATGGTACCCATCATTTCAGTCAGTGATTTTCTAATGGCTATATTTTAATATCAACACCTTTGTAGACCATATTTGTGAAAGTTATATATTTAATAAATGTAAAAGTGTCTGAATAATTTTATGGTGGCTGAACATGTAAGGCTAGCCAGCCAGCCACCTAACCAGCCAGCTAGCCAGCCACCTAACCAGCCACCTAGCCAGCCACCTAACCAGCCACCTAGCCAGCCACCTAACCAGCCACCTAGCCAGCCACCTAACCAGCCACCTAGCCAGCCACCTAACCAGCCACCTAACCAGCCACCTAACCAGCCAGCCACCTAACCAGCCACCTAACCAGCCACCTAGCCAGCCACCTAACCAGCCACCTAGCCAGCCACCTAACCAGCCAGCCACCTAGCCAGCCACACCAGCCACCTAACCAGCCACCTAGCCAGCCACCTAACCAGCCAGCCACCTAACCAGCCAGCCACCTAACCAGCCACCTAGCCAGCCACCTAACCAGCCACCTAACCAGCCACATAACCAGCCACCTAGCTAGCCAGCCAGCCACCTAGCCAGCCACCTAACCAGCCACCTAGCCAGCCAGCCTAGTATTCACCTACCGAGGCAAATTTAATGAAGAGTTGCTACTGTTGATATATGATTCATATTGATTGGAACAGCCATTTTTGTTGTTTGTTTACATTCATAATTCCTGCCCAATTTTGGGGTAAACCAGACTAATTCTGCGTTTCTACCCGTTGTGCTTGTACAGTGTGACCAAGTCTACATGTAAAATGCCTCGAAGAAATTATAAGCTCTTAAAAGCCCTAACAATTTCCAGTTCAAATAATACGCATTGCAGGCACAAGAAATATGCACCATGGCTACATGACTACCACTGAAATTTATGAAAATCCATTCAGAATTTCACATGGTCAACAAGGACCCAGAGGTATTCAATTTCAGCATATTAAAGGGGAACACAAGGAGACTTGTATGTTGAATTTTAAAGTTCAATTGGATGTTAAAGAGTATATTGTTGTGAAAACAAGGGTCTAAAAGTCAAATTTAGTATGATTTTTAGCCAATTAAAAGTGCAGTTTACACAACGCTGGAGGACGCCATTATTGCACACGGCACGCAAGGCTGGTGACGTCACTTAATTATGTCCTATGAACCTGCAACTGGCTACACTAGTACACCATTATATCAAGGTGTTAATTGTCCTTCTTTGAAATAAGATATGATTGCCTTTATATAAATACTGAATTCCAATTAGTAGAAACCAATATTGAATGTCACTGAAGACAATTGCAATTCAGAATCGGAATATATAAGCATGATAAGTGCCAATTGACAAGTGGTCAGAAACCCAAAGGTCCTAAATAGTAATGACAATTTTAACAAATGTTTAAGAAAGCTAATTACGTGAAAATAGAGGCATAAACGTCCCAGGCACCTGAAACCCTGCCACAACCATAATTTTGATATTAATCAAATTCAAAGTATATATATACGTGATATTTGTCTCCAAAGTGTTAGTGGGGGCTTTTTCTTTGGTTTGTTTTTAAAGGGCATAACCCCCATCCAGGTAAGGTCAGATCTGGCTACGACCCTGGTCTGATTCTGGGGTTTAATACACAGTTTTTATGGAATTAGGCCTATTCCCTCAAGTAATCTTCACCAAGATTAGCAGCATGGATTAGTTTCCTAAATTTATTCAATTGGATCGAACTTGCATTGCAAGATATAGGCCAACTAAAATTCAAATAGTTTGAAAAAAAACTTCACCTCTATACCAGTGTAATTAATGGACTCACACCTTCACTAATAAATGAACACGTTTAAGTGGATTGGTTGTCAGCCCAGCTATGTTATTGTGTCATGGCCTAAATCTAGCTGGCACTGATAAAATACGCAAAATACTCTATTGGATCTATACATTTAATTCTCAGGCATAGCTGGCCAATCAACCTTAAATAATCTCTCTGTGTACATTATATACATTTTTAAACAGACTGCTTCTTTTTTCCTATCAAATAGCCTATGTTGCGTTATTTTTTTTTTACATTGTTTTTACAATATTAAATGTGATTATATGATTACGTTCTTGTCCCTTTTTTTTAAATTTTAACAAAGGCCCATCGGCGACCTCTAGACCTACATGTCAGTAAAATTCATTCATTCATTTATGAGTATATCTCGAACTGTTCAATGGCAATTAACTTGAAACTTGAGTGTGACTGGCCAGTTCTCACCAGTGGTCAGTCAAGCAGTTTGATTGCCCCTTGCCTCTTATTGGCTGAGACATAGGACAACAGTGACATATTTCCGAAGACTGCAAAACACCAGGCAAAATCGAAATATGGCGGCCTCCGTAGTTCACAACAGCTAATTAATGAAGGATATTCCATTACCAGTGCATATATATACAAGTTGTGAATAGCGTGGATGTGTTTCAATGGACCCAAGCTAACTTCTGAGAGGTAAAGTGCTGGAGACTTTAGTTCCCCCTTCAAGGGGAACACAAGAAGATTTGTATGATGATTTTAAAAGAGTATATTGGTATGAAAACAAGGGTCTAAAAGTCAAATTTAGTATGAATTTTAGCCAATAAAAAGTGCAGTTTGCACAATGCTGGAGGACACCATTATTGCACATGGCACGCAAGGCTGGTGACGTCACTTATGCTTGGATTATATTGAATAATGCAAAATATCAATTTTTTCTTTCTGAGATATCATGGGTCTGCTTCACAAATATTGTGTCATACAGGATAGCATAATTCAATTGTGTGTGTGATTAGGGCTTTACGTCCTGTATTTCTGCACCTGGTGGGTTAATTAGGACAGGCAGAGACCATGGCAAGGAGACAAAGGATGAAACAGCCATCCAACTTAGGATCGACCGGGAATTGAACCCGGGACCCAGTGGTTGGAAGCCCAGAGCGCTACCTCTCAGCTAGGCCCCCACCCCTCACATAATTCAATAGAGTTCGACATGCATGCAAGTTATCGATGTTAAGCTTCCAACGTAGTCCCACATTAAAATAAATTTAAAAGGGGGGAGGGCAAATTTAACATGTATCGGTTTGTCACACACTGCTTAATGTTTCTTATGATACGGATCACAATCTTAAGATCAAACAATTTTCCTTGCAACTTTTGGTGCAATATCTTAATAAGTTAATACATTTCAATCGGCCCCTTTCCCTGTTGATTTGAGATTTGCTTCCTAATCGATTATTTCCAAATGCAGTACACCAATTCAATCACATTTGAAAGCTGCTTGTTATAGGATCAAAGTGGTAGAGGAGATCGGGTAACACACTTCTGTGGATTCTGTAATTTGAACGTTTAAGAATGATTAATGCTCCATCTTGACAGCTACTGTTCGGCTCCAATCCAGCGTCCCAGCTGAGATGCGGACAGCGGGTAACTGTACTTGGGTACTTGGTAACTGTAGAACATGCATGTTCTGAATTGCACAAAATAGACACATGAGACAAAACCTAATGCTGGTTATGTCATAAGAAACTTGTGGTGTTTAAGTGTGAAGTGGTTTTGCATAGCCCTATTAAAGGCAGAAATCATTTTGACAGACACTCCCATGCTTTTCAAAACCAGCTGCCCTACCGTCTCTGAAATGCCATTCTCTGTTCCACGTAAACAACAGCCTTAACAACGCCTAACTGGGAATTTTAGAGATATACTCATCTTCTGTATCTGCTAGTTGGGTTTCGATTTTAAACCACCTTATTTGGAACTAAAATCTTTCTGAAATATGTTTCATGAAACTCTTTTAAGTTTGAATCAAAGACTAAATCGTCATTTCAGGTCATGGATGAATAAATAAGTGCCCACGCAATGTCACAATATGTGAATGATCATATATAGCAATATTCCCGAACACTATATACATGTAGTGTGTTTTAAGTGTGACAAACCAGCATAGTCTGGTTCTAATCCTTTTAGGAAAACTTAGCAACGTTTCCCTCATGAAGCTGCGATCTTGCACGCTTCCATGATGCAGTTAGTTTCATTAAAAACGGCCTTTTAAATTAAACCTACTTAGACAAAGCTAGATAACTTTTGCTATACGAGATGTAGTGGTGGATTAGGGCTATACGTCAGTCCTGTATTTCTGCACCTGATGGGCTAATTAGGACAGGCAATGACCATGGCAATGAGTTGATGAATGAAACAGCCATCCAACTTAGGCTCAACCGGGAATTGAATCCAGGACCCAGTGGTTGGAAGCCCAGAGCACTACCATGCTATACATGCTACCCGACACCAAATGGAACTGTTTGGCTGCAGCTGGCTACTCAAAGCTGGATCTAAAAGCACATGCGGTGCATAAGTTGAGAGCTGCGCATATTTGATGTTTTTTGTTGAATATATGCATTTATATTTTACATACATTTATGAGATATATTAGATATAGTTCATACATTTTACCAAAGTTTATATTTTTTTAGTGGAATATAAGCTGGGAGTAAAGAGAAGCAGCCTTAGCCAGTTATAGCTACAGCCAGGAATAGGTTGCTACAGCTGTTTAGAGTCGACCATATTTATGAAGCTAACTGTACATTAATTATAATATTTATTGTGTTAGTATCTTCTTTGTTGCAAGCAAAAGCATTCATACATGCGAGTTAAAAGTGCGAAAAAAAAGCATTCATCTTTTGTCTTGTGGCCTTTTTAATATGTTAGACTTTTAAGGCAGAATTTATAAAACATATATTTTTTCAACATGAAGCATGCAAATACATAGCTTGAACTTAGGAAAATTATTACAAATGCAATAGCAATTGGTCTTTTGTGTATCTACCTTTATCAAGTGTACCTACCTGTCAGTTTATCCTACTCCTTGACTATATTGAAAAACCGAAAGATTGTAGGACTCCTTTGGCTAAATTGTTTATCAGTGAAGAACTTGATTATTATACTCAAGCAATATTATTATTTTCGATAATCTTATCATAAAATCTGTTTAGGTTCCATAACAGAAGTGTACATACATTTTCAGAGACCTGAGAAAATAAGCTTTCAGAAAATAAATAGTAAGCTTTGCCCACCCAAGGGGTACCACTGGCACAGACTTATAAGTGTGCAACAACTGATAACCACCTCAACAGGGTAGCTTTTAGAAAATACCGCATGACAAAGTCGGAAAAATTGGCCACCTTTTATACAATTGTAAATTTCTTGGAAATACACGTTTTAAAAGTTCGAGTAAACTACTGAAAGTAGGAATTAAGAGGGGGGGGGGGGGAATCCTGCACTGATATATTGCACTGCTGTACCTGTTACACTGCAATTACACCTTCATTAGTTATGGAAGTTCCCCAATTCTGTTGGAGAGACAGATTCCCCAGCAATGCAGTCGTTTGTAGACGAACTAAAAAGTTCCTTTGTGAGTCGCAGAGTTTTTGCCTCGTGGGCTATTTTCTACCCTTTGTTTTTTTGTTTTTTTTATATTTTGTGAGAAGCCTTTTTTTGGGACTGAGGGACACCCTCCCCCGCTGAGCAGTCGGATTGGCTGGGAGTTGCATGACGTCATAACACTCTGAATGCTGATTGGTTGGAGGGGCGTGGCATGACGCCTCTGCAGGGTGTGGGGACTGGGATCTTGTGATTGGCATTGTGGGGGCTAATTAAATTCATAAGAATTCCTTGCTCATATAAGGAGCCATTCGCAGCACAGTCCAGTCGCAGGCAACTTGAAGCAGACGACCTCAGGTGCACCACTCATTCCACAGGTGGGTAGCTTTTATTTGTTTCAATCGCATCAACTTTTGCGTAGCTTTTATCACTTGCAAATGTTGGTTATTTCAGTCATATAGACCCTATATTTGTTGGGCATATACGAATTCTGGTAATTTCGACCAGGTGCATTTGTTGGTTTTTGTAATTAGCTATTTGGTCAGGTCGGCTCATTCATATCACCCATGTGCTTGTAATTAATTATGTAGACCAATTTATTTCTGAAATTAAACTTCATGTATAAAGAATAATTAATGAACCAATTGCATACAGCTATGTGCTGAGAAACATTTTTGACGGGTTCACTGTTTGAGTGGCAGGGGGTTCCAGCTTACCCTATAGGATGATAAGAATCAGTGTACCCCTTCTTGCGCAGATGCTTCTCTTGTGCCTTGCTCACAAATTTAAGAGACAAATCCAATTTCATACACTTGTTGCGTGGTGTACATTTCGTCTGGCGATTAGCTCAGCGCTGCGTCATTCACTCTAGCTAGTAAAGTTAAATTTGCTCTCAAAAATATTTTCACTTTATTCTCTTAGCAACGAAATCAAGAATTTTGGAATGACTCGAAATTGAACAAACTGATGTTTAATGCTGCAGAAATTCCTCTGTACTGTGTCAGAAGCATAGGTACACAATCAAAAAGAGCTAACTTTTATTTAAATCATAAATATATACACTGTGAGATAATTAAAATCATTTCTGCCTCTCTAAGCTAAAAGAAAAGCTGAGAATGTTGTTTTCTCAAATGGGCGAATGGCCTTTATGTACAAATGTAGTTCATGTTTGGCCAATGTGCCCATGAATGATGTGTGCAGACCAGGGTGGGTAATACTGACCTCTGCAATACCCACAAGTTGTCATCAAGGGAACAGAACAGCCTGTTTAAATGAACGTGGTTAGTAGAATAATATTTGAAGAAAAGCCAACAGGCAAAATAAACACATTTCACAGGATAGAATGGCTGCTCCGTCCATATTAGTTTTCAATCTCACAAACTGGTCAGTCGCAGTTAATGTCATGTATGCAAGTAGCATCAGTGACTAAATTCTCATTAGTTAAAATAATAGTAATCAAAGTATCTGCCAAAAAGTTTTTGTGACAATTTGAAAACTGAGCTTTTAATTTAATACTGTGGTCCACGAAGCTACATTTAATTTAGTAACTCATAAGCGCACTGAAAATCTGTTTCAATATCGATGGTTCGGGAGAAACTCGGTAGCTAGTAATTTGTCACACATACATTTCTTTATCACGCAGATGTAATTGTTTGTCACATGCTAATTTCTTTATCACACCTCCACTTGACCGGTCGTTGCCGTGAACTGAGTGGAACCTTTCACAAGGAAAAACGAGTATACAAGTAGGATGAGCAGGTTTCTAATCTTACTCCGCTTACTCTTTCATATTGCCAAAAAATAAACTGGGTGAACGTCTTTTCCTTTAATTGTCAAGACTATGAAGTTTATGATATAGCAAAACGACGGAGTTTTGCAAGTATTAAAGACATCAAAGGAACCTCATTTCTGTAGTTATCGATTGTAAAACTTATTTTCTGTTCTTTGAAATTTATATGAATATAATATTTACCGCTTCAGCATACAGAGCAGCAATTGGGGAAAAATAAACAGAGGGAATCTTACAGATAGATAGATAGATAGATATGGAAAGTGCAGCCCTCTAAGGCAAGATCTTGGGCACTGCTCTCGAAGGTCAATTGGTGAGGCGAGAAAGAGGAGTCCACCCATGTTAAACCTTTACCCCATGGGTGGGATCTTTTACTTGCCTCAGCATAGACATTGAGTACTAGGGACCACCAGTTTAACGTCTCATCCGAACGCCATCCAGCTGAGATGTTGCTCGTGAAGGGTGCCTGTGATTGCCGGGTCCTTCAGAGGAGCAGGTGAGCGTCTTACCGCTAGACCACCCGGCTGCTACTTAACATGCGGGCTGAGAGAGGACCTTGTCCGCTAGCAAAAATGCTGACCGTCTTGGTTTTGATGCGTGTTTGTCAAGTTTAAGTTTATTTCGAGTCCATAATTTCACTATACAGTTTTGAGCTTGTCCTGTTCGATACAAGCCAGAAGACTTTTATTTTTAAATGACTGAAGCTGTCTACCAATAAATTTAAACGGGTTACTGATATCATACTTGACGCGCAAGATTAATGTAAATGATTAAGACAGCCAGCTCGAGACGGCCACATGCTGCTTCTTATGTCACTTAATTAAGGAGTTATGAGGCTGCAAGGAGCCAGTTGGGCTAATAAGCGAGGTTATTGAGGAGATTATTATGGGGCAGCCCTCCTACTATCAGATAAGGGGGAGCGCGTGTCCACTCTGTGTCCACATGGCTGCGGGCAAGTGGCTCTTGCTGGCTCTTCATGCACTAGAACTTGACTACCACCCACTAGGTTGCCCGGCTAAATGCCACTTGTTCCTCAATAGTTTCATTAACTTTATAATATAAATATTTTGTTGACACGGGGCTTCCCCCAACTCCGAGAAACCCCCATCGCAATGTCGGTCACGTCACTTCTACAAGGTTCGGCAATCTCCGTCACTCTCCGCCGACCTACCCACAATTCCCATTGGATTCCCCTGTCACGTGACTGATTCGGACTTTTAGGATGACAAATAATGGTGTGTACAGAGGCGTTGTAATTACCCTTGGGATGGAAGATTGGGGGGGGGGGGGGGTTTCGTCCGACCGCGGGGAGGGGGGGGGGGGGTGCATAATGGCTGAAGGTTCTCCCAGGACCTATTGCGTAATCCCTCGATGAAGTAGTTGCATACGACTGACACTGAATTGGCTCCGGAATCTTAAACAACTGAACAACGATGTTGATGGCTGTTCAACAATGGGTTGAGGTGTGCCTGGACTGGCATTGTGGTCAGCCAGCCAGTTAGTTAGTCAGTTACTCATTCAATCATTCAATCAGTGTTGGTGGTCTCCACAAATGAGATGTCTTATTTCCGGCCCCCTTGCAATGCTCTTTCTCGGCTCTTTCCCATTCCTACGGTGTCCTCCAATTTTCTTGAAGACAAGGCAGAGCGAATAACGGGTCGTAAATCCCTCCTCAATGGCCTTGTAACCATTTCCTGCGGGGAGCAACAGCCGTCAGACCCACCCCCAATCCCAGAATCCTCCCTGTGATTGTCCTAACGACAATGTTGTCAATTTTCCACCCCGGCAAAGACCAAGAAATTAGGAAAACCAATGCAATGCTTCTTAATACTCTTGCATATGCTTTGCACTCATTTTCTGAGACGTTAAATTGCATGGAGGCGCCTTGCACTTGGTGTCTATGCTGAGGCAAGTAAAAAAGCCCACCCATGGGGTAAATACTGTATGTAACATTGTGTGGACTCCAAGCAGCCTTGTTGTCTCATCTTTATGATGGAAGGTGGTCATAGAAGGTGACGAAGTTTTAGACCAGTAGCATTGAATTTTTTCTGGTCTAAGAACTTGATCAATATGTCAGAAATGACTGTATTCGGAAAAAGCCATTCTGTGTTAGTGACGGTAGGTGGTGGGTGGGATTAGGGCTTTACGTCCTGTATTTCTGCACCTGATGGGCTAATTAGGACAGGCAGGGACCATGGCAATGAGATGAAGGACGAAACAGCCATCCAACATAGGCTTGACCAGGAATTGAACCCGGGACCCAGACCAGTGGTTTGAAGCCCAGTGAGCTACCATTGAGATTCATGTCATTTACCCTAACTGGCTTATTTAGTCATGCTGTATTTCAAAACTTGTTTTAACTAGTTGATATTAATAACTAAGGTTAGGTAGCCAAACGACTGATTTCTGAAGTTTTCAATGAATTTGTTAGGCAGACGCATTTGACTTGGAGGTGCAGAATCTCCATACTGGCTTCAGAAGTTTCTTGAGCAAGACGAAGGTCATAACTCCTGCCCCCGCACAGGCTGCCAGGAAGGGTGATTGGCTCTGGCTGTAAATTAGTTAGCATCACCAACTATATTATGCAGCCTCATTCCACGCGCATGCGTCGAAAGGAAGTGACAATTGAACAGGCCCTATTGTTATGTGGGTCAGGTGCGTCATTTGTTAGTCTCGTTATGGTCACAATCAGCTTCGTCTATGACAATTAGGACACGTGGTCTCCTTCGAAAAACTTCCTCCTGGGTAAAATCATAAAAGGAGAGCAACCTCAAGGCTATAGTCAGTTTATGGTACATTACAACAGATTTCATACAAAACTTAATGCCAGAGCGTGTCATGCGAATCCATGTCTCCTATTGGCTGGACTTCCACAGCCTATTGGAGTCCATCAATCGCATGACATCCTCTTTTTTTCTTTTCTTTTTTTAATCCCAAGTTACACACACAAGTCTTGCAAAGCTTTCTTCTGAAATAGCCTGTGAGCATAATGCTGGGTGAGCCCTGCTAGGGGTGTCCGGTCCTGGTTGACCCTGAACAAAGCATCTGGATGCAGGATGAACCCTTGACCTGGCAGCCAATCAGTGGTCCAGTGTGTTGCGGAGTGCCCGAGGCAAACTGCGCTGGACCGGAATACACGCAGTCACTCGAATGGTCACTCGAATGGTCACTCGAATGGTCAGTTTGGTGGTCAGCCCAATGGTCCCCTTGTGTGAAGCCATTTGTCAAGAGAGGGCCATAGTTGGGATGCCAAAGAGTGTTTGTTTGGGACCCACAGACTTTGTATACTACGGAATGCCTGCCACCCTGAAGTCATTCATGGCAAGGTTTTCTTTTTGTGTTTTATTCGCCCTTCCGTCAGGATATATCTTGTTCATGAAGACCAAACTGGAAAGGCCCACAATGGTCAAAGGATAGTAGAGGGTCACAAGTGATGAAGGCGAAATCCCACAATGACACATTTGTATCAGAGTGAAAAGCACTTTGGACAGCCCAGTCACTAAATTAGCCACAAATAGCTGCCTAGGTTTTGTTGCTTTTTGTCGCTTCAAAGAGACCTGCCTACGAAGCCCAACAGGTGCCTAACTCGGTGTAACAGTGTGTAAGTCTTTGGCTGGCTAATCGCTTGACTTCAAGGACTTCTCACTGAATACAGGACTTGTCACTGCAGCTTCAAAGGCATCCGCTTGCAACCCAAAGCACCTGATTGTTCTTGACTTCAACAAAAAGAGCAGCGGCATAACTGACAGTTGCAAAAGACTGAATCACCAACCAGTGTCCACTGAGCTCAGTGACTGGTCATTAGCAATCAATGGGTGGGGTGGTTTTAGTCCGCCCCTACCCCTACAACTGTGCCTTAATGTTAACCATGCCCCACTATGTTCCACCTATCAGGCCCACTTTGTCAACTGTCAGTTGTTAGGCCTATTGGAAGCTGTAGTATGGGGCGTGCATAGGATTGTGCAAGGAGCTGCACTAAAACACACACATATTGATACACTGCAGTCATTGCAGAAGAAGCCAACATTGCTAGCCACTGGAGCACCTGTTTATTGAGTCTTCTCTACTATTCTGCTGTTCTTCAGTTTTCAAGTAACTTTTTGACACAAATTGAGGAGAGAAGTTCATGTCACCAGATACTGGTCATTTGTGGACATAGCTTCGCAAACAAGGGAGGCCAATGCTCCAAAATCAACAATGTTAACAAACTTTAGATTCACATTCTTGCAGTTTCCTAACCCGCCAGCCTCATATTTCTTTCTTCTTTTTTTCACATGGAATCAAAACTTGACCTTGTGAATTAGTTGTCTCGACAGCCCAGAAGAAAATATCAATTAGGCAGTTTGACAGTCGGACATGTTTGGACGCCATTAATGACAACCATCATTCCAGTCCATTCTGCCAAGGGAACTCCACAAGATGCAAGTGAGGGGGGGGGGATACAAATTGCGAATATAAATCGGTTCTTCTTGTTTCTTTCAGTTATGAACAACTACCTGATAGCAGTGACAGCCTGCCTTGCAGCCTGCTTCCTGTGCGCATGCGCAGCTCCCTCTGGCGAGTCACGTGAGCGATTAGCAAAAGAAGAAGTCAGTGCCATCTCCAGCATCCTGGGTCCATTGAAAGAGCTCAATGAGAAGGTCAGTTACAGATCATTCGTCACTTGTCAATCTTTGCACTCCGTGTCTGCATTATCACGCTATGATGCCGAATAAGCATTTTGTTATTTGTCAACAGGTTGAGCTGCTTGTCCAACATGCCGTGGTAAACGCTGAAGACCTGACTCCAGCTGAGGTTGCCAAGAGACAGGTCATTGGTTTTTTTAACAAAACTACTATTTATTGGTCTTGTTTTGAATTATAATGTGACTGAATCGTGTTACCTCGTGTGATTAGAGACAATAAAGAAATTATGCAGCCACTTGGAAACTAAACGTCAGATGACGTCATGTGAATTCAAGACTCCCATTGGTTAAGGCAATCCTGGATCCACATGACGTCCTCTGGAGTTTAGTTTCTAAGACTACAAAATCTGCTGTAAGGTGGTAAAGAATGCCTAATATGTGGTATAACCTCAGGTTTTTACTTTTACAGCAAGGAGCTTGGGACATGGACTATGGCTGGGGCGGTGGCAGGTTCGGCAAACGTGCTCCCAGCAAAAGATACGACATGTACGGCATTGGCGGACGCTTCGGTCGTGACGTCTCCCGAGTACAGCAGGCAAGACAAGCCGACCTCCACCAATAAACAGCGATCGTTCATTGACTGACATAGTTCACAAGCACATTTTGGCTTCGTTAAAAGGGGATATGCCAATAGACAAATTACAGACCACACATTTCCTGCGGTCTAACCAAAATTCACTGTGCATTGCGATAACTATTCTTAACTTAATGACAGCCACATTGATAATGTAAATATTTTGTGTACGTGAAATATAAATTGTTTACAGATGTTAAAATACAAACATTTTCCTACACTTATTTGAGTATGTCTTTTATACTTGGAAAAAATATATAATATATATAGTTCATAAGGTGTAGATAGAGTGACAATCAACAGTTCATACCATTCATCTAAATCGTCAATAGCCTGAGTTAGCAGTCATATTTTTCTATTACAGCTTATTTCACAGACTTAGAATCTACACTCCAGATGATGTCATGTGAATCCAGGACTCCAATTGGCCAAGACAATCCCTCGGCTAAAATGAGAATCCCAGATTCACATGACACTATCTGGAGTTTCCAAGTCTGTAAATTATTCGTTTGAGCTACTACATCAATCGATATTTTTATATCTAACATTATCCGAGATAATACAGCCATTGGAGTTGAT
Source organism: Alitta virens (assembly GCA_932294295.1). Taxonomy (NCBI): domain Eukaryota; kingdom Metazoa; phylum Annelida; class Polychaeta; order Phyllodocida; family Nereididae; genus Alitta; species Alitta virens. Next base: position 24,620,932 of record OW028585.1, on the reverse strand, counting down.
TTAACACAAAAATGAAAAGATATCTAAATGTTTAAGCTTTCATAACTCAATTGCACATCATTTGCTGGTCGACTCGATATATTTAGTTATCTCGTTCACGATTCTTTACATTGAAAAATGCTTGGATATGAACATAAGATAAAACACCTTCAAATATTATACATAACAGTTGACAGGCCTACTTGATTCGGGCTTGCATTTGCACACATGAGACTGACATGACTCACTTCACCTGAAGCAATTAAGCCAAGACAAAGCAATCGGGCCAAATGAAAACGAACTGACTATTCTATTTCCATTTTGTTGCCACAGAGTATTTATTCTCACAACATAGCACTTAACTGTATCGTGTAGATGAACAGAGCCTTTTAACACTACCATTTTCTGCGAATGGTGCTTTTAAGATGGGACAGTTATGTCTGCCTTGATTGTACACTCACCAGTAAGAGAAACTCAACAAGTGGTGCCTATATACTTTTCTTTGAAAAGCGGTGTCTCGTGTTAATGCCTTCCTTCCTGGTACAGGGCCAAGAAGCACAAGATCACTCAATGTTCATAACATTACTCACATTGTATGCCAGTAATCAAGCAATCATCTGAAACTCTATACAAAATGAGTGCAAAAGCCAGCAATAGATGGTGACTGGCACTTGGCTTTCACTGGTTTGTCACTCACCGGTAAATGGTTCAACTGATTTAGACCACAAGATTAAAGGAAAACAATTCAAAGTTTTTTGGTTGGGTCGCATCAAAGGTCTGCAAAAACATTTGGTTCATCCATAGATTTGATTGACAATAAACACTTTGTACATGTACTGTAACTTAATTCAGAATTTGCAACGAAGTCATTGTTGACCTGTATGTGTTATTGTGTGCAATGACGGGCATGACGGTTGCCCTCAGGAAGAAACTCCGGCATGGTTTAATTAGGTTAATCTAGTGGAACAAGATATGACACAGAAAAATTCAAGAAGAAATTGAAATCCCTGCCGACGGCTTAGAGAGATAAACTACCAAGTATCCAAACATTGGACAGCCAGACTCTAAAAAGAAACATCTTTGCATAACATTATATCTATATCCTTTTTTGTCATACTGCCTTGAAAATGCTTCTGCAACACACTGGGGCTCTTGGGGCCCTAACTGCTTAGATCACTCACCTTTTCATGCTATAAGAGGCTTGCCAGGACTAACTGTGAAAAACTTAGATATTTTCTCCATCTTTGGTATGTTTAAAATACATTTTGACTATAAAACCACCTTCTTGCAGCCATAAATCTTGTCTAAAAATATCTTTCACTGAACATTTATCAAGGCATCAGAGACTAATTGACCTAATTTTAGGTTATTGATGGATGAATAAGCAACCATTGAAAAAATGTTTACCTAAATTTCCATTAGTGTTATCCGTTTCTGCTTGGAGATGCATTTCTTGGCTTTTGGTATTTCTTTGACGTGATACCTTGATTTTTTGGGTAAGATGAGGGTAATGTTATGGTCCGTTGAACATACCCCAATGTCATAAAAAAGACCTTAAAGGCACAAGAATTGGTCACTAAAGTGAACTTTTGTTTCTGGGTGGTGGTGGTGGTGGATTAGGGCTTTACGTCCTGTATTTATGCACCTGATGGGCTAATTAGGACAGGCAGAGACCATGGCAATGAGACGAAGGATGAAACAGCCATCCAACATAGGCTCGCCCGGGAATCGAACCCGGGACCCAGTGGTCGGAAGCCCAGCGCGCTACCACTGAGCTAGGCCCCCACCCCTTGTTTCTGGGTCATCTAGAACTTCGATCAGCACCAATACCCCTTTCAATGAAATACAAATATGTTTTTGAATGTATTACAACCAATTTCATAGACTTCGAATCTAAACACCAGCTGCCAGCTGCCAGAGGACAACAATATCATGAGAGGACCGGATTGGCATGACATGCTGCAGAGTTCAGTAGAGTTGACTCTCTGAAAGGGGGAACCATGCAAAGTAGTTCGCCCACCCTCCACCAGGTGGCTACACTATACTGAACAACGACTCAAGGGCTATCAATAGTGTATTGCCTAATATATTATTGTCGCAATGCTCTGACGATTGAGTAGCCTATATGACCATTTGCCAGTGGCAGACGTGATGAATAGCTGACTTTTGTAGTAGTTGGTACAATTCTATTACTTTTGCTTGAGTTTATCACATATATTAAATAAATTTGGCTTATCACATGTACATCATCCATGAGTTTTGCATTTTTTTTTAAAAAGGTTTTAGTTACCACACTTGTAATTCATTGACTTAAAAACTGTATATCATCATTAGTTTTACCTGTTTCAAAGTTTGTTAAATGTGCACACCCAATGTTACTCGTTTCCATTATCCAATAGAAACTATCATTATGTTGAAAGCTGCAATTTCATAAAAGGTGTGTTCAGTCCATTGATCATTTGATAGTAGACAGAAAGCCATGTTTCCTAGAGCAGCAAGTAGAATGATACAGAATGGGTTATTGGGGGATGAGTGTGACGTCGGATATTTGATATTCATTTGATATTCGCAAGGTAAAATTTGTTGGATATTGGATATTCATTTAATACGAGTAAAAGAAAGGCATAACAGTAGACAGAATGACTTTCGAAACACATAGATGGCCGGCCGCAGGGCAAAAAGGGACTTATTTTAGGTAAATCAACCATCATTTTAGTCGCCAGAATCTGCACTTTCTGGTTTTTCAAGTCATAAGTATCAGAACTGGTGCAGTTTCTTTTTTAACAATAGCATATGAAGAAACATCTTCAGTAGTAATTTATAACCAGTTCTTATAATTTCAAATGGCTGCTCGAATATCAAACGAATGTTAAACAGCTAGGTTTGGGGTTCAAATAGACTTGGAAATGGCTGGAAACATGTTTAATGGTCATTTGCAACCACCTTACACTATTCGATAATACCCAGATTCATTGTTGTCCAATATATTATTGCCCATGGAAAGAAACATGAAAGTTGCAAAGAGTGTTTTCAAACCTCAATATAAAATAAAACAGAAAATTACTAAATATCAAACTAAAAAAGATAAAAAACTGTTTGATCTTTCATGATGCTTAGTACAAAATGGTGGCAAAACAAAGATTCCTTGCCACTTGGCTGTTAAATTAGGTTGTTATAATAATTATGAAAGAAATTTAGAATTTTCCTTCAAAATCGGACAGAGAAAACTGTTCTACACAAACGTGAGTGGTTTATGTCTGTGGTAGTCAAATCTTTCATGTGTTCACAAGAAATCTTCCCTTTACAGGGTGCGGCCTAAAAACTTGCACTGGGCTTCTCCTCTTTGGGGATAGCTCTAGGTTACTCAAATGCTCATGAGGTCTTTTAAAAGTTTTGCCACATTTAGTCAGGGGTATAAGCAATTGGTCATTGTGATATTTTTGATCTTGTAATGTCAGACAATATCAATATCTGAATTATTGAGAGGGTGCATGCAGCAGGGCGTGTTCTGAGAGACACATGTCACAGAAGTCAGACTTATGACTGCTTGCATGGTGTCTCTAGTTGAAGAAAAGTTTACAAATTAGAGATTTCCTAGTTAATACACCTCTGAAGCCACCAAAAATATAATATTTGCAGAGAATCCTCCTTCAGTGTTTTCTATACATGCATATGTATATTATGGTATTAGACGATAAGAAGTCAGTTTTGTCAGTTTTGATCCAGCAAGGTCATAAAGTTAAAACAGATATATATAATGGTATTCCAGAGGAACTTTTTGAATCTACAACTAATCTGGAAAAAAGCACATGATTTTCAGGAAGATGGGCCAGTTAGTAAGACAAAAAAGACAGAAATTGATCAGAATCAAAAATGGCACTTTTCACCTCAAAGGTGTGAATGGTCTACCTTCTTATTAAAAATGAATCTATTTGTCCTGTTTTTGGTGGCAAAGGTCAACAAAGGTGACTGTAACACATCTGTATGATCAGTGACATAATCTAGTGCTTGTATAGCAAAGGCCGAAAATCACCCGAAGGTGTGATAAGTGTGCATGTGCTTTATTTAGATCCATATTATCAATAATTTGTGAGGAAACAATAAAATATATTAATAAAGATAATGTAGGACTATAATTACTTTCGTGTGTATGACTGCAGCTGCATGTGATGATTATCACTTGAGACAATAACAGAAGAGGTAGTAGTAGCTGCTGGTGCAAGTTTTTATGCCGCACCCTGTACATGGGTCATTTCTGTCCATCTTCCACATTAAGATGACACTTCATCTAGGTTATGCATGCTGGGAAGAGTAGGCGGACAGAGAACAATCGGCGACAATTGAGTGATATCATACTGGCCAATCATAACCCTAACCCATGCCAAAGATCAGACGGGGGAAACTCCATAAAGTGAGTTAAGAGTATCACAGGAAAACAAATTGAAGCAACTACAGACGGACGGGGAATTTTCCGTCTGGATTTTTAACCCTTACCGGACGCGCCAATGCGAATCCTGCGGTTCCCAGGGACGGGAGTCTCATTCTGGATTCATGAGACTTGAATCCCGCCAGTTTTCAATAACTTCTTACTCTTTATTACTTTATTATGGAGCAATGCATCACTTCTGCTAACCTTGCTTCGCACATGTTAACTTAAGGAGTGTCTCATGAATATGCAGAGAGGCAAAAAATTGCAAGCGCCATCTTGTTGAATGCAATTCGCATGCAAATATTACAAGAGAGGGCAGCACCTTACAGTTTTGAGACCATTAGCTCGGACTGTCAGTCATAGTTAATACATTCAAAGGGTTAGTTAGCCCTTATTGTCGGTTTTTTACCTGCTAAAAATATATCTATCTCTATCTGTCAGAATTAAAAGAGCTGTGTGTGAAAATAACATTTTTCTATGCAATGCAAAATCAATCAAATGTCATTTTTAAAGCCATAATGCTACTTGCTGGACCCTTTTTTGTAATTTATTATTATGGGTGCTTTTATTATAATGAAATAATAATTGATATGCACAGGACATGCATGTGCTAATGAATAACTCGTTCATTCTTATATTAGCCTATAGATGCATAATGAACAACATTATCCAAAATGTTTTAGACTGGTTTCTTTTCGTGTCATAATTATTAAATCATATATATATATATACACACATATATATATATATATTTATAGGCCTGCATATATGGATTTGTATTAGCATGCATGCAACTCAAGTACCAGTGACTGAATTGACTAAAGTAAAATATCCAAACAAGTACTCCAAACTTGGTTTCAATGTTGAGGCACGTAAAAAACCCGACAATGGGATAAATGTGTAACATGGTGTGGACTTTAAATTTAACATTATCATCTCATCATTGCATCTGCCTCATTAATTGCATCGTAGGAGCTGGCAAAACTTCAGCCTAGAAGTTGCATTAACTGACATTGTTCAACTGAAGATCCCGACTTTATACATGTAATGAAGTGCTTAATAAATTAGATTTAAGAGACATGTTCACAAATTAGATTTCTCATAAACTGTAGTACAAATTAAATTGATTTATAAACTTTATTTACACCAGACTTTGATAAAGTGTTTCTGAAACAAAAAATATAATACATTTATGTTTTTTTTTTCTACAAATAAAGGACACATTTTACAACATGTATACATTAAATTTAAGTATTATACAAAAATATGTATTAATAAATATTGATTTCAATATATATATATAAATTATTGTTCATATATACACATTTTACAATGCCATAGACTAAAGCCCATTTCACTCTGTCTACTGCTCGGGGGACGTCCTTCGGCCACTCAGCGTGTGGTCTACGAGTGAAGGAGGAGAATGCCACGGATTGTCGACGGAAGACAACGGCAGACCAAGGAGGTCCACCGAGCATTTAACGAGCTGTACAAGTATACACAGATGGACAGTCTCCCCTGTGTACCCACGAGTTAGCACAAGTGACTGCGAATTGTCACAGACGTACGTAGAACGTACCTAGAATGCTCACCGTCGGACCCCCGAGCGAGTACCAAGTAATTTCAGATTGATTCCAGTAATAATGTAAATTTACTCGTAGAACGTTCGCCAAATATTTAAAATATGCATATGACTTAGATCTCTAGCACCTAATCAGGTCTCGGGTGTTAAAAAAATGTTATGTCCTAATTATTCATTTCAGGCAACTAATTAAGTCATGCAAAATATGCTAATATCTGTTCAGACTATGTTGTGCCATATCTAAAACTGCATTTCATTATATTACCAACTCATTAAAGGTCCTTGCTGCATAGCCAAAGTCTCACCCCTTTGTAGTGGGCGGATCAGGGTAGATAAGTAAATAATGCTAACCCCCCTGTATGTACCCTCTGATGTTTACGCACTTTCGAAATCGACATCTATCCACATATTTCTTCCTTTTCAGCTGCTCGTGCAGTAACATTTTTGTTCTTTGTGTTAGGAAGTGATGAACAGGCAGATGACGTCATGGACTGCTTGGCCAATGGGAGTTCAGGAGTCACATAATGTTGTCGCCAGTTTAGTTTCCAAGTCCATGAAATGTTCAATACAAAAACATAACAGCCGTTCTCATAGGTTGGAAACTAAAATAAACATAGCGCTGCTCTTCAGCAAACCTCAGCGAACGTGCAGCAAAATTATTGTTGAAGTTTATGCATGAACCAGATAATGGCCTTTATATCATTTAATATGATATGCTGGCTACATAGGTAAATATTTATCAAATTGTTTTATGAATGTTGACTTCTTAATTTAATACCCATCCTAAAATATGGAGATAGGCCCTCTCAGTCTGGAGGTATCAAAAAATTTAGAATTTTTAATGCTAACCTGACTTGTAAACACTTTCAAAGTCTTTCAAAATTGACAGCTATTGACATATTTCTTCCGTTTCAGCTGCTGGTGCAGTAACATTTTTGTTCTTTGTGTTAGGAAGTGATGAAGAGCCAGTTTTCTTTGTGGTTAATTAAAATTTGGATGTGCTTACAAGGCTCATTTTTTGCTCTTTTTCAAGATATTGACAGCAGTTTATGTGTATTGGTTGTGTTTACAAATAAGTGTTAATGGCTGATCAAAATGAACTTTTCTAAACTTTGATGTGGATGAATTGAATAGTAGCTGAATGTCTTGGATGCATGTCCTAGACCATCTAATCTGTAATGTCCATCCAACACTAATATTCACACATCATAAATCTCAACCTGCAGGTATAGTACTACTCAACATGATGAATTTTGAATTTAACTGAACTGTTGGCTACAAAAAAAATAAATTGGGAAAGGACAAAATATAAATTTGCTTGTCTTTGAGATAATTATAGCTTCTAATGTATCGGAGCAAGTTCTGGATTTAATTTATTAATCATGAATTTGACTACAACTCCTGGAATAAGTCAAATGATTTTAACCTCCACAACAAACCAAGACATAACCAATATATCACTGTTAAAGAGCTAGGTTCACTTCAGTTGCTTTGAAAATAACTCTTACAAGTACCATCACTCTACACTGTATATTATCTAAAAGATGTTGCCTCATGCATGGCTAAATATGGATATATTGCAAATCAGCTGTCGCCCGTATCATTAAATGTTTTCTAGATGATGCGTTATGGTTGTGCCCTGATTGGATTGAACCTCATTGAACCATTCTTATATTTCTCTCAGAGACACTGTCCCAGCTTTGCAACAACTTTGCCTCCTGCTCAGGCATACGTATGTTGTCATTGTAACAGTCAAAGTGCTAAATAATAATGAGCGAGTCTATATTTGTATATCTGTGAGGTGAAAAGCATGATAGCTGGAATAGTCCAGTATGAAGTGACAAATCTGCTGAAGATGATTATACCTAAGCATGCTGAAGATTTCCAAAAAGCAAAATAATCTAGTATAACTGTAGCAATCACAAGTCCAGAATAGAATAGCATAGAATGAAATAGAATGAAATAGAATAGAATATATATTAAAGTCTCACCTCAACAATCCACAGCCTAAAACAAGAATTAAAATGCCGAGCCAGTACAAACTTGTTGGATTTGTGAACTGTGAATTATTCAGTAGAACTGCCAAAGAGCTTGTAAGTGCCTTAGCAGCAGTCAAACAGTGTTCCTCTAGGGCCTTTATATAGTTTGAAAATTAATAATTTCAAGAAAGAAACTGAAATCCTACGAGCTTGGGATACATTACAGGATGAACTTGAACAACAAGGGAAGCAAGGTCCTTGTACTATGTATACTTCTGTCAAGCACTGATTGATATTTCAACTTGATTGTGTTAGTACTGTGTCACTGATTCATGTTAGCATTTGTAAATAGCCTTTGCAACAGATTCAGATCTATTTATTCACAAAACAAAATATACGCAATTTTTTAATCAAATGAGTTTCAATTCAGACAACTGTTTTGTCAGGAGACCTCACTAAGATAGTCAAGCTATCGCTATCGTGAGGCCACCTGTGGAGGATTCAAGTAATAAACAGAATTATTTCATGATAATGTAATGTTCTCATTAATTCAAATTACCCTATAGTTGTTCCCATTTACGATACAAACAGAAAAACATATATATAATGTAATAATACAGATATAAAGCACACTAATAGGGGAAGATCATTCACAATATTCATAGTTATTGAAAGCATTAACAATCTCCTGTCTATCAGTAACATTTCGACCATTTATTAAGAAATATTCAGGAAAATTACTCTTCTTTTGAGTTTTTTTTGAAATTAAATTCATCATACTCCATATTTTCTTCATATCATTTGTACAATTATGAAAATAGTGTACAAAATATGTTTTCATAATATTGCTTTTTTTGCAAATCGTATGCTTTTCTTCAAACTTGCATAATTAATGTTTGGATTTGTGTTCAGGTCTCTCAGAAAACTGTCATTATTTATGTCTAAGAGAACTGATAACTCTTGTCTAAGATCTGATAATCCTACATCTAAATTACATGGAGCATTAATATATTTTTCAGATTTCTTTGGTTGATTAATGAAATCTTGCACTGTAAAATAAGGATAATGGTCAGAAATTCCACTGAGAATTATTCCACTAGTGCAGTTCATAAATCCCTCTGTAATTTTATGAAGGAAGTTATCTATTAAAGTACCATGCATGTAGGTAAGTCTCTGCAACATAATTTTTGGAAAGTAACCATGGGCAATATTTGATTCCAAGAATTCATTTATGTATTGGTTATATGCAAATTTCAGAAGATCGAGGTTAAAATCTCCAGCAATAATTACAGACTTTTCTCTAGTTAAAATTGTGAAGATGTGGTAGAGATCATCAATGAATGCAACTATATTGTCTACATTTGATCTTGGGGTTCTATAAATATTACCCATGACTATCTTCTCATTGACTGGTATGGAATTACTCTGGGATTCTAAAGAAATTTCTCTAAAAAGACCGTCCCATGACTGGCTATCTGGGAGAGACAAAACAGAAAATTTCAAATCATCAAATAAGTACATTGTAACTCCTGCATGTACACTGCAGGATCTTGGCTGTGGCTGTGATATTAACTTATAACCAGGGGTGGGTGGGGTGATTAGGGCTTTATGTCCTGCATTGCTGAACCTGATGGGCTAATTAGGACAGGCAGAGACCATGGCAATGAGACGAAGGATGAAACAGCCATCCAACTTAGGCTCGACCGGGAATCGAACCCGGGACCCAGCGGTTGGAAGCCCAGAGCGCTACCTCTGAGCTAGGCCCCCACCCTAACTTATTACCAGGAATTTGTAGAAGAGATAAATCATGATCTTCTGACAACCAAGTCTCCTGCAGACAAATAACATGAGGGATACACTTAAGTTCAGTCAAGTGATCTAAAAGCACTTTTAATTCAGTATATTTAGCATTAAGAGATTGGCAATTCAGACTAATAATTTTATTTTATCATGTTTTGTCTTTATCATATATATCAGTGATTCAATTTCATAATAAGGTAATGTACCTAAAAGTATTGGTTCATTAGTTTCATTCATTAGGTCCTGATACCTCCCTTCAATCAGACTGCTCAAGGAGTAAGGTGAATTTGCATTTTCTACCCCTAGGACTTCATCTACATTAGTCGTTTCGACTTTAAAATCATTCTAAGACTATTTTCAAAGAAATCATCATAAGTGGGAACAGGTTGGAAAGAGTTGAGAAGATGTCTTCCTGTTAAAAATGGAAATACATAATCGGATTGATCTGAGATCTGACAACAAGGTAATCATTTGTTCAAAACACAAAAAGGCAAAATGATGAAGATGAGATCATAAAAAATAGCAAATATAGTTAGTGAGAGGAGGTATGAGATGCCCCAGCATATTTAGATTATGTATTAGGTAAAAATTAGTCTAAAACAGAATACTTAGTGTTAATAGTAGTCGATGAGTGGATCCAAGGTTATGTAATGGAGAATAACACTTTAAAAACGGAGCAAAACTATACATTCAATATTCATACATGCAAAAAAATGCAAAATATAATTACATATTTCACAAGAAAAGCTAGCAACTGTAGGTAATAATAAAAATCCGACTTCGTAAAATGCATATTGAAATCGAAAGTCCAGGGACTGACATAGTCAGTCGGATGTCAATCGAAGTGTATTTCTGTATATGAGTATTGATTTCCTTATATTCATATATTAGTTCAGAATTTTCCATATGCACATCATTTTAGACAGTTTAAATAATCATGTGATATGTATGGTAACAGTATGTGTTACGGACAGTGCATTACTCACAATTGTACATCTTGTAAGAATTTCATAAGAATGGTGAATCAATATGTATTAATATAGCATATTATCATAAAGTATAATCTATAGAACACACCAAACGCTTATCAGAATGACATATATTCAATCCATTCAATTTCAAGAGCATGATAAATCACAGAGGTTTACATCACACTCAGGTGTAACTCTTTGGATATCATATCATAGTTAGCACACACCCACGAGCTTACTCAAATAATGACATATCACCGTAACATGTTATTATACATGTAAACACATTTCAAGAAGATAATTAAACCAGATCATAATGGTCATGGTCAAAGCACACAAATAAGTGATTTTTCCAAGTTTCAGAAGAATGATAAACCTCAAATGTTTTCATAGACACCCATAGGCGTAGGAGGCACCTTTCTTTGGGGAGGGGGGGGGGGGGGGCAAAGGTCATCTTGGCCGAATTTTAAGGCTTTTATTAGCAGCCCCTTTATGCCCGAATTTTTCAACTTTTTGCCCGAAATTTTTGGCCCCTACCTCCTACGCCTATGTAGACACCCAGGTATAACTCCCGAAAAACAATCAATAATATAGTCCGGCAAACAGGCCAGTTCAAAGTACATGCTCAACTGCTTATACAACTGCTTATATGAGTAATATATCGTATCATTGTAGCCCGCAATAATACATATAGGCAAATTTAAAGAGAATGATAAAACCAAATCGCAATGGTTTACATCACGCTAAAGTATTTTCCGTGAAATAACATATCATATTCAAGCACTATACCAATATCATACATCATCATTTGCATTCAGTCATATATCCGATCGAACCTCGGGCTTGAGAATACCCATTATCAGCGTGAATATAAATTATGTCATAATATAAAGAAACTAGGTGGAAGTACATCCATCTGTATGCATGTGTATAGCATGATCAATAAAGCCAATCAACTGGATGATCTAGTTATAAAGCCCCGTTCCCACATAGCCGAGTTTCTCGTAGTCAACTCGTAGTATTACGTAACACGCCTCTCGGGCCCAATTCGTACTAAACTCTGCGATTACTCCTCGCACTCGAGAGATGTTCGGCGAGAAACTCCTCTGACTCGTAGCGAACTCGTGAGATTTGGAGCCGAGTATGCCGAGTATCCCGAGTATGCCGCGCTGCACGGCACACTCGGCGGATTTTCCAGGAGTTCAAAAACTCGGCCACGACTCGCCGAGTTACTCCTCGAACTCGCCGAGTTACTCCTCGAACTCGCCGAGTTACTCCTCGAACTCGCCGAGTTACTCGGCGCTAATTTCACTCGTATTACACTCGGGGGGGATGTTCAGGAGTGCGAGGAGTAACTCGGCGAGTTGTAGGAGTAACTCACCGAGTTGTAGGAGTAACTCACCGAGTAACTCGTCGAGTTCTACCTTTAGTACATGCATCATCAGAGTAGGGGGTCGTATATAATATAAAAGGCCGCTGCTCCTATAATATTAGTCCGATTTTCGTCAAATAAAGATTGTTTTGTAGTATAATTCATAGTGACTCCATAGGTATTTTCGGATTGAAAATAGACCAAATATTAAGCGAGATATTCGTCTGAGAAGGCAGCTTGGTTGGCGGAGGCAAACAGTGGTGCTCTCGCAGACGTCCGCGCCCGGACTGTATCAATGCAGGTAAGGCTGAGCGCTCCCCTAATATTGGTCCGATTCTCGTCAAATAAGACTGCATTTTAGTATAGTTCACACTGATTCCATACGTGTTTTCGGATCGAAAATATACCAAATATTAAGCGAGATATTTGTCTGAGAAGGCGGTTGTCTGGCGGCGGCTGCTGCTCCATTTATATTATTCCGATTTTCGTCAAATAAATATTGAATTATAGTCGAGTTCATACTTATTCCACACAGATTTTCAGATTGAAAATAGACCAAATATTAAGCGAGATATTCCACACAGATTTTCAGATTGAAAATAGACCAAATATTAAGCGAGATATTCGTCTGAGAAGGCAGGTAGTCTGGCGGCGGCAAGGTGCTCTGTGTATGGCCCTGACTTGAATGGTGTAGTCAATATTTTTGACCATTTTATATACATTGTTTGGATGAGCTTTATTGCAATTCATTTCTACTCATTCTGCCAACTGCCATGACTGTTATGTCAATTGCTATTAGCATTTTGAATGATACAAAGAATGGGAGTAGAGAATACAGCAAATTCAATACATGTGTCAATTGCCTAATTGCCTAAATTGGGGTTCTTTGACCTGTCATTTCATGGTTTGTTCAAAGATGACACAGTAATATGACATTGTCTTGATTGTCATTCACAATTACAAAAATATGTAATTGCTTTCATTAATTAAAAGCAATATATTTAATTGTAATTACCAGGCAATGATTATATTTGTATAACTTTCTTATCTTTTTGTGTTAATTTGAATCTTATTGTGATATTATGATCAGTATAAATTTGTGTATATTTTGTAAAATTTAAATCTAATATTGATATTGTAATTAGTATTTGTGATTTGATCTGTGATTTTATTTGCTATCTTTAATTTACTAATTATACTGGTGCTCCCTCAAGCGTCCGCGCCCAGACTGTATTAATGCAGAAAGCTAAGCGCTTCTTTAAAAAGCTACTGCTCCCTTAATATTAGTCCGATTTTCGTCAAATAAAAATTGTTTTGTAGTATATTTCATAGTGACTCCATAGGTATTTTCGGATCGAAAATAGACCAAATATTAAGCGAGATATGCATCTGAGAATGCAGGTAGGCTGGCGTCAGCCTATCATTCGACGGGTGACTCGTCGCTGTCGTAGCTACCTTGCTTCACCCGGCGAGTCACTCCTACAACTCGGCGAGTCACCCGCCGAGTCACCCGCCGAACCCGCCGAGTAACTCGGCGAGTAACCCGCCGAGTCACTTTTTCCGCCAGAATTCGTCGCCAACTCCTCGAATTTGGGAACGGGGCTTAAGACGCTCGCCTGCTCCTCTGAAGGACCCGGATTCAATTCCAGGCCCGGGCACCCTTTCATGAGCATCATCCCAGCTGGATGTCGTTCGGATGAGACGTTAAATTGGTGGTCCCTTGTACTCGGTGTCTATGCTGAGGCAAGTAAAATATCCCACTCATGGGGTAAATGTGTAACATGGGTGGAATCCTCCTCTCTCTCTCTCTCTCTCTCTCTCTCTCTTGCTCTCTCTCTCTCTCTCTCTCTCTCACCTCATCCATCAACCCTCGATAGTGGCAAGAACTTGCCTTAGAGGGCTGCACTTCCCATACAATACAATACAATAAATCATAGTCAAAAGAGGCTTAGTACACACCCACATAACCATCAATTCATAATCCTGAGATCAAGTAAATTCATATACAGTACATATTGTAATCGAATATAAGGTGTTAATATTTGACTAAAATATAGTATTTAAATTAGATTTTACGCCATACATCTATTCTTCACCTTGGAATGGGCCCAGAAAGGCAGAGAAAGTTACCTATAAACAGGCATTAGATGAGATTCACAAGAATTAAACTTTTTCATTCCTAAATGCATACATTGGTGAAATTCATAACTCACAAATCTTTTTCACTCAGAGTTGAGACATAAAATTATCATAATTTTGCAGTAATGCAAAAATAATCCTTATAAAGATATATAATAAGAACATTGAATTTGGCCATCGAACATCAGCATATTGTATGAAATTCACAAGATGTCACACACTTTTCATAAAATATTTAGTTTCATTAGCATATAAAATTTTGAGATAAGTGTGAGAGGACCTAACATCTTATGTCATAGTCAACTGTTAAACTGCATTTGTGCCCATGTTAGAAAGTCAGCAACTCCCGTATCTATTCCAGTATCTTACCCATATGGTTATGACCATTCCAGGCACCAGTATTTAGAGCCAGTGAATTAGTCAATGCCATTCCAGTGCCCCAGAATTTATCGGAAGAGGAAGTTTCCCCTAGTTTTCGCCTGTATTGAGTACCACCTTCTTACAAACTTCATCAGTTTGAAATTTATTTCCAACCCTTTCTTCATAAGTGTGTGTGTGTGATTAGGGCTTTACATCCTGTATTTCTGCACCAGTTGGGCTAATTAGGACAGGCAGAGACCATGGCAATGAGACAAAGGATGAAACAGCCATCCAACTTAGGCTCGACTAGGAATCGAACCCGGGACCCAGCGGTTGGAAGCCAAGAGCGCTACCTCTGAGCTAGGCCCCCGCCCTCCCTTTCTTCATAATGGTAGGTGCCTTGTTTTGCGATGTGTCCTCATTTACACCTTTGATTTGGTAAGATAGCGACTTTGCATGACTTGCAGATTTTGAAGACATAATTTTGAAAGCTGTATATTCATCGTTGAACAATAAAGCTTTATGATGTAGATATTGTTGAGATGAATGGTAAGTACATTGGACAAAGGGCTCCTTTCTTCAAAAAACACCACAGCATTGTCATCACTTTTGCTGCAGGTTGCTACAGCTTTCAAAGGGTCGGGTGCCTGATCTAAGCTTTCCAGATCGAAAGTCTTACCATCAATCACCAGTTCATCAAATTTCAAATGCGACTGCATCTTTAATTTCCATGCTGCCAAGTTAATTGGAAGAAGGGATTTACGTTTTTGGTAAATTTCATTAGAAAAGTGTTCTTCAATGATAATCTTCTTGTATTTCAGTATGGTGGTCGAGGAGTACACTTCGCGCTCTCGTGGTTTCATGGGGAGACAGTTACTTTCGCACCATGACAGTCCGAACTTTCGTGGCACGACAGTGCCAATTTCGTGCCATGAAAGTTACCCATTTTCGCACCAGAAAAGTTCCAACTTTTGTACCATGGGAGTACCAACTTTCGTACCACGAAAGTACCAACTTTCGTGGCACAAAAGCACCAACTTTCGTGGCACGAAAGTTACCACTTTGCCCCCCTCAAGGGCGGTTTAAGCTACTAATCACTGTAAATATTGAATGTACAGAGATTTCATGCCGATCCACAGAAGCCTATATCATAGATACATCTTATAAGACCAAGAGCAATGCTATACATGCAATATTAATCGAAGTAAATGACAAAAAAACAATCAGCAAGGGACTAGACACCCAGGTGTCCCAAGTCCCCTCTCGTGCAGTCTGGGAGCTTAACTTTATCTAGAATACTGGTTAATACCTTTTTGGCAATGTGAGTTCTTAAGCTGCTAGTTGTTTTAATATTGTATTTCTACAGCTTTTAATTTGTGTACAATATTGGTTTATTATGGTATACCTACATAATGCACACCTGAAAGGTTTCTTATAGATGTGACAAATAATGCATTCTTGTATGGGAGGAGGAGGAGGAGGAGGAGGAGGAAGAGGAGGAGGAGGAAAAGGAGGAGAAGGAAGAGGAGGAGGGGAGGAGGAGGAGGAAGAGGAGGAGAAGGAAAATTTTGCCAATCTTACAAAGTTGCATACCTGCTGTTAAGTGAATCAGCCTTCACTTTTGTGGTGCGAAACCTACACTGTCGGGGCACTGTATGCCTATTACTTTCGTGGTACGACAGTATACTATCACTGTCGTGGGGCGAAGGTTTCATGGTGCGAAGGTTTCGTGGAGCGAAGGTTGCCCTATCATAGTCTGAAATTGTGAAACCACGAAAGTAACCTCCTCGGCTTCCATATTTCAGAGAAAACCTATTTTCAAAAACCTTTTGCCTATCACCAAAGAAGTGGAAACAGCAAACAATAGGATATGGGGTTTTACCAATTTTGATTCTGTGACATCGTACTATCCTAACAGGTTAGGAGTCAGGGATACCCATTTTAGCTATAAGATCCCATACAATTTGTTCACAATTCTCGTTTTCAGAGTGGCTGACATTTATGAACATGAGATTGTCTCTTCGCAGAAAGTTATCTAAGTAAGTACTGTTCTTTTTCAGATTTGTCACCTCAGTGTTCATACTTTCTAGTTTTTGCTGAGATGTGCTACCTCATTCTCAGCAATTTGTAGTTTTTCTTCAAGAGTGGTGACCCTTTCCTCGACATTCTCAATAGTATCAGTGTTAGCCTGGACCCATTCTAAAGCCTCATAGGCTGTCTCGCGAGCCTGGTCAACATCTGACTGTAGAGCGGTGGGTGGGTGATTAGGGCTTTACATCCTGTATTTCTGCACCAGTTGGGCTAATTAGGACAGGCAGAGACCATGGCAATGAGACAAAGGATGAAACAGCCATCCAACTTAGGCTCGACCAGGAATCGAACCTGGGACCCAGCGGTTGGAAGCCCAGAGCGCTACCTCTGAGCTAGGCCCCCGCCCTATCTGACTGTACAGCCCTTAGGGCTTGTATTTCATTCCGAGATCAGCTGTTGGAAAACAGCCACTGGAATATTCATAGTGCCCTGCTGAGGCAATTTCTGAGTAGGATCGTCTCCTACTGACCACATCGCAGGGGGAACTACAGAGTCAGTTTCCTGTGTATGAGATAGGGTCAGAGGAGCTAGTTATTGTCTCAACTAAGAACATTGTCCCTAATTCCGTAACTGTCTCCTCAACAGGAGACACCATGAGACCAGCTACATTACTTTACTTTCGAAGAGTTATAAAAGACTCATCTTGCTGAACAGAAGTTATTTCAATAGACAATTTGTTCGAATGCTACAGTAAATTGCCTCCAGGTAACACGTTTTGTCTAGGGCTAAGAACAGCTCATACATCTACAAGATGGAGAAATCCCTTTTTTCCACAGTTCAAAATATTGATACCAGAGTAACCAAACAAAACAAAACCAAACACTTGATATTATTAAACAGAATCACAAACAAAAACACCACAGCTTTGGAGATTCAGGCAGCTTAGTGAAAACTCCTAGGGATTAACAAAATAGAAACAAACTGTGAACAGAAATCAATTGGAAAGACTCTGGTATCAATTAGACCCTGTTCAACAATTAATCTTTTTTGCCAGTGCCACCAAAAAAAAACTATATATAAATATATCAAATAGTACGCAAAATAGCTATATATCGTAATATACAAGATAAACAAAAAATTGCACAAAAAATACATTTATATAGTGAGTGTTACAATTTAGATTCAAATATCAATGTCTTAAATAGACACCAATAATGACTTTAGAACTATTTCATGCAGTATTAAAATAATTTAGAAAATAACTGGTAAAGCCCCGTTCCCACATAGCCGAGTTACTCGTAGTCAACTCGTAGTATTACGTAACACGCCTCTCGGGCCCAACTCTTACTAAACTCTGCGATAACTCCTCGCACTCGAGAGATGTTCGGCGAGTAACTCCTCTGACTCGTAGCGAACTCGTGAGATTTGGAGCCGAGAATGCCGAGTATCCCGAGTATGCCGCGCTGCACGGCACACTCGGCGAATTATCCAGGAGTCCAAAAACTCGGCCATGACTCGCCGAGTTACTCCTCGAACTCGCCGAGTTACTCCTCGAACACGCCGAGTTACTCCTCGAACTCGGCGAGTTACTCGGCGCTATTTTCACTCGTATTACACTCGGGGAGACGTTCAGGAGTGCGAGGAGTAACTCGGCGAGTTGTAGGAGTAACTCACCGAGTTGTAGGAGTAACTCGCCGAGTAACTCGTCGAGTTCTACCTTTAGTACATGCATCATCAGCGTAGGGGGTCGTATATAATATAAAAGGTCGCTGCTCCTATAATATTAGTCCGAGTTTCGTCAAATAAAGATTGTTTTGTAGTATAATTCATAGTGACTCCATAGGTATTTTCGGATTGACAATAGACCAAATATTAAGCGAGATATTCGTCTGAGAAGGCGGTTGTCTGGCGGCGGCTGCTGCTCCATTTATATTATTCCGATTTTCGTCAAATAAATATTGTTTTGTAGTATAATTCATAGTGACTCCATAGGTATTTTCGGATTGAAAATAGACCAAATATTAAGCAAGATATTCGTCTGAGAATGTAGCTAGGTTGGCGGAGGCAAACAGTGGTGCTCTCGCAGACGTCCGCGCCCGGACTGTATCAATGCAGGTAAGGCTGAGCGCTACTTTAAAAGACTGCTGCTCCCCTAATATTAGTCCGATTCTCGTCAAATAAGACTGCATTTTAGTATAGTTCACACTGATTCCATACGTGTTTTCGGATCGAAAATATACCAAATATTAAGCGAGATATTCGTCTGAGAAGGCGGTTGTCTGGCGGCAGCTGCTGCTCCATTTATATTATTCCGATTTTCGTCAAATAAATATTGAATTATAGTCGAGTTCATACTTATTCCACACAGATTTTCAGATTGAAAATAGACCAAATATTAAGCGAGATATTCGTCTGAGAAGGCGGTTGTCTGGCGGCGGCTGCTGCTCCATTTATATTATTCCGATTTTCGTCAAATAAATATTGAATTATAGTCGAGTTCATACTTATTCCACACAGATTTTCAGATTGAAAATAGACCAAATATTAAGCGAGATATTCGTCTGAGAAGGCAGGTAGTCTGGCGGCGGCAAGGTGCTCTGTGTATGGCCCTGACTTGAATGGTGTAGTCAATATTTTTGACCATTTTATATACATTGTTTGGATGAGCTTTATTGCAATTCATTTCTACTCATTCTGCCAACTGCCATGACTGTTATGTCAATTGCTATTAGCATTTTGAATGATACAAAGAATGGGTGTAGAGCATACAGCAAATTCAATACATGTGTCAATTGCCTAATTGCCTAAATTGGGGTTCTTTGACCTGTCATTTCATGGTTTTTTCAAAGATGACACAGTAATTGCTATTAGCATTTTGAATGATACAAAGAATTGGTGTAGAGCATACAGCAAATTCAATACATGTGTCAATTGCCTAATTGCCTAAATTGGGGTTCTTTGACCTGTCATTTCATGGTTTGTTCAAAGATGACACAGTAATTGCTATTAGCATTTTGAATGATACAAAGAATTGGTGTAGAGCATACAGCAAATTCAATACATGTGTCAATTGCCTAATTGCCTAAATTGGGGTTCTTTGACCTGTCATTTCATGGTTTGTTCAAAGATGACACAGTAATATGACATTGTCTTGATTGTCATTCACAATTACAAAAATATGTAATTGCTTTCATTAATTAAAAGCAATATATTTAATTGTAATTACCAGGCAATGATTATATTTGTATAACTTTCTTATCTTTTTGTGTTAATTTGAATCTTATTGTGATATTATGATCAGTATAAATTTGTGTATATTTTGTAAAATTTAAATCTAATATTGATATTGTAATTAGTATTTGTGATTTGATCTGTGATTTTATTTGCTATATTTAATTTACTTTAATAACCCTGATGAGTATCATGAGTATAACTCGTCGACTTTACGAGTTACTCCTGGTACTCGGCGAGTTACTCCTGGTACTCGGCGAGTTACTCCTGGTACTCGGCGATTTACTCCTCTAACTCGCCGACACTCTCCTCGAAATCGTTCACTAATTGGCTGCAACTTGGCGAGTCACTCCTGGTACTCGGCGAGTCGCTCGCTGAACCCGCCGAGTAACTCGGTGAGTAATTCGGTAATTCGGCGAGTCACTCCTGGTCACTTTTTGCGCAAAAATTCGTCGCCAACTCCTCGAATTTTGGGTGTTACGTAATTTTTGTTATTACTACGAGTTGACTACGAGTAACTCGGCTATGTGGGAACGGGGCTTAAGTCCTTGGAAGCTCATTTCAAATTTGAAAAAAAAATTACATAAAAGATACCATTTGAATGCCATCCATCTTGTTCTAATACAAGTTAAAAAATGATGCTCCATTTAATCACCCATAATTGTTGTTCTACTTTGTTTCACTGTTTCTTGGATTTAGTTTGTGTTTGTGATTTACCTGTTTAAGTGTTTTGTCTCATGGTATAATTGAGTTATTGACCACGGGAGAGACAATATGGGATTTGTCACACTCGGGTGCTTCCCTCGCGCGATAAATCATATGTCGTCTCTCCCTAGGTCAATAACTCACACAATACAAAAGGATCAATGTGAAGATTGTGTGTTATGATGTTAATGAAAATTGCTAATGTAATGTTTAATATCAATTTAAATGTGTTTGTGAATTTTGTCTCTGATCATAATTATGAAGCTTTACTCCAAGTTGTGATTACTATAATTGTATAATCGTTTAAGTAGACGAATGCAATGAAATGATATAATATATTAGTGAATGGAGTTTGTGTTTTCTTTCAAATTGACAGATCAGGATTCCAACATCCATTTTCAAGTATTGTAGCTGGACCTAGTATGGAAAGACTAAGTTCACTTTGAAACAAATCAATGAAATATTGCGATTTGTTTGTCCAAAGAAAAGAAGAATACAAGAAAGTTGAAGCTGAATTAATTGAGCAAATAAGGTGGATAACAGGATGGCTAAAAATTTTTTTTTAAATATATACATCTGCAATATCACATCACATCACAGGAGTCTTAGCACAGTTTAGTTACTTATATTTCTATTGTCAAGACGACCAAATTAAAATTATCACGAGATATTTCATACGAAGATCCATGTTAAAATACAGTCAATTTTTAAAACCAAAAATTATTCCGATACTTTAGACTTAAAATATAAGTGTGAATTTTATTAGCAGTAACGAGCAACTTCGGATGAGATGTTAAATTGGAGGTCCGTTGTACTGATGCAAGTAAAAGATCCCACCCATGGGGTAAATGTGTAACATGGGTGGACTCCTCTCTCACCTCATCAATCAACCCTCGACAGCAGCAAGAACTTGCCTTAGAAGGCTGCACTTTCCATATCTATCTATCTATCTAGCTAGCTAGCTATCTAGCTATCTATCTATCTAGCTATCTATCTATCCATCTATCCATCTATCTATCTATCATAATTCATCACACCAACCTATATAATAAACCTTTAACATCTTAAGCCACTGTCACACGAGCCGGTTTTGCCGTAGTGAACCCGTAGAGTGACGTAACGGTTATGTAACAGCTCTTTCCGCCGGTTTGGCGACATGTTTTGGCAGCAAAAAGGGGCGGGGCAGCACCCGCCGGGTTACCCGCCGGCTGCCACGGGTTACCCCCCGGCTTTCACGGGTGCCTCGCGGGTTCTACGGGTGACTCGGCGGGTTCTACGGGTGACTCGGCAGGTTCTACGGGTGACTCGGCGGGTTCTACGGGTTAAGCCACTGTCACACGAGCTGGTTTTGCCGTAGTGAACCCGTAGAGTGACGTAACGGTTATGTAACAGCTCTTTCCGCCGGTTTGGCGACATGTTCTGGCAGCAAAAAGGGGCGGGGCAGCACCCGCCGGGTTACCCGCCGGGTGCTACGGGTTACCCGCCGGCTGCCACGGGTTACCCGCCGGCTTTCACGGGTGCCTCGCGGGTTCAACGGGTGACTCGGCGGGTTCTACGGGTGACTCGGCGGGTTCTACGGGTGACTCGGCGGGTTCTACGGGTTAAGCCACTGTCACACGAGCCGGTTTTGCCGTAGTGAACCCGTAGAGTGACGTAACGGTTATGTAACAGCTCTTTCCGCCGGTTTGGCGGCAGGTTCTGGCAGCAAAAAAGGGGCCGGGCAGCACCCGCCGGGTTACCCGCCGGGTGCTACGGGTTACCCGCCGGGTTACCCTCCGCGTTTCAAGGGTGCACCGGCGGGTTCTACGGGTGACTCGGCAGGTTCTACGGGTTACTCGCCGAGTTGTAGGAGTAAGCCGGCGAGTAGTAGGAGTTACTCGCAGCTTCCAGGAGTATATTTTAAAAGGCTGCTGCTCCCCTAATATTAGTCCGATTTTCGTTAAATAAGCACTAAATTGTAGTATAATTTATACTGATTCCATACCTGTTTTCGGATCGAAAATATACCAAATATTAAGCGAGTCTTTCGTCTGAGAAGGTAGCTAGGTTGGCGGAGGCAAACAGTTGTGCTCTTGCAGACGTCCGCGCCGGGACTGTATCAATGCTGAGCGCTTCTTTAAAAGGCTGCTGCTCCTCTAATATTAGTCTGATTTCGTTAAATAAGAACTAAATTGTAGGATAATTTATACTGATTACATACCTGTTTTCGGATCGAAAATATACCAAATATTAAGCGAGATATTCGTCTGAGAAGGCGGTTGTCTGGTGGCGGCTGCTGCTCCATTAATATTAATCCGATTTGCGTCAAATAAATATTGAATTATAGAAGAGTTCATACTTATTCCACACAGAATTTCAGATTGAAAATAGACCAAATATTAAGCGTGATATTCGTCTGAGAAGGCAGCAAGGTGCTCTGTGTATGTTCATGACTTGAATGGTGTGGTCAATATTTTTTACCATTATATATACATTGTTTGGATGAGCTTTATTGCAATTAATTTCTACTCATTCTGCCAACTGGCCAATGGGAAGGACTTTTCCTTTGGTTTTGTAAAGTCAATTAACCTATATATGTAATAGCAATCTGCCTTGACCGTTATGTTAATTCCTATTAGCATTTTGAATAATACAAAGAATGGGGTAAGTCATGCTTTTTCATCATTGATCACAAGCATTAATTGAAATTCTGAATTTCAAATGATTCCTGTTTATTATGCATATTAAAGAGGGAGATTGTTTTGATCATGGATGGAACATGCAATATCAATATTAATTCCAGTTGGATTATTTTCAGAAACAACAACGAAATATTGATAATTTATATAAAATGAAATAAATATCTAAAATTATTACTCTAAACTAGAGTATATCTATCTATAGATAGTTGTTATAGCTCCATAGACATCTTTATCAAGTCGGAATTTTATTGGCAACAAGCAAACAAACATTGTTTTATTTTCGTTTTTTATTGATTACGAATCAATGAATTATTGATAGTAACATATTATTAGGTGAAGATCTTGTAACTATCTGTCTATCTATACTCTATGAGGTATTACTAACTTTATTAACAAGAATATTCTTGTTTGTGCCTAGTATACTCCATTAATTTTCCCCACCTTAACTATTATATAAATTCTACACATTTCCCTGAATAATTCAGTCTTTATTTGACGAAAATCGGATATGTAGATAGACAGATAGTTTAGAGAGACAGATAGATTTATATGCTTATTATATAATATAGAATATCTAGCTTAATATTTGGTCCATATAAATACATAAAAGATAGCAAATAAAATCACAGATCAAATCACAAATACTAATTACAATATCAATATTAGATTTAAATTTTACAAAAATATACACAAATACTGATTAAAATATCACAATAAGATTCAAATTAACACAAAAAGATAAGAATGTTCACATGTATAAAAAAATACCAATATACAAATATAATCATTGCCTGGTAGTTACAATAGAATACATTGTTTTTAATTAATGAAAGCAATTACATCTTTTTGTAATTGTGAATGACAATCAAGACAATGTCATATTACTGTGTCATCTTTGAACAAACTATGAAATGACAGGTCAAAGAACCCCAATTTAGGCAATTAGGCAATTGACACATGTATTGAGCATTTGCTGTATTCTCTACACCCATTCTTTGTATCATTCAAATGCTAATAGCAATTGACATAACGGTCATGGCAGTTGGCAGAATGAGTAGAAATGAATTGCAATAAAGCTCATCCAAACAATGTATATATATCATGGTCAAAAATATTGACCACACCATTCAAGTCATGACCATACACAGAGCAACTGGCCACCACCAGAGAACTGCATTCTCAGATGAATATCTCGCTTAATATTTGGTCTATTTTCAATCCGAAAACATGACGGAATCAGTATGAACTATGCTACAATACAGTTTTAATTTGACGAAAATCGGACTTATATTAGGGGAGCAGCAGCCTTTTAAAGAAGGGCTCAGCCCTTCCTGCATTGATACAGTCAGGGCGCGGACGTCTGCGAGAGCACCACTGTTTGCCTCCGCCAACCTAGCTACCTTCTCAGACGAATATCTCGCTTAATATTTGGTCTATTTTCAATCCGAAAACACGTATGGAATCAGTATGACAAAAATCGGATTAATATAAATGGAGCAGCAGCCGCCACAAGACAACTGCCTTCTCAGACATATATCTCGCTTAATATTCGGGTTTTTTTAAATCCGAAAATACGTATGGAATCAATATGAGCTATACTGCCATTCAGTCTTGAGGAAAATCGGACTAATATTAGAGGAGCAGCAGCCTTTTAAAGTATATACAACCCCCCCTCCCTGCCTACGCTGACGCTGGTAGCAAAAAGCCGACGGGTTACCCGTGAAAGCCGGCGGGTTACCCGTGAAAGCCGGTATTTTTATTTTTTTTTACACCCGTGAGCTACCGGGGCCGGGTTTCGCGGCTTGGCCAAGGGTCCCACGGGTGCTTGCCGGGTATCCACGGGTATCCACGGGTGGCCGTATTGGGGCTGCCGGCTTGGAGCCGGGTAGCGATTTCCGCAACTATTACGTAATACTACGGGTTCACTACGGCAAAACCGGCTCGTGTGACAGTGGCTTTAGGCAGTCACACCCGATTAGCTCATCATAGTTACCCCTTATGTTTCACAATAGCGACCAGGCATATTGGATTGAATTCCTCTGCAGACCCTCCCCACAAAGCCAACATTTCAATTTACTCTATTCAAGTGGAGCAGAAGGGGTGTTGACAGATTTTGAAGAAGACTGCACATATCTGCCGGCTTGTTGAACCCATATTTGGTGGTATTTGTGAGTGCAAGTTCACTGAGCAGTGTTGGGTCAACTGTCATTTTACTTGTTGGTCATAAGTAAGGCACCTATGTCTACATCAGAAGCCTGCCTATCTTTAACTGCTATTTCATTGGATCAAATCCTTATATTGGTCTCCATCCTGGGCTTCTTTAGAGGCCACGTCCCATCAGTGTTTGTCACACCAATCTACTTCGCCAAGTTGTGTTGGTAAAAAAGTTAGTTATTCATCTGAAACTTGCACAAAAATGGGTGCTTCTAAAAAGTTTCCAGAGAATTTGAATTTTTATTTTGATCAGGTATGTTATGGCTATTTCATAAAACAGGTTCTATGGCGAATCAGTTTATTTTCATAAAATAAATGTACAATTCTTTATCCATGGGGTGACTTTGGCCCATTCAGCAGGGTGACTTTGGTATGGTGGCCGAGGAGAACATTTTCTGGTGCAAAACATTCGCAGGCACTTTTGTACCAGGAAACACCTTCGCCCTACGACACCTTCACACCAGGAAACCTGCACACCACGACAGTGATATTACTGTCGTACCACAAAGTATTACAGCTATTAAACAGTTTCATATAGTCTGAAAGCCTAAGCTTGCAAGCCTGTATCTCTGTTTTACTTAGAATATTGGTTGATACCTCTTACGACAGACGTTTTCTACCCTCTTAGTTGAAGGAATGACAGGCTTAAGTTTGGTTACAATCTTCAGTTTAAATCGACCCAAAATGTAATTTTTCTAACTTAATATAGTCTAGAAGCCTAGGTTTGCACGCCGGTATCTCTAAATTTTGAGCAACTAAACAATGAAGACAAATTTAAGACCATCATGAAATCAAAAGAGCCCGAGTTGTTAAAATCCCTTAGAACATTTTGGTAAATATTGTTGCCTAATAAAGGTTTGTGTCATCATCCATCACCAAGCATTAACCATGACTCTCTAACCTGCAGTTTCTGCACCATAAGCATTGCATATATTGTGATCTCTGTGCTTTTACATCCATGTATATAACTGTGGCCAATGCCTTGTTGTATATACTCCTAATTCAAATGTTGTACTTAAATTAACATTTTGATGATGAACAGTACTAACTGCAGTAATATGTGTATTTAGTGTTACTGTATAGGCCTACATGTGATATATGTATATGTATATATATTGAACTAATGTATGTAACCATAACTTAATGTTCAAGAAATACCTCATTGTGATCTGACACTATTAAATATAGACTCTGCTATTGTCCAGCAACTGGGACCATGGATGTATAGATAATCCATTGATAATGTATACCTTTAACTTTTATACCATGTATATATATATATTGAATATAGAAATAGTGAGTAGAAGTAGACTTAATACATGTTTTTTATCAGTTATTTTTGACAAATGTACCATGTATGATATTACTGTGTTAATAAAAGCATATATATTTAAATGTATTTTACCTAGAATAATGGTTAATACTCATTAAGAATGCACTTAGAAAACTTTACCTAAAATCGCATCCGTGCCTTGACCATTTCCACACAATGTTCAAAATTTTTCTTTTTTTGTATAATGACTTGTAAACAACTATGAAAATGGTCGAGGCACTGAATCAAAAAACTATTTTCTTAGTGGAACGGTAATGTTGTACCCTATTGGTGGTAGGAAAGACATGATTCTAGGTAAAATATATCCAGAAATACGGTCGCATAAACCCTAGGTTTCCAGACCAAGGGCATTTGGGTGGGGCCAGGGCAATTCGCGGGCAAGCTGGGCTACCCCCAAGTTATGATGAAATTATTACTTAGAACTATCGACCTTATAGAAATATTACAAAAACCTCGGGAAACAATATTTTTTATTAATGATAGCATTAGCATAAAAACACACTCTGACCTTGCTATAACATTAGAAAATAACAAGATATAAATCTAGTCAAGACCCACAAATGTTAAAAGAAATAGGTTTGAAATATCAGCTGTTTGCAGGAGACAAATTTCTGAAGCTTTTTGTCATTCCTCTTAAACTAAATAACAAAAGTTTACATTTCATTCTTCTGTTGTATTTTTGGGCAAATGCCTTAACACATTTATCAATTTCTCTGTGGATGTAAATCAAAGTTTTTAAGTGCTGAATGTTTGTTCTGATTCACTCGTAGTTACAGGCAAAATACAAAATGTTTCTTGAGCTGTAGTTGGATAGACACTTCCATCAGTGTCCTTCCAGAAACTGTTTGAAATATAACTATATAACTTGGAGAAATTGGTGGCAAACATACCAGAAGTATTAATGCAGCATTATTGAGATGAAAATATAAAATAAAACCAAAGTTACACTTACAGCTGCTCTCGAAAGTAAGTACACCCTATGTGATTTTAGAAACTTTTATTTGTCAGGATAATAACACATCTGGAATTTGCACAGAAATATGATTTAACAATAACCATTAAAGACATTCATACACTATAGTTCAGCAGAGCTATGTGCATTATTGATATATGCAAAGATATATGCAAAAAGACCATTGAAAAAGTAAGTACACCCTCATAGTCAATACTTAGTATGTCCTCCTTTTGCAGACGTTTTTTGTACTCACGGACAAGGCACTGGCACCTTTCTATGGGAATTTGTTGCCATTCTTCCAAGCAATACTGCTTCAACTCACCTATTTTTCTGGGCTTTCTTGCATGAACTTGCTGCTTAAGATCATGCCATAGCATCTCAATTGGATTTAGATATGGGCTTTGGCTAGGCCACTCAAAAAGCTTGTATTTCTTTTTCTTCATGCAGGCTTTTGTAGAAGCACTGGTGTGTTTAGGATCATTGTCCTGCTGGAACACCCATGAGCACTTCAACTTCAGTTGCTTGACTGATGCAGAGACATTATTTTGCAGTATTTCCTGGTAAAGTTGTGAATTCATGATACCTTCAATGTGGGCATGTCGATGCGAAACAATTCTCTGTGGGCACTAGGTTCTTCTCAAGAAAAGCAGTGTTCGGGGTGCGCCAAACATACCATGATCTCATTTGACCAAAGAGCTCAATTTTGGTTTCGTCAGACCAAAGAACATTCTCCCAAAATTATTTGGGCTTGTCAAGATGCATCTCAGCAAAGTAAAGGCCTGCTTCTCTGTGTTTTTTTGTGAGTAATGGCTTTTTTCTGGGCACTCTGGCTGATACACCTTCTGCATTCAGATGCCTGCATATTGTCGATGAATGGACATGTATGTCTGATGCAGCCAATTGCTCCTGCAGTTCTCTGGATGTCGCTCTAGGGTTCTTAAATGCCTCCTGCAGGAGTTTCCTAGCTATTCTTTTTGAACATTTTTGGAGGTTTTCCTGTTCGAGGCAATGATGCAGTTGTTTTCCATACCTTCCACTTGCCTACGAACATTTTCACTGTTGATACGTGCAATCTGAGTACTTTAGAAATTTTCTTACACCCTGATCCAGCATTATAGGTATCAATAATTGTTTTTCTGAGTCTTTCAGATAATTCTTTAGTTCTTGGCATGTTGATCAACCTGAAGCTCAATGAAAAATGCCAGTTTCAGGATATTTAAGGACATAAACCTTTAATTGTTATTAAAGAGCTCTTAAAATTGTCAACAAAGTATGCAAATTAACCAGACAGAACAGCATAACAACTGTAAAGCTGTGTTAGTTAAACATCTGGGGCCACAGATTAAAAAGTGTTACATTTCATGGAATTTTCTTATATTCTGATGTATGGAGTTCATGGAGTATATATCTGTTGCTTAAATGATTGCATATTTTGCACCAGATTTAGATTAAACAGGCCAATGCAATAATTGCATGGGGTGTGCTTACTTTCAAAAGCAACTGTACCCTCCAAAATCCTGCTTATGGAATAAAGTTAACAGGTCAGTTAGGTCTTCGTGATAGAAGTCACGTCTGATGTGAGAAATGTCATTCACAACTTGAGCAAGTAACAGCTTGACACCATTAAGAACAATTTGCATGGATTTCGGTTATGTATCGTAGTAGGAATCATTGTATGAAACGCGTTACCTAGTAGCAAACTCTGACAGTAAATGATCAAGAAAAGGAATTGCCACAGAAGTCTTGTAATATTCCTCAGGATTTGTAAAAGGTATGCTCCTCTTTGTTTGCCTAATAGCTACAGTATCTGCTGTTTCACTAATATCAGAAAACTAGGCAGTCACTGTGAATTTCATCAATGGTGGTGCGCAACTGCAGTAATGAAACAAACACATATTTTGTTGTATCAGATAATGCAATTAACTTTAAAAAAATGACGGCAAATTAAGTTGCCATAAATGTGCCACTTACATGGAAGCTGATTTTTGAAAATGCAAGAAAATGCGCCCAGTTTGGCCTCTTGCTGCCCTTGTAACTTCGCTGATGGACCTTTTAAGTAGCCAAGAATTTTTGCAACTATTGAAAGAAAGGGTGTACAGAAATTCAAATCGGGTGATGCCACTTAGACGACCATTTGCATCAGATGGGCTCTCCCTGTTGAAACCATCACTCATAGAAATTGCTGTTAAAGCGTCCGCAATCTGAAAAAGCATTATCAATACTTAGGTTTGGATCACATCCTGCATAATTCAAGTCATGTGTGTGTGTGTGTGTGATTAGGGCTTTACGTCCTGTATTTCTGCACCTGATGGGCTAATTAGGACAGGCAGAGACCATGGCAATGAGACGAAGGATGAAACAGCCATCCAACTTAGGCTTGACCGGGAATCGAACCCGGGACCCAGCGGTTGGAAGCCCAGAGCGCTACCTCTGAGCCCCGCCCTAATAATTCAAGTCATAGGCATCCTCAGATTAATAAGAGCATAAAGATATATATCCCACAGTTAACCGTATACCACATAGAAAATCCATGTGGTTTATACATGTCTATACCACATGGTTTACCTTAAGGAAGTGAAATGCATACTACATACTTCTTCATGTTTTTGGACAGACCTTCAGATTCTTCATTTATGACATGTGTAAGCAAATGATTCTTCTTTGGTGAGTACTTGATAAATTGTACCACATATGAATAATGAAATTAGTCACGTTTTACAACACTTATAGTGTAAAGTGAATTAATGAATAAAATGTGCCTAATGTTAACTTTTTTCAAACAGTAACTGTTCAATACATACCAATGATCAAGATGTTACACGAATTCACGATTACACCATTTCGTTGGTGACTTGTACACCAGAAGAAGATGGCTTTAGGATATTTCCTCTCTATTCTTGGGCCAACACCTTTATTTGACCCACACATATTTTCTTATTTGTAAACCACAGGGTCCTTGTCAATTGCCCTTTGTTAGATCCATCGCGCACTTCATCATCTTGAATCTCATTTAGGATGGTGCAGAGGATTGTGTCACTAGCTACATTTTACAAATTTGTTGGCCTCGTTTTGAGTAGTCTGTGAGGTATATGTAGCATTTCTGGGACAGTTTGCTAAGTAATTAACCATAGTGTCACCAGAGTCCTTTCTGAAAGGTTAATGACGTCCGTATGTAGATTTCTAACATGACTAATATATGATATCAAACAGGAGACATGTTTCCCATGCTGCATACAATTGTTAATACCTTTGACTGAATAATTCAAAACTAATCACTTTCATATAATAATTATCATTAATGATATCATCTGATAGCTTTGCATAGTATTATACCTGAAATCCAAAAGTTCAAGGAATTTGCCGGCGTTGAGGCTGCCATCTTCCTGAGGTTTTCTGTCATCGCGATGGCCCCTCAGTGCAATTCCCTCTTCCACAAAATTGTATGCATGCATTTAAAAATTGAAGAAAGAAATTTGCAGTCCTCTTTAATAGAGTGCGCCACATTTTTGTCAAATAACAGTAGCCTAAAGCAGATTTCATGATTTCTTGGGGTTGTTTTTCCATATTTAATATAATACTCACGTATTTTAAATGTCATATTTGTAAAGACAGCAAACCTGTTTGTTCAGCATGACATCCTTTTGGGCCAGTGCCGTTGATGTGAAGGCCTCATGCGCCTTGTAACCATGACCTTTCTTTTCTTCCTTGACATTGTGAAAATGACTCCCAAAGATTTTTCTGGCTTTTCTCGCAATTTTTTAAGGGGGCTGACAAAGTACCTTAAAATTTGTTGGTGTCACCAAACAGAAAACAATGCATGCAGTATCCTCCATCCTCCCTTGGGGAATTGTCAACTCACAATTCTGTCCTGTAGATTAAATATAATAAAAAATTTACCTCATACATTATAGACCTACGAGTCTTTATTATTCAAAGAATTTAATTCTTATTCGATTAAAAAATTTTGATTTAAAAATAAATAAAATTTCCCCAATTTTTTTTTAAGGGGGTAGTGTCAGAATTCTGCTCCTGGTAAAAAAAAAAAAAAACACATCCGACATTTGTCAATGTTGACTATCAAAAATCATCACTTGGCCATAAGGGGTATTACTGAATGTATGAAATTTTGTTAGGCTAAGTTCATTGGTGTTAGAGTTCTGCTCTGGAAAAGAAAGTGTTACGCGCAGCCGCCAGCCTGTCGGACGGACTCTGGTGATGAAAATAACCCTCTTCGAACTTCGTATCCTGAGGAATAAAAAAAAAAGTTTCGAAAATATAGGTAATCGTTACTAAACAGTGTATTGTGCGGATGTTGAGTCCAAATTTGGCCCCAAAAATATTGGTTTTCAGAAAAAAGTTCACTGACTGCTATTATAGCAGTCAGTGAACTTTTTTCTGAAAATCAATTTTGCTAGATCATTGGATTTTACAACTTTCCAATCAAAATATATAAGTTTGATTTAACAAAACCTTTATGTTGAAATTGCACCATTTAAAAGTGTGTACAATGTTGGAAACACCCTATTGCAACGTCCAAATCATTTTAATTTTTTTGCTGATTGATCTGAACCAGCTACCCCAGGCAATATTACACTACACACGAATATAATGCCGGAACAGCAAGTGGTAAACTAAAGATACAAAAATACATAGATTTATCCCCAAAGGTTATGATATTTTTCCATCAACTATCATTTACAGCCAAACTCATATACTGGGCAACTAAATTCTAGACGTCATGTGGATTTCCAGGATTCCCATTGGTTTAGACAGTCTCCCAACCAATGGGAGTCATGGATTCACATGAAGTTTAGTTTCTTCGTCTATAAAATCTACTGTAAAATCAGTAATCATCAAGACCATCATTAAATTGACACCACGTTCGTTCTCTTATCAGGCAGAGGTATGTGTACATTTATGTGACATGCAGGGCTTGATCCTTTTTCTTATCTCATTTATGTTAAATCAAAGTTCGCTGATAACACGTCTAATAACATACATCGCACAACTTCATAAACAATTGGCCGATAGTCTTGCTTCTGCTCCAAAACAAACTACCAGCTGCATACTGTCGCAGGAATAGTAAGTTGTTAGTCACTTTAATTGCATAACATATACCTTCTTTACTGACTCCCATAACGGGGCAGGAGAGGGCACAAAGTATATTCTTTAGTTTAATATGCAAATGTTATCTGATGCCTGGTACACAGGCGAGACACAAGACGTTGCAATTTAAATGATTAACAACTACAGTTGAGCTCAAACGTATGTGAACTCCCTTAAGCCCCGGTCTCACACAGCCGGTTAGGCCGTAGTGAACCCGTAGTATTACATAACGGTTATGCAACAGCTTTTTTCGCTGGGTTGGCGACGGATTCTGGCGGCAAAAAGAGTTCTACGGGTGACTCGGCGGGTTCTACGAGTGACTCGGCGGGTTCTACGGGTGACTCGGACGGGTTCTACCGGTGACTCGGCGGGTTCTACGGGTCACTAGAAGTAAGCCGACGGGTAGTAGGAGTAACTCGACGGCTTCCAGGAGTAATCCGCCGACTTCCACGGGTGACTCGCCGACTGCTACCAGCGTCAGCGTAGGCAGGGAGGGGGGTTGTTTATACTTTAAAAGGCTGCTGCTCCCCTAATATAAGTCCGATTTTCGTCAAATAAGACTAAATTGTAGTATAGTTCATACTGATTCCATACGTGTTTTTTAAGCGAGTTATTTGTCTGAGAAGGCAGCTAAGTTGGCGGTGGCAAACAGTGGTGCTCCCGCACACGTCCGCGCCTGGACTGTATCAAAGTTCATACTGATTCCATACGTGTTTTCGGATCGAAAATATACCAAATATTAAGCGAGATAATATATATTATATAATAAGCATATAAATCTATCGGTCTCTCTAAACTATCTATTTACATATCTACATATCTACATATCTATCTATCTATCTACATATCTATCCATCTACATATCACAATATCTATGTTATCTACATTAAAGAACAGCGATTAATGTTTTTTGCAAGAATATTCTTGTTTTTGCCTAGTATACTCCATTAATTTTCCTAACCTTATCTATTATATACATTTTATTTGACGAAAATCGGACTATATACAATTCATTATGACCGTTATACTAAATGACAATTGACACTGTGATGTTCAAAGTGGCTTCTTTTTAATTGTGAATTGAATAGGACATGACATTAAACCTGTAATCCAGGGAAATTGCAATTGACTAATGACAATTAACCTTTGTGAAGGACTGATTTTTTTATATACTTTAAAAGGCTGCTGCTCCCCTAATATTAGTCCGATTTTCGTCACATAAAGACTGAATTGTTCAGGGAAATGTGTAGAATTTATATAACATTGTCCGTTTAGAATAATTCTTATGCATATTTCATCAACCCTTGTTAATCGTGATGCATTTTTGAAATTATTAAAGAAATGCGAGTTTATATATATACTCTTATTTCAAAAGCTCTGAACCAATTTACCACACTGAACTGGTGGAGGAAACTTGCTGCAACATTTAAATTGCAAAACTTAGCAATTTTGTGTGGGTGGGTGGATGGGCTAATTAGGACAGACAGGGACCATGGCAATGAGACGAAGGATGAAACAGCCATCCAACTTAGGCTATACTGGGAATCGAACTGGGGACTCAGTGGTTGGAAGCCCAGTGCGCTACCACTGAGCTAGGCCCCCACCCATAGCAATTTTGTGTGAGAAATATTCATAATGTCTTTGCATTGTTGAATTGACGAAAAAATGCAAGCACTAGGGGGCACATTTTAAAGTATTGGCTTTGCTCTTTTCCACGATTGGACCATTACAATTGCTGCAATTAGACCACATGTACAACATTTACAAGAAGCCATGCAAAAGTAATCATTTTCCCCGAGTCTTTATGATTGTGCACTTCCTGAAAAGTATTCACATTAAAATGAAATCTGTCAATTACTTGAAACATATTACTCTATATTATATTTAGAAAAAAAAAATTCCGTTTCCTGAGCAGAACTCACACACTCCTGCACCTACATGCATACAAAACTATTTAAGAATATGTCTAAAATAGTGTAGAGATACCTTTTTGGGGTTTCATGACCATTAATGACAGATAATTTTATATAAGGAAAATATGAAACTTTGGTACTCTTTCAAACCCTCATATCAATAACTATATGACGCTTACATCAGTAAAAGTTTGCCAATGAAATATCTAGATATATTCTTTTTTTCATAACATTGTTGCTTGAATTTCTTATATATGCCTTAGGAAGCATTGCCATAGCCCATATACAGTATACTGCATAAGTGAGTACACACCTCTTGCAAGGTTGGTTTTTCAGCCTCAGCTCAGAAAATATAAGAGATACAAGGAATTTGCTGCAAGAAAATCTTTATCTAACAACAAAAAACCATTTCACAAATTATAATCACAATTGGTTAGATCAACAGTTCATATTATATAAATGGTTTAAAATAAAGACAAAGCAAAAATGAGTACACAGTAACATAAAGTAAAGGTAAGTATAGTGTCTTAGTATTTAGTGTGGCCACCCTTGTTTCTCAGCACTGCATCAATCCTCCTAGGCATTGAATGGACAAGTTCAAGGCATACTGAAGCATCAATTTTCCTCCATTCCTCAAGGATGACCTCTTTCAAGGCATTGATACTTTTGGGCCTGTGTTGCTCCACTTTCCTTTTCAAAACACCCCACAGGTGCTCTATTGGGTTCAGATCTGGAGACATGCTAGGCCAATCCAGTTTCTTCACCTTGTGTTTTGTCAGGAACTCAGTGGTGAACTTTAAAGTATGTTTTGGGTCATTGTCTTGTTGAAATATGGCCCCACGACCAAGGGCATGGAGGGAAGGTAGCATCTTTTCCTGGAGAATATGGCAATACATATTAGAATCCATAATGCCATCAATGAAATGGAGTTCTCCAACACCTGCAGAGCTCATACAACCCCATAAGAGGACACTGCCACCACCGTGCTTCACTGTGGGTACCATGCACTTTTCATTGTACTCATCACCTGGACATCTCCAAACCCACTGGATGCCATCAGACCCAAACCGGTTGATTTTGGTCTCATCAGACCACAGGACTTTATTCCAAAAGTTTACATCCTTGCTCTGGTTTGTTGTAGCAAAAGCCATGCGATCCTGCTTGTGTCTTGGCTGGAGCAAGGGCTTCCTTCGAGGTCGGTAGCCATATAGTCCCATTCTATGCACTGTGCGTCTTATCGTATCAGTGGACACAGTCACCCCAACTTGACTTTCAAGAGCTTTTGCAAGCTCCACAGTACTTGCTTTTCTGTTTTTTTCCAAGGATCTCCCCAAATGTCGCTCATCCCTTGGAGTCAACTTCCTGGGACGACCTGACCGCTTCATGTTTAGCACCTCTCCATTTTTCTTGAATCTCTGAATCACTTTAGCCACTGTGTTTTGGCTTATTTCCAAAGCATTGCTTATTTTCTGGTAACTGTGCCCCTTCTTATGCAGTGTGACTATTCTTTTCCTTATTTGACAAGAAATCTCAGTCCCATGTGGTGCCATTGTTGTCATATCACTTTGAAGATGACTGTTTAAGGTAATTTGACCTATTATACAACTTAAAGGTCTCTTAATTCAGATTAATTGGGTGGAACGCTTCATCAAACATCTCTTAATAAGTATTTGATAAACTGTAAACTTTAATCTGGTTAAATAGCAACATGATAAATTGTTATTTTTGGTGTGTACTCAGTTTTGCACTGACTGTATTATAAACTATTACATAATATGAACTGTTGATATAAGCAATTGTGATCATTCTTTGCGAAACAGTTATATGTTTTCAGACAAAGATTTTGTTGCAGCAAATTCCCTGTATTTCTAATATTTTGTGAGCTGAGGCTGCATAACCCACCTTGCAAGGGGTGTGTACTCACTTATGCAGTATACTGTATATGACTATCACAAGGCACTGCCATGCCATATAGAGTGTTACCGTATGAAATTTCATTAGGGTAAGTGCATTAGTGTTATAGTTCAGCTCTGAAAACGAAAGTGTGTGTTAGAGTTCTGCTCTGGAAATAAAAGTGTAACACTCACCCTCCAGCTTGTCGGCTGAACAGTTTTAATGATGCCTGTGTGCTATGTGCTGAGGGTTTTGCTGCAGCGCAGCCAGTATTTTTTTCCCCAATTTCTTTCCGGTTTTTTTTTGTCCTTTTTTAAAAAGAAATTATAAGGCATCTAATTTTAACAATCATGTCCATGCATGTGAAAGGTCAGATCGGCGCAGAAAATTATCATACACGGTTTATGTCGGTATCACAATTTTTTTGCTGCATTGTGTTGCATCACTACATTGTAATCACATAAAACAATCTCTATTATAGGATGAGCTAAGTTATGATTGACAGGATTGATCAATTAACCTGTAGAAAGAAATCTACAAGCTAGCAAAATACAGCTCTTCCCCCTCAAAATTATTGATGAATGAGCAACGCTGGCCGACTTTTTGTATCAGAATCTAAATCCTTAAGATATCCTTTATGTGTCAGATCTCTTATAGATTATGATGCATTTACTGTGGTCACAGAAATGTGAATATTGGCGGTGACATCACTGATGTTTGTATACATTTAGCTGTGGCCTGATCACTCACACTTTATGCTTCACACCCTTGATGGCTTAAAAGGGCCTAAATATTGTGCAACATTGAATGAAGGACCATACAGACTTTCATTAGAGCATGCTCATGTCACAAATCCCGAGTGTCCCTTCCTGGTCTAATTTCTCAAAGGTAATACTAACAAGCAAAGGTCTCTTTTTATTATAACTAATACTAAAGGTGCAAGTGGTTGAGTAAGAGTAGTGAGGATGTAAAAATCAATTTGATAGCAATTTCGGCAAAAAAGACAAAACAATTTACATGAACTATACTAATTTATTGTAATAGTTTGACATAATACATTGTCAATATCTTTTACCTGCAACTAATACATTTTAGTCGATACAAAATACATATCTGAAATGGATGTTATTATCATAATTGCAACACAGCCTGACAAATAATAACGGAGACGAATGGTCATTATTTACAGGCAGACGAAATAAAGTTGCACATTGTCCAATATCTGTGTTGCTGTGGCAGCTTGGGCTATTTTATCCATTTTCTCTGTTGTATTTGCTCTGATTTTTCCAATATTTTGGTGAATTACTTATTAGAAGCCATACTTTTGATCGATTTTCACTTTACTTTAATTAGACTTGACCTTTAGGCTAAATCACTTCTATAACAGTTTGAACTTGTATGAATTGTGTCTGAATAATTTTTGGTGTGACTGTAATCTTGATATAGTACTATTTTTCTGAAGTTGCTATGGGGAATGAAAGCTCTGGGCCCATACGTTAATTGAATAATAATCTGAGAAATAATTCCAGGTAACAGAAGACAATGGACCATGATCACCCACTCCCCACAGGCATGACTGGTATGACTGAACACCCAATGGACATGGACCATTCGATGAAGGTAGTCACCCCACTTATCTGAAGAGGGTTTTAAATAAGTTACGTACAAAGCCTACTTTACATAAGAACTCATGGATTTAGAAACTAAACTCCAGCTGCTGCAGGCAGATGACGTCATGGGAAAGACTGCTTGGCCAATGGGAGTTCAGGATTCACATTAAGTCGTCTCCTGTTTAGTTTCCATGTCCATGAAATCTGCTGCAATGTCTCCAACTTTAATGCTCAATACAAAAACATAACAGCCGTTCTCATAGGTTGGAAACTAAAATAAACATAGCGCTGCTCTTCAGCAAACCTCAGCGAACGTGCAGCAAAATTATTGTTGAAGTTTATTCATGAACCAGTTAATGGCCTTTGTAACATTTAATATGATATGCTGGCTACATAGGTAAATATTTATCAAATTGTTTTATGAATGTTGACTTCTTAATTTAATACCCATCCTAAAATATGGAGATAGGCCCTCTCAGTGGAGGTATCAAAAAATTTAGAATGTTTTAATGCTAACCTGACTTGTAAACACTTTCAAAGTCTTTCAAAATTGACAGCTATTGACATATTTCTTCCGTTTCAGCTGCTGGTGCAGTAACATTTTTGTTCTTTGTGTTAGGAAGCGATGAATAGCCAGTTTTCTTCGTGGTTAATACAAATTTGAATGTGCTCACAGAGCTCATTTCTTGCACTTTTTTGCTATGTTAAGCCTTCAACATATGTGTCAAATTAAGATATTGGCAGCAGTTTGTGTGAACTTGCATTAGCTGTGTTTGCAATTAAATGTTAATGGCTGCTTATTAAATCTGAAATCAGGATTAACATAGCAGCTCTAAGTAATGTTCCTTCAGAAACCTTGTTGAGAAAATCGACTCAATAATTACTGATTAAAATGAACTTTTCTCAACTTCGACGTGGATGAATTGTAAAGTAGCTGTGTGTCTTGGATCAGAGCATGTCCCAGTCCATCTACTCTGTAATGTCCATCCAACACTAATATTCACACATCATTAATCTCAACCTTCATGTATACTAATACTCAACAGGGTGAAGTTTGAATTAAATAAACTGTGGGCTGACATACAAAATATATTGGCAAAGGGGTGGGTGGGTGATTAGGGCTTTTCGTCCTGTATTTCTGCACCAATTGGGCTAAATAGGACAGGCAGAGACCATGGCAATGAGACGAAGGATGAAACAGCCATCCAACAATCGAACCCGGGACCCAGCGGTTGGAAGCCCAGAGCGCTACCTCTGAGCTAGGCCCCCGCCCATATTGGCAAAGGAAAAAATGGTCTAGTCTTTGAGATAACAATGGCTTCAATTGTAAGGGAGCAAGCTCTGGATTTCATTAATTGATCATGACTTTGGCCACAACTCTTTGAATAAGTCAAATGAGTTTAACCTCCAAGGCATAACCAGTCTGTCACTTTTAAAGAGCTAGGATCGCTTCAGTTGCTTGACAATAACACTCATTTGTGCCATCACACAGCTAAATCGGAATTTATTGCAAATCAGCTGTCGCCTGTAGCATCAGATGTTTTCTAGATCAAGCATTACGGTTGTGCCCTGACTGGACTGAACCTTTTCAAAGTTTTCAAGTCACTTCAGTGTCTGTAAGTTGACAAATCAATGAGCAGCTTAAAACCCATTTGATCAGAAAAAAAAAAATACTTAAACACAAAAACTAATACCAGTACATCCAGTTGCCTGCATTGCGCCCACAATATTCACATAATAGGTTATAGAAAAACATTATTATTATGTTTATTATTATTATGTTTATCACGAATAGCATCTCACAACTGTTTAACCTTGTCACATGGCCCTTATGCCAGATTACATAATGACACTAGTTCACAGCATGTGATTGCAAGCCTTTTTGAGGATTGAGAGCATTTCGGCAGCCAAAAGAGGAAAATATTATCTCCCATTATTTAAGACATATTTCTTAGTACATGATGTCCTATAAACATAGAATATGACCAAAGGGATTATGATGCTGAAAGGTGCATATTGCATTTAATTGTCTTACTACATGGCTGTTCTGTAGGGGGTTCAAGGGAAGAAAATGTAGCAATATAAATCTTTCTAGTTTCCCCATTATTATGGAAATTCTGAAATAAGTGTCAATCTAAAAAGCTTAAAAAGATTCAAATACTATAATATAGATATTTCACTGCAATATTTCATGCTATGGTATCTTGCCTGTCGAGCTTTGGAAAATTAGAATTTTTTATATTTTCCCTTCATTATGATATTTCTATATTATTTATGCTTTAATGGAACCTGCGAAAGGCACAACTACACTATTTCAAAATATTGTAGAAGCATTTCATGAATTTAGGGGCAGGAATCGATAATGAATGTGTTATTGCTGGTTAAGGCCTGGGTAATGCCAAAATTCGCCTATTTTTTAGGTAAATTTTTCATTCACATTGTCCTATATGCAAAGAATATGAGGTTATCAAATATGAAGTCAAGTATGTATACTTTAATTCTACTTCATTTTATGAATGAGCTTTTCCTTTATTGTAAAACAAAAAGAGGGAAGTACATGTCAATACGAAGCTTAAAATGCTAAAGAACTAATTTAGACATGGAAATTTGAGACTTCATCCATGTAGGGCTAATGGCGTCTCAGATGTGGAATTTTCACATTCTCCCACTTAATATGACAATTGTATTAATTGCATGGCCATGAGACCCCCAAAAGGCACAACTACACTATTTTAGACATATTCTGGGAATGTTTCATACATGTGGGTGAACTAGTGTCCGAATACTGCTTCCAAAACAATGTGACTGTCAAAAGGCACCACTAGGCCATAATGACTAGTGATACAACAAATTTGATTAACAATATATACATTAGTTTTCGAGTTCTGCTCCAGAAATGAAGTGTGATGCCTGCCCGCCCGCAAACCCGCATGCTGCATTGAAATCATTTTGCTAGAGTAACTACAATACCTCTTGCAAAGAATACTCGTTCGCTGAGGTAAAAATTCAAACAATACTCTAGATGACATCATGTGAACCAAGGACAGCCCTAATAACCAATGGGACTTTTGGATTCATGTGACATCCTTCGGAGTTTAGTTTCCAAGTCTGTGAAAACGGCTGTCATGTTCTCTTTGCTGGCCTTTTCCGAAATATAAATCCAACAGGGTATCTGTACTGTGCCCTTGCAATTGGGTTAAATTCAAGGAATATTGTAAAATCTGGCCAGATGAAGCTAGTGCCTTGAACCTCACGACTGAATAATTCTAAAATTGACATGTTCTAAAATTGCAGATGTTTTTCCACGTATGTGCAGAAGCAACAATCTTATTTGAAGGATGGAAAACCGAGACAGCAGGAGGTACATTTTTACTGTAACCATTCCTTCTATTCTCATGAATGTTCTACATGGCCGAATGTGCCACGTGCGTTTTCCATGACAAGGATAAATGCATGGAAAATGCATGGTTCTTAGCTAATTATAATGAGGCAAAAACCATGCGTTTTTCATGCGTATATCCAAACGCATGGAAAACGCACGTGGCACAATTGGCCATGTAGGGTAAATAATTATCGTTGAACTTGACCATTATGATAATGAGAATGACATCAGCAATTGTAGCTCTGCTAATCAATTACTTTTATAGTCTAAAGGCTGGCTTATAGTATTAAAGGTCTAACAATGAAATAACAGAATAATTAGATGTTCATGTGCTGAGTTTATGCAATTCTTGTTCTGACAAGCAGGCTATTCAGAAAAATTGCCTCAACTTAAAAAATGTGAATCAATTTCTTTGTATTTTTAAGAGAATATTTCTTAAGTCCGTACTCAGCCTATCGGCTACATATTTAAACCAATAATTTTTGTTTAACTAGGTAAACTAGCAAAGAGTGTCCATAATTATGTCGCTTGGCTTATAGGTGACGACACACAGTGTAGACATTTCAATTTGTGCATAGATTCATCTCATAAAGGAGTTTAAGTGCATAAAATTAGAAATAAATCTGAGAGGATCATGTGGGGCAAAGTGTCCTTTACTGTACCATCGCTGTGGGTGAGTAATGCCAAGCACCCATTGCACCTGAGTGGTGGTTGAAGAGGATCTGACCATCTCCTTGATGCCATGGTGGCAATTCAAAAAACTTAACCACCAAAAGAATATATAAATTTTACAGTTACATTTTAAAAATTGATTTTTACTACTGACATTGTAATGTTTCCAGTGGCGTATTTAGAAATTTGTTAGGGGTGGGGGAGGGCACTGACAAGTTAAATCCATGCATAAATAATAGCCAGCCCGGAGAACATTGAAAATGGGATTGCGTATCGCGCTTTGCGTAAACCCAATTTTTTGCATTTGGATACAGTTTGAAAAAGTTTTTAAAGAGAAAAAAAGAGAAATATGCATCTACATATATTTTAGACCATCAATATTTGCAAGAATTGCAAGAAATTGTGCCAACTTTGGCCCGATTTTGCTTGTTTTCAAGGGTATTTTTTTTTTTTTTTTTGGGGCAATGCCCCCCCTCCCCCAATACGCCACTGCATGGTTATCAGATTAATACAGGCAAGTTGACCATGGATTAGTAGTTCAATGACCATTAGCCTTGTCCAAAAAAGATCAATAACAGTTGCAGTTTAAAATTTTATTCCCTTAATAACATATAACCAACATGCCATTTACACAACCCAACTAGTCTCTTGAAAGCACATAGAGCTGTTACAATCTATGCTGAGGTTGTGAGAGGGCTCACTAGACTACTGATCAAGAACCAGAGAAGAAATGGCTGTAAGACTACAGCAATTGGACCACTTGTCTCTATGCCCTGGTTACTTCCCAGCTCTGACTCCAACCAAGCAGTGCAGGAGCAAAGACAGAGAGCAAGCTGCCAACTCTGGGGTTCTGCGTCCCATTTTGTAGCAGGAGGCACTGTCCCCATTGGCCAGTCTGACCAGCCAATCAGAGAAAGCTATGACACTGCCCTCTGAGGATATCAGGAATCCAGGTGCAAGTGCTGCCACCTACATAGATGCTGCCCTCTGAAGGCAATGCATAGCATACACAGTCTTTGCCGTTTTCTTCCGTAAGGTGGCGCTATGATCCGGTGCGAAGCACCGGCCTTTCTCATAACCGATTTGCCGCTCCCCCAGAATCGGGGAGGGAAATGCTTCCGCGCGTCGTCTGCATACAAAGTAGTGCGATTACTACGCCTTATTTCTTTCTTCCAAGAAGCCACTCGCTGTGAAACTGGTTCAGACGATTTCTTTTGACTTTAACTCTACTAACGTCATGAAATTGAACAACTTTACCGTCGAATTCCACCCTTTGCAGAAGGTACTATTTTCGTAAAAAGCACTGAACAAGCGTTCTAACGAAGTAAATGGCACTAAACAAGCGTTGTAACGGCGTTGCAACGCTTATTCACCGATTTTTTACGTTATCCCTTGATGCTTTGCGTCAGTTATCAGAAAGACCGGTGCTACGCACCGGACAAGCGCCGTCTTTCGGCAGAAATTGCAGTCTTTGGATCTCTGAGGAACCACAGCCCAACATCTCTACAACATAAGGATATACATTTTGTCGTTCATTTGCTTCTGTCATAGGCCTATGGAATATTTTGATATGCTTACCAACGACAGAAGTTTGAAGTCTCTGATACTGGTTCAGCTATAAACTTAAATTTCTAAAATTACTAAGTGTCATACTGAATCACAGTTGCCTGGCATGTCCTGAGGACAATTCCTGCTCCAAGGAAGCTTCAAATGATTGCTTCTTGGACAGAAATCTCAATTTTGGAAAAAAATTATGAAGTCCAATTTGCTCCTAATTAAGAAAATTGGTCACTTCCCCTTGTCAGTAATCATTTGAGAAACAACAACGGGCAGAGGCAGGTCATTTCACTGATAGAT
Source organism: Alitta virens (assembly GCA_932294295.1). Lineage (NCBI taxonomy): Eukaryota > Metazoa > Annelida > Polychaeta > Phyllodocida > Nereididae > Alitta > Alitta virens. Next base: position 24,576,738 of record OW028585.1, on the reverse strand, counting down.
CTGTGTTTGGCAATGTTGTAAAATGTACCATAGAGTCATATGGTTGCACAGACGAATTTCCTGCAACAACCAAATGTAATACTCTGTGGCAACCTCACTCACTAAGCATGGCATTTCAGAGATGGTGGGGTCCTGCTTCGCTGTGTTCTTCATGGCAATCATTCACGAGGGATTCAAAGTTGGCAGGGAGATGTTGCTGAAGAGGTCACACCTAAAAGTGAGGAGCAACATCCTTGAAATCAGCAGCAGTAGCACCAAGCTGACCCAGGAGACTTACAACACAGGAGAGTGAGTATTTAATAATAATAATACATGGTAATAACAACACAGTTGCTAAGATGTGTGTGTGTGTGTGTGTGTGTGTGTGATTAGAGTTTTACATCCTGTATTTCTGCACCAGTTGGGCTAATTAAGACAGGCATAGACCATGGCAATGAGACGAAGGATGAAACAGCCATCCAACTTAGGCTCGACCGGGAATCTAACCCGGGACCCAGTGGTTGGAATCCCAGAGCGCTACCTCTGAGCTAGGCCCCCGCCTTTGCTAAGATGTCTCAATATCAATTTTTGCCTGTGTGTCAATGCTGCAAGTCCAAAGCTTAGTCAGCTTATATGACCAGCTGCCAGAGGCAGACCTAATGATGAGATGAGAAGGTATGGAGCCCACACAATGTTACACATTTATACATGGCCAAACCTACAGCCAGGTACCAGCCTCCAATACTATTTTATCTATCATTCCCATTTAATATAGTTCAATCAGGTTCTGTCAACAAAATCACAGGGACATCTCACTCCATTTTTTTCTCCAAACATCATAATATATACCGATATTTCAAGAGCTCAAATCAATCAGAGATATGGTCTACTTCAACAGTGGTTATGTACTAAATTGTGTTGACCTGCCTGATCCTGATTACTAACATTTATATCAATCTTTTTAAAGAATCGATATCTGACAATGTGTAAACAGCAGAGAAATGGGAGTGTTTAATGTGAAATGGAATGAATGCAAATACATGATAATCGATAAAAAAGTTTTAGTATAAAGAAATTGATAACAAGTAAAGCTCTCTTTAAAAAGAGACCTGTACCAGACTTGTGTGATAATAGTCGATAGTAAATATTAATGACATGTAAACATATTATTAATTTAAAGAAAAAAGTATCCTGGATTGGACTTCAACTGCTGCACTCCCAGCCCATTTTAAGCAGACCAATGCCTTTAGACAATTCAGCCATTGCTGCTTGCTAAAAGACGCTGAACTTTTCTGTTAGTAGTGGCCTGTATACTCTATATACAGTGGGGTGCGAAAATTTGGGCACCTTTCTGCCGCAGCAACATTATTTGCTGTAGCTCCAAAAGTATTAATTGTGGCAACTTCCCTGTCATTTTTTAGCAAAAGCAATGTGTTAGGTTACTTTTTACAGAATAATATTTCAGATAGCTGTATTTGTTTATCTGGAATAAATTAAATAGTGCAAAATGGCCTGTGCAAAAGTTTGGGCACCCCTTTAATTACATGAATTTGAGAGGCTGTAGCAAAGTCAAATAGGCTGACTTTTCCAGCAAACTTGATTTGATGTGTTTGTTGAACCTTAAACAACAAACAAGGGTGCAATGGAGCATGAATAAGGTGAGTTAACTTAATTAATAGCAATTAATACTTCACCTTAGTCTCTATTGCAACTCAGCAACATGGGAACCTCAAAGGAGCTCTCTGATGACTTAAAAACACAAATAAAAAGTAAGCATAAATCAGGAGAAGTTTACAAGAAGCTGTCACAGAGATTCCAGTTGTCTGTTTCTACCGAGAGGAATATTATCAGAAAGTGGAAGGTCACTGGCACAGTGCAAGTGAAGAAAAGATGTGGCAGACTAAGGAAAATAACAACAAAACAAGCACGAAGAATGGTCAGAAGTGTTACTGAAAACCCCCAGACCACCTCCAAAGAACTCCAGGAAGATCTGGCGGCCGATGGTGTTGCGGTGCATCACTCCACAATCAAGCGAAGATTGCATGAGAAGCTGCATGGGAAGGTGATGCGTAAGAAGCCTTTTCCTCGACCTCACCACAAAGAGGCTCGCTTGTGGTATGCCAAGGCTCATTTGGACAAGCTAGAGTCGTTCTGGAACAACATGCTTTGGACAGATGAGACAATGATCGAGTTATATAGGCACAACCACAGTCGTCATGTATGGCGAAAAAACAACACAGCATTCCAGGAAAAGAACATGCTCCCCACAGTCAAGTTCGGAGGAGCATCAATCATGTTATGGGGTTGTGTGGCTAGTTCAGGTACTGGGAACCTTACGAAAGTTGAAGGTCGAATGGATTCAACGTCAAAGACTCCGTGAAAAAGCTGAAGCTACGGCGCGGTTGGTTGTTTCAACAGGATAATGATCCGAAGCATCGTTCCAAATCAACAAAGGAATACATGCAGACACACAAATACAAAGTCTTGGAATGGCCGTCGCAGTCCCCAGATTTGAATATCATAGAGAATTTGTGGTATGACCTGAAGCGTGCTGTCCATGATCGACGACCGTCAAATCTCCGAAAGTTGGAGGCCTACTGCAAGGAAGAGTGGGCCAAAATCCCCCCAGCCAGTGTCCAAAGACTTATTAGTAGTTACAAAAAACATTTACAGGCTGTTGTATTAGCTAAAGGTGGTGCTACTAAATATTAATTCCAAAAATCTCATTGGGGTGTCCAAACTTTTGCACCAGTCTGTTATTGTTTTGAACTTCTGGTATTGATTTAAACAGTTTCAAAGCTAAAATATGTGTGTATCTGTCCTTTATGAAATATGTCCAAGCCAAGTTGCAACATGAAAGGACTAGCGACATATCAATGGAAATGTTGATTTTTACTGAGGGTGCCCAAATTGGACTATCGCCTGAAAAAACGATGTTTAGCTTGTTCTACTGCAGTAAAATTCCATGGTTACAAGTTCAATTATAAATAAAACTTTAACTTATGAACTTTAGAAGTGGTAACCAAGGACTTCATCCAAAATAATCGTCAGGATAGTAGAAATTTGGACAAAATATCTTTTCATTTGACACTATTTGCAAAATAATTACATAATATATGCAGTCTTAGGATTTCTGTTTTATATCTTTCAAAGAGATTCATAAATTTTTCTCAATTTTACCAAGCAAACTGCTATAACATTTATGTACATTACAGATCCCAATCTCTAATCAGTCACTGACCAAATTATGAGTATCTGTTCGCTATATATCTGGCATCGTTAAAGCTTATATCAGTCATAGTGATATTGTGTTATAGTTCTAGATGCCAGATATAAAAAATAAGTTGTCAACAGTTGTAAAATGCTGCAGGGTGGCCTGAGGGTGCCTAGATTCCATCATTACATGGCAAGAATTGTGAATTGAAGGCTTTAAAGCCTTTGGAAGCCCTAGGCCTCCTCAAATAAATGGTGGTAGACCTCAAATCCCAGTGACCAACACAGGGCCCTGCTCAATGCAAACTGTATATCTAAACCTCTAGAGCTCTCCATAAACCTAACTCCTTATATCTAGCTCTCCCAACAACACACCAAAAGCTCCTTACATGTACACCTAGCTCTCCATACCTAGTCTAGACTTAAATGTCTTCTCAGGTAAACATGTCAGTAAACATAAATCGTAAACACATACACACATGCACTTGGAAGCTTAACGTCAGCACAGGTTTGGTTGCATATTTCACAGGCTGCCACTGGGAGCGCATCAGTATGGTAGCTTTGACAGAGAGGAAGATGACAGCTATCAACTCTACCAGTACGTTAATTAATTCTTGCTTCAAGTTTCTTTTCCACAATACAGAAATGCGGAGGTCTGGGTTCTGCGGGGATGGAGAACTAAAAATGTCCTTTGAGTTACAACTGAACTCACAGATTTGGAAACTAAACTGCTGTAGAGGACGTCACGTGAATCCAGGACTCCCATTGGTTAAGACAGTCATTCAACCAATGGGGGTCCTGGATTCACGTCATCTGGAGCTTAGTAGTCATGTCTATGAAATCTGCTGTAATACAAAGTATAACCATAACATTTGTATATATACTAAAGAGAGTCCTGGATTGCATTTCATTTGGTATTAGATTAACCTGGTAAACCCTGCATGCAATCTAGCTCAGTGTTATTCCTTCTGAATAAAGCAATATTGGAATAAGGTGCCCAAATTAGAAACTTTCTTTTATTAATTAGATTCTCTGGTAGTGGGACTTCTTTTTTTCAATATTTATTGGGAAACGGGTGTATATTCTTGATGAACCTGGTTCAAAGTATTACTGCTGTCCCATCAATAGCTGTGAAACTGATTTTTCTATTTGTAATATTTGCAAAAGTGGTCGAAGATACCCCGGTTTACGGTTAGGTCTGGCTTGGTGGCAGTTACTAAAGGTGCAGGTTTAACTTATGAGAAATTTAGGAATATTGTCCTCTACTGTACAGTATACACACTCCTTCCCAGGAACAAGAATAAGTTCCCCAAAATCATACCGATTCGATTTCTAAAAATATATAAATGAATAAAAAAAACAATTTACTGGAATTTAGGAAATACCAATTTGGTCTGAAGATATTTTTTGGTATTTTACAAAACTTAATCACTACGAAAAGATAAACAATGATTATATAACTACATGGATAAATAATCCCACATGCATAAATAATCCCGATTTACAGTTTAAAAACTGAAAACCTTATGAAAAACCATAACATGTTCGATGGATTCATGTAAAATAAAATGTGACTGTGTAATGGATTTCATTTTGCAGACTAAGTATGTTCAGTGGGATGCATATTCTCCAGTCCTTCCTACATATCATCCAGGTGGTGCTCAGTTATTTCCTGATGCTCATCTTCATGACCTACAACGTCTACCTGTGCATTGCAGTGGCCCTGGGGGCAGGGGTGGGCTACTTCCTGTTCAGCTGGAAGAGGGCCGTGGTGGTGGATGTCAATGAACATTGTCACTAGCCCTCCGCTCACCCTTTGCAGTTTATAGGCTGATGGGAATTGGTTAGGTATGTTTTTTCCATTCATATCAATTCAATTCAAGGTTTTATTTCAGACTAGTGTGTGTGTGATTTGGGCTTTATGTCCTGTATTTCTGCACCTAATGGGCTAATTAGGACAGGCAGGGACCATGGCAATGAGACGAAGGATGGAACAGCCATCCAACTTAGGCTCGACCGGGAATCGAACCCGGGACCCAGCAGTTGGAAGCCCAGAGCGCTACCTCTGAGCTATGCCCCTGCCCATATTTCAGAGTAGTACAATTACAGCTGATTACAGTGGATTCCATAGACTTGGTAGTTAAACTCCGGAAGACGTCATGTGAATCCAAGACTCCCACTGGCCATGGCAGTCCCTCAACCAATGGGAGTCCTGGATTCAAACAACGTCTAATGTCTCAATAATACTGGGTCTGGAGCTTAGCTGCTTAGTCAGCTTATATGACCTGCCAGAAGCAACCATAATGATGAGATGATAAGGCTAGGAGTCCACACCATGGTTCACATGTACCCCCATGAGTCTTTTACTTGCTTCGGCAAAGACACCGAGTACAAGGCACCTCCAATTTGCGATAGACGTCCAGCTGGGATGTAGCTTATGAAGAGTGCCCGGGCCTGGGATGCCTCAACCATTGGGCCACCCAGCTGCTTAAGTTTCCAAGTCTATGAAATCTGCTGTAATATATGTATTATGTACAGGCTTACAACAAAGGAATATATAATTATTACAATGATACAAATAGGCATTCACGCAAATTTGAAACTGTCTAATCCTGTGGACAAATGGTATTATGACACTTCTCTATTCTTATTTCTTCGATTCAACCTCTTTCTTTTTTTTAGATTTATGGCACTTCAAATGCTGAGCTCTGGTACTTGACTGTGATTTGCTGGCGACACAGTTGTTGAATTCATGTCCCTGGGAGGATCTATAAATTTGCAATAAATATAATCATAGTTCTTAACAAATAAATAAGAGATTTGTAATGCCTTGCGTACAATCTCTAGGACAGCTAAGATATATATAGATAAATTGGCACTAATTCATTGCTTTCGCCAACATTGTCTGTACAGAAATAAAATATGTTTTTCAAGATGAACAGGAGTCCAACATAGTTTGAAACCCCCCAAACAGAATCCGAGAAATCCCAAAAATGGTGATTTTGGGGTGGGCCAAATTATTAGGCAGGTTCTGGTTGATGCAACATTATGACTATATCAGGCAGTAAAGACGATATTTTTAATGGTATCTGACATGAAATCATTAACAATTGATCATTAAATGTTCACTAGACACAAATAGCAACAAACTGTGAGACATTACATAACAAAAGTAAATCAACAAAGCTGCAACAAGGGTAAATTCAACAATCAACAAATAGTCACTGCACTGCGCAGAAAATCACTGAAATTAGTGTCCAATATATCCTCCCTTCTTCTCTATGACCTAAAGAAAACGTTTGTCCACTGAGGAGGTCAACTTCTTTATCTCTGTTGGTGTGATTTTATCTGCAGCAGCTAAAACTGCCTCCCAAAGACTGTTGAGTGATGTCTATTGATGCCCCTCGGTGTAGACTGTCCTTTTTAGTATTGACCACAGGTTCTCTATGGGGTTGATATCTGGTGAAGCAGGGGGCCAAGTCATTAGGCGATCTTCCTCGATGCCCTTCTTTGCCAACCAGGACTTTGTATTTCGAGGCATGGGAGGGGGCATTATCCTGCATGAATACCACAGACTTTTTGAATGCTTTTGGTCTTCTGTTGAACCACTTGTTGAAAAAGTTGCCCTGCAGAAAGTTGCAGTAACTCTCAGAGTTGATCTTTATGCCATCTGGTACTCTGTAGGGCCCCACAAGCTTGTTATCAATGATGGCTGCCCAGATCATGATCCCCAACCACCTTGTTGCCGGCGCAGTCGGACAGGAACATTTTGACCATCCATGATCCATCCACAGGCCCAGCCATCTGGGCCATCCAAGGTTGCCCTCATTTCATCAGTCCAAAGGACCTTAGAAAAGTTAGTTTTCAGGTACCTCTCAGCCCATTCTTGGCGTTTCTGTCTGTGCCTTGAATTCAAGGGTGGGCGACTCTGAGCTTTAGGGACCGAACCGAGTTCTCTGAGGATCCGGCACCGGGTACTCCTGCTTATCCCAGAAATTCCACTATTCTGGAATAACGTTGAACTTGTTGCCAGGGGATTACTTGCGGCTTCTCGCTTGATTCGGGATATATCCTTGGCTGTCACTTTTCTTCGTTTAGGCTCCACTCTCTTCTTTCTACCAGCCTCACTGTTTGCTGCAAACTTCTTAATGGTGCGATGGTGTCGATTCAGCATTTTGGCAATATGACATGTGGTGTTTCCTTCAGAGAGCAACTTTACAATTCTGGCTTTTTCAGGGCCAGTTAGGTCTTTTTTCCGTCCCATGATCTCATCCAAAGCAGAGACCCAACAAAAATGCACAAGCCTTAATCAAGAAATGTGGATCAAACCTTTTGCTTAAACCTTAAGGTCATTAAGTGATGAAATTGAATTGAATTAATAACAATGCCACATTCAAGCACTAATTTAGACTTTTGAAAGCAATTTAGGAAAGTTTAAAAAAAACATTTGTTATGTAACACCTTGCTGACACTTGTGTTCATTGAACATTTAGAAACTATTTGCAAATGATTTCATGTCAAATAACATAAAATCTTGTCTTTTCTGCCTGATATAGCCATTATGTTGCATCAACCAGAACCTGCCTAATAAATTGGCCCACCCCAAAATCACCATTTTTGGGATTTCTCAGATTCTGTTCGGGGGTTTTTTGAAAAAGTAGCACAGAGAGACTGGTGTAGCATAGGAAATATGTGTGCCGAAGGAATTTAAGATTGCACTTTATTTGGTGGAGATATGCCAAAAAAACTTAGGTGCCTAATAATTTGGCACGCAGTGTATATGACCCATTCAGGTTCTAACGTCATTAAACACCATACACACACTCGATAGCTGTCTCATGTACAATTTGACCAGTACAGTCGCTAGTTCTATTTTCATCATATTCATGTAAGAACGTTTGACCATGCAGACAACCTCCCTAATAAGCCAACTACCATGCACAATAGTTGAGCACTGATTAAGATGCCCGAGATTTGTTTCCCACAAAATTAGGTCTCCTGTACTCACTGGAATGTGACAATTTGATAATTAGGACTGATCCTCAGTCTGACAGTCATCTCCAAGAGGTTGGAATTAACGAACTCCCACCTGACAAATTGACTTTGTGTGTGTGTATGTGTGTGTGTGTGTGATTAGGGCTTTACGTCCTGTATTTCTGCACCAGTTGGGCTAATAAGGACAGGCAGAGACCATGGCAATGAGATGAAGGATGAAACAGCCATCCAACTTAGGCTCGACCGGGAATCGAACCCGAGACCCAGCGGTTGGAAGCCCAGAGCGCTACCTCTGAGCTAAGCCGCCGCCCTCATGCAGGTCCATCTATAAAAATTGTGGAGTCAGTGTTATTAATTCATCTGAGCCAGGTAGGGAGAGCTGAACAGCCAAAGTTGGAGTGCTTTTTACAGAGCTCAGTGAGTTCAAGGTCTCCACCCACAGAGCTACCACCCTTGGCACGAGGAGGCTCAGGACATTCCAAGGAAGAATTTGTAGCAAAATGATCAATGTCAAGGGAACAGTTGTCTCGGTCACAGATGAAATCTAGCGTAGGAGTACCACAACTTGTAACAGTTTTGCCCAAAGGCAATGATATACACACCACTTACACGGATGCATCAGTAGAAGTTGGTTGAGATTAAACACCAAGGAGTCATTCAACAGTTTGCAAAGAGGACAAGATGGTTAGAAACTGCATACTCAGGTAATTACCTAGGAGCATATGTCAAGATATGTAAAGAACATGAAAGAGACTCAGATCTTGTGGAGAATACTGATAGCCTTTAGAAATTTTTAAAAGCAGCAGGGTCTACATTTGCAAAAATCCATGGGCAGCCATATAACATCTAGACGTGTGTGTGGGTGTATGTGGGTGTGTGTGCGTGTGTGTGCACGTGTGTTTGTGTGTTATTGTTTAACGCCTCATCAGCACCTGAGTGGGAGACCTGACTGTGGTAAGGTCAGTACATTTCACCAAAATGACTTCTACAGTTAATTTCCCACTGCAGAGGTCAAATATGGGCTGAGGTTCTCCTTGAACACATCAAGGGTGGGATGTGGAGCACGTTGGAAATATCAGGAAAGTGTGAAAACCCCTAATTCATCACTACATAAACCATCAGGGATGAGGGAGGAACGAGATCTGCCTCGCAGACGGAAGAAACAGCAAATCTCCATACAACAGAAGTGCAGAATATCCTTATCAAAGCAAGACACACACCAGGAAGACTGAATGAATGTCCAACTGACAAACGGAACCAAGTCCTTCTCACATAATGATCAAATTGACTCGATACTGAGTCAACAATGTGGGAGAAATGGTGGATCTAATTGTCAGAAAGGAAAACTAAAAACTATCGTCATATATGAGCCGGGTTCCAACCTATATGGCCATTGGCAGGGCACCCTCTCAATGCCACATAATGGTCAAGGCAAACCCTGAATGGGCTATCTCCCAAGCAGGATGATTCTAATCCCAGTACAATACATTAGTGTATTCTGAACAGAGTATATTTAAGGTACCTCTCACCCCAGCAGGAAAACAAACCAAGAGTTTATGGATTCATATTTACCTGATGTTCATAGTTAAAACTTCATTTGATTTAGACCAAGTGCTTGGACCGGCCCTGATAACTCGATGTCACAGAACTTGATGGACTTTTATAATGCATGTGGGACATTCAATGTAATGTCCTCAGATTAGCTCGAAACTCCAATGTTTGCAACTTTGATATGTTTAATGAGGAAATCAAAGTATCTCTGGCCTACTCCTAGTAGTTTTTGTGTCCAGGGCCAGTTCTAGGGCAATGCAAGCAAAGAAAATGCATCGGGCCCCGCGCCTAGATAGGCACTCTGTAGTATTAAGCCATGCTTTTAATTAAAATGCAAAGAAAATTAAATACAAAAAATTTAAAAAAAACAAGTTCTTCATTTCGGAGTCAGGGATATTTAGGACGCAATTTAGGCCCCGCTTTGGGCCTTGCAAGTGCTTGGACCGGCCCTGATCCAAAGTTCTGTAGCATCTCTAATAATCATGATATAAGTATCAAAGTTGGAGTGTGAACTGTCCTGTATGTATATATTAAATCCTGGGTTCTATTTCTGATCAGTTGTTCAGCTGGTGATAGGAGCAGCCTCAGCATGCCGAAATATTTAGAACAATTTACTCGCTGCCGAGTTTCAGGATTTTTTTAAACTATGACTGTATGCTTGTATATTGAAGCCTTCAGTTATGCAACGATGAAAATCGTTCTTTGATAAAAATGGCCATAACTTCAAGGCTCATGATGGCCATGTGGGACAGGTAATACAAGGCTGAATGTATTTTTTAAAGTAGCTCATACAGTCATATATTAGTGCTGAAACATTCTTAGGTAATATTTCTCATTTTTCTGCACACAAAAAATGTTTAAATCCACTAATTTTATACATTTCTGCCCGTATTAGCCATATATTTTGCCGCAGTTTAACCAGGACACGTGGTACAAGGGTGAATTATTTTCTGGAAGTAGATCACAGATCCATCTTTCAGTGCTGAAAATCAGAGGCAACAATATTGTTAATTTCTGCAAAAAAAGGTCGAAATGTTATTTTTTACATTTTTGCTACAGTAAGTATACTTTTTCCAGCCATATGACCGGAAGGACAAATGGTACAAAGTTGAATTTTTTTTTTGGATTAGGTAATACACATGTACAGCCATCTTTCAATGTTGAAAAAACTATGGAGGTAATTTGCTTCACCTTTTGCGTTAGAAAAATACTCTGAAAATGGAAGGAAATTAAACGCACCCGCAGGCAGTCTTTTCAAGATGCTCGAACACATTGTTATTGTTTAACGCCTCATCAGCACCTGAGTGGGCTATGTAGACTGCTCTAACACAAAAACTACAAGGAGTGCGTTGGTCAGAGATACTTCGCATTTCCTCATTAAACACATACATTGTTTATATTCTCACCCATTTCACATGGAATGTCCCATGTATAATAACTTTTGTATGTCAGTTACGCATGGTTACAGCGGTAGCAAAGCAAAGACATTCATCAACCACAACTCAGCTGCTACAGATTGTGGCAACTTCAGCTTGAAAACTCAAATGGGACACAAGAAAAATAAATATTAATTTGATGACATTCACATGCTGAGAAAACAGAGCATTTTGATGTTTTAGTTCCCCGCTCCATAGCGAAATAGCACAACATAATATATATAATAAGTAAATCTGAAGACATGACCTTGGAATTTTTTAATATTCTGGCCCATTTCAAATGTAATGTCCCATGTATAATCACTTTTTTTACCATGACGCCCTCTTCAGGGCATCCCATACAATTTTGATTCAACCTAACTCAACTTTGGTGGTTGCGCTTCAATGCATCAGAAGCATAGAACAAGTGCCACAGACATACTATATTAGTAACTCGTTTATTCTGGAGGACAAAATATATGAAAATGTTCAAATGCATAAATATACATTGTAGATAAAATTCTGCATCATACAATCTTTAAAAGAATTAAGTCACCTTTAAAACTAACAATGAGAATATTTACACCGCAACATTTCCACTACTAAAGTAGTGAAGATGTAAAATAAAAGCTAAAACAATTCAAATAAGGTACCTAACAGGTCGACCAAAGACATAACGGTATGTACATTGAGGAACAATGCAAATATACAGGCGTACTGTGGGTGCATCCAGTCAATGGTCAACGAAGAATACATAACAGAGCTACTGTATTATCTTTAAAATAGCATGGAGTATACCTCTATTTACATTAATTTTTCATACTCCACTGCAACAATATTAATTGTCTTTAAATGTCAGCATTTATGAACTGCAATTGTAGTTCATAAATCATAACTCATTGATTTAACGTACATGTTAAATATCAGACACACACACACAATTTCCTGGTAACGTTATCTATTGCACACGAACAAGTCAGAACAAATGATGCTAGCAAACAATTCTTACCAGGTCAACGATACAAAGCATTAAAAAAAAGACAGGCTTCAATGACAAACAGCTACAATGCTGCATTGTTATAATGCGCCAATAACATTTGAACTATACAAGGACACGATAGTATGCATTCAAATATTTCACAACTATCAACTCGGAGTCATAAAATACACAAATCAACAAATATTAGATAACATCTCGCGCATGAAATCATGTACTATTCAATTTCACAGCCTCATATATAACCAATTGATCCAGTTGAACAGTGTTGTGCTACGCATATTAAAACAGTCCACCAGAGAGCGACACTGGTATCAGAAGCACCTCCTGGTGTTTTACATAGTTTGGCACTTGGAAGACTTATCCGAAGTTCATGTAATGCTATAATTCCTGTTCTTGAAGAAGTTTTTCAGCATTGCGCTTCCGAAAAAAAGCTTTGCCGACCTCGTAGGAACTGATCATGATTGCACAAGCAGGGGCAACTTTAAGCACCCTGGGCACAAGTCCTGAAAATGAAGCACAGTTAAATCACATGCAGTAATGAGAAATATAAGAAAAGGAAACAAAAATATACTGCTTGCACTCCTGGGACATTAGTACAGGGCTTCACCATGTTGTTTCGCTAAGAATCCCATCATTACTATATAGGATCAATTATACTGAATTTATAGTATTTTACCCCATATGGGGAGTAATTACACTGCAGGGTCACTGAATTGTTACAACAAGATGGCTGGGCCCTAAAGAGCTAATTAAACAATTTGGTGAAGAGACTATCATTCATTCAGACTAAAGTTATAGCATTTTACCCCATGGGGGGGAGGGGGGGTAATTACCCTTTGGAGTCATTGAAAATGTTCTGACATGATGGCAGCATACACAAGAGTCTGAGTGTATAAACCAAATTTGATGAAGACAGACTGAAGTTATAGCATTTTACCCCATACGGGGGTAATTACCCTGTGGGGTCCTTAAAAGTGTTGCAACATGTTGACAGTGCTTTGATAAATATATAAACCAAATTTGGCGAAGATCTGATTCTCCAAACTGAAGTTATAGCATTTATTGAATATCTCTCAGTTACTATACACTCAGTTTTAACTGGGTGAAATAAGATTTTTTTTTTACCAAAGTTTTAAGTACATTATGCATTTTATGATGTTTATTCTCATTGTTAAATCAAGCCCTTCTCCTTTGGACAAGTTTAACAAGTCAAACCCCAGCTTACTGGCTGATAAAAACACTTGAACAGTGAAACAATCAATTTAAAGTTCGCTAGTTTTTCCATTGTAATTTCTGCCGCTTCCCAACAACCATAACAAATGGCCATGACGGAAAAGTAGCAAAAAATTATCATTGGGAAGACAGGAAACTCGAAGGTATTTAGTACTGAGAGGGGTTTTTATGGGTTAGAAAGTTGGGGTTGGACTTATTAGTAACATTTCTGTGATTTTGTACTGCCCTAAGCTCTATATGATAAAATATGACCAATAATTGAGTGGACATTACTTATGGCCATTACGGACCAGTAGAACATGGAACAGACCAGTATTTCATTGAAGGTGGTGGTCAGTTTGGACCAGGGTTGGGTTCAAATACAAATATATTTGTATTTGCATTTGTAAATACTGTATTTGTATTTGTATTTAAATACTTTTTATAAATTGCGAGACAAACTTTGGACAAGTATGAAATTCCATGAGCTGTATCAAATATTCACTCATTGTATTAACGATACGTATCTTCTGAATGTTACGAACGGTACACATCTCTAATGCACGTTTTATTATATTTCCATCTACACATAACACATTCCTATTGCGAAGACTTACCAGCAAAGAGCCCTGGGGTGCCGTTTTGCCTGTACAAGTTGACCATCAGTCTCCAGGTGGAGTTCGTCTGGCCATTTGTTTTGTTACCCAGATCAATTTGACGGTGAGTCTTAATAACATCGAAAGGCAGTGTAATCACAGCAGCCACCTGTTCAATTATGAAAGAAAAAAAACATTCTGTTCAATCATAAGTTGGAAATACAGTTTAATTACACAGTCAATACAATGCAGTCACCTGCTTTGAATTATCAGACTCAGACAAATTTTATTTCCTGTATACATGTACAAAGAAACGGTATATAAAGGTGGAGACACCCCTAAGATAATTTCCTATCGCTACCGGGGTGCCACCAAAATATTTTTCATCCCGATCCCTGCAGACCCTACCAAACAGATTTCAGCATTTTAGATAAATTTATGATCAAATTAAATTTCTAGTTTGGAGAAGGCCATGAGAGACACTGTATATCATGATGAGAATAATTATGTATGAGTCATGAGATGATTTTTAGTTGAGAAAGAAAACTGCAAATTTCACGAATGCGAACAGTCCTTAAATTGACTTACAGTGCCCGAGACAGCCCCTGCCAAGAAGCTTTGACCGAATGTGGGAGTGACAGTGCCCGTCTGCCGCAACTGCAATGCTTTTAAGTACTCGTATCCATACCAGTAGAGCGCTGCAAATAAAACATCAGATTAGCACAGCCAGACTATTAGCAACCAGAGCCAGTATAAAGCACTATGTCACTTTAGGCCTATTCATCTCCTTGACGCTGCAGGCCACAATAACCAGTGACGTCACAGTTGACGCTGTCTTTTATTGGCAATTGTTCACTGTTATGACATCATAGAATTGTTCATGTCTATCCGCCCACAACCGCAAGAGGGCAAATAATTAAGTGACTCGGCTCATTATCGTATTTGCTTCCTGCAACTTAACATATTGCTTATGCCAATCAATCGAGTTTTCTCACCTGAAAAAGGCACATCGCGATAAAGAGACGGCCCCAGTCCTTTCATGATGCCCATAAACCCTTCCTGTTTCAAGGTGCGAGACACAGCATGGCCTATCCGCGAGTAGCTGAGCTGTTCCGACTGCATTTTAGTGCGGATTAACTCCAATGGATTGATCACAGTTGTTGCAATGACTGAAAACAACATGTCATGGTCATTAGGGTACTGACTTGCAAATGACAAAATTTACAACCACTAACACAAAGTACATAAGTCCCTAATAACATTTCAAGCAAATTCTTCAATCTACTCCTGCTATACAAATTTAACATAAAAATGAGAAAGTACCTCTTGCCACGCTTCCAGCCAGGATAGGAATGTTCTTGGTACTTAAGTCTGTCTCTCGATAACCCATTCTGTACTTCAGGTAATCATAGGTCGTGAAGTACACCACGGTGGAAGGCACAGCCATTACCCTGATAAACACATTAAATAAGATGTTATTTGATAGCATAAAGCTTGTGCAGTCAGTCCACTAACGCAAGCTCTTGCTTACAACCTATTAAGGACTATTGATGACAGAGACCAACACATCATGTTACTAATTTCTTGACCTGAATATTTTATGCATATTGGAATTTGTTATTTGTTGATACATAATAAATTCAGGCATCTTTTTGGTTTTTTTCACCCAGGGAAATAAATTTTGCCTATTAAAATGTGTCAACATTACCCATCTCAGATTCATAGTGCCGGAGGAAGGAATTAAAAGAACCCACAGCCTCTAGAGGAATGACCCATGCAAAATGCAACGCTAATCAGCTGCTTTAAGGACCTGAATGCATATTTTAAAATAATAAATACTTACAAAGTGGGTGGAAGTCCACTCCACAGTGAGGAGATCCCTTC
This sequence comes from Alitta virens, assembly GCA_932294295.1. Lineage (NCBI taxonomy): Eukaryota > Metazoa > Annelida > Polychaeta > Phyllodocida > Nereididae > Alitta > Alitta virens. The sequence goes on along the minus strand of OW028585.1, from coordinate 24,560,893 downwards.
ATATCTGGCAATTTTTACGAATGCATCCTGCAAATAAGACAATGAACATGTCTAATTTCAAAATCACAAGCAGCTGCAATATTCAGGTTTACGCAATCCAACTGATCATCAAATATTATAATATTCTCATATTATTAACACTTATATCATCATTATATCAACAGGACTGTTCAATTCAGCGAGTAGCGCAATTCATGGTAAGCCAAATTAATTTGACTTCAAATGAGACTTTTAGTTTTGTACTCCCAAAACTCACATGTATCATGATAATATTAACACTACTTTCTAAACTACAGAAAGACTGACCGCGGTGCCTGTGAATCTTCCTGGACGAGCGTACCACTCTTGGGCAGCCTTCTGGGCAGCGGCCGTAGAAATTCCATTGGTGTCTGCGCAGATCTGGCATTGAACAGTGCACACGTGGTCCATGAGGCCATTGCAGTAGAGGAACTTGGAACCCTTGCTCAGCAGCTGTTGTTGCGCTTGCAGGCGGATCTTGACCACATCCAGAGGAGTCACTGCAAGAATTACATAGTGTATATTAAAGGTCCTGCACATGCAGACTACAGAATACAACATAAAAGTAGAGCTGATAAATTTCCGACCTTAGAAAGGCGTAGCCTACTTGGCCGATGGGGAGAAGTACCACCAGAGGTCACTGACACCCAAGCAGATAAGTAATGTTTGATGACATCATTTGCTTTTATGACGTCATCCATGTAACAATTATGTAGTACTTGACATCATATTGTCTTTCATCTGCTATGGTGGCAGTGTCCTCTGCTAGTTTTCTCCCAATACCACAAACATCCTAAAACAAATGTAAAACGAAATGAGTGTTTGGCATAGGGTATAAATTATACAATCCATACCAGTATCATGCTTACACCAGCGCCTTCGCTGTAATTCCCTGTCGCCAAGTATTACACCTGGGTAGGCCCGTGGAGTAAGATACTGGTTGTGAAGGATTTGCCCAACTGCATGCTATGGTAGGGGTTTGAACCCATTATCTAATGACAACCAAGTAACCGCCTTAACCACAAGACCACAAAGTCTACATAGCAAAGTATTACATAAATATTTTGGTTGTCGTACTGTTGTCACACATATCAATAATGTGAAGTATTTCGCCCAGTGCGTTCTGATTAATCTACGGCTTATGATTCTTTTATCATTGTTTATGATGTCCTGTTATACACTCCCAAGATGGGACATTCCATTAGTGCACTAACCAGACAATGTATGACTCGGGCATGATCACATGACAAGCAATACTGTTGCGCATACCATAGAAATATGCATGCATAATATAATTTTGAAGTACAGCAGTTATGATGCAGAAACATTCAGGCATTGGTAACAAATCACTGTGCTCTAAATTATATGCAACTTGAACAACAATTATGTATTCTCCATGTGGTTTTAGAATTGTTTATCTTTAGCTAAAACATTTGTATATAACAATGATGTCCTAATTAGTGACCTTTCCATCCCAACGACCACAATATATATGTTCCTGAATCAATTAAAATTTTGTCCAAGCACCTTTAAAAAAACTTCGGTCATAGCATGCGAGCACTGATATCCAGGTCACAGCCAAACAAACTAAAATTCATGTTCATAGACCCATACTTCATGTAGAAGTACATTTGAAATGTTATTACAGTGTTCAGTCTAAGTCTGACTCGCATGTGATAAATACACTGCCCTCCAAAAGTCTGGAAATATCCTGTGCAGCACAAGATGAAATATATTATTTCCTCAAATCAAATACATGTTGTTATTTGCACAAGGGCAACCATGCAGGTTGTCTCTGTACACAGCAGACGTGAAAATTATAAAATTAATTCTGTGACACGTGTAATGGTGCTTCATTTGCGCATTTAGCTGAGAAGTCATTCGAGTGATCAGCTGCGATACGATCATGGAATTGTCTGTCAGCTGCATGTTTGACAATTACGTAATTTACATGCAAAATATATGTGGAACTATTACTATTGCAAGACAATGTAAAACTGTTTCAATCAGGAAGACAAGGCTGCAAGTTTATTTTCATTGGCGATGTTCAATGTCACAAACTTTGACAAATTCACATGTAGTATGATTAAACATCTAAAACCTTCCCAATCACTTCGTCACTAAGCATATCAGTTCAACCAGATACAAAATATAATCCATGGATAAAAAATCAGAATGAGACATAATTTCTCGATACAGGTCTCCTTGTGACGGTTGTCGCTGATGAAGCGAGAAAGTTTTGTATGCATTTGGGATTGGACAAAGTAACAATGTTACACCAACCAGTGCAAGCCAAATCAGTAGAGCTTGATGGATGAAGCATTTCAACAAATGTTCAACAGCAGTAATTGGATGATTTAGTACTGAGTACACCTCGTATTAGCAGAGCTAAAATATCAACACACCTCGTGGCCGAAACCTGGCACCACATCTAGATGGCGTTCCTGTCTGTGGTTTCTGTTGCTGTTGGAGACGGACCTTGACAACATCCAGGGGGGTCACTGGAAGACAATTTACCAAAATCACATATTTTCATCACACACAGTAATTGAACTATATTTCCCTTGTGTGCCGAATAAGAAATAAATTTACTTTCCACCAAAGAAGTCACACAACATTCACTGGCTCTTAAAAAGATATCGATTACTATTTAAAGGCAAGCATCTCAGAATAAGGTTAAGTTGATAGCAAAGTCATTAAATAGTCACAAAACGAGCAATTTTTGACCAGTCACCAGTATTGTTTGTAAGTTGACAACAAAGGGCTTATTTTCAGACTGACTAGAATCACTAGACGCTGATGGGCTTTTCAGAGCACATCTATATTTGATAATATAGCTCAAAATGTGACCATGGATGCAGTCTTATTAGTTTGTTCTAGAAGATCAGGTCTTTGTGAAATACTCGGGCAGCTAATCATCCTCTAAATGTCACAGCACACTGATCCCTCCAGACAATTATGACTCAACATTTCCTGCGGTTTTCACTACAGAAAAGACACAAAATTTACTACCCTCTGAGGAATACTAGTCAAAACGTCCAAATTCCGACACATCAGAAAAATTGTCGAAACTTTCGATTGAATTTGTACGAATAATACATAGGCCTACACCTATTTTAATTTGTCTGCATACTATTATATTTTTAGTTTATAGGCCTGTGTAAATATGCAATCAATTACATGACAGCTATTGTGTGGTTGATTTCAATAACCAGTGTTTCATTGCAATTGGTTTTGTATGTGTCTCATTGCAATTAATAATTATGATTGTAGAGAAAAAGGAAGCAATAATATAAAAAAAAATGTTAAAGTTCATTTGTGATGCAATTCAGAAATCCAACCTTGAATAAAAATACACTGTATAATTACTGAACTATCAACATCAGTTTGACAGTTGAAGAAACATTTTGACTTTGGCAGGGTTGGTAAAAATCATGATTTTTAAAAAAATTGAAATCAGATTATTTTGGTTTAAATCAGATTTTCTTTAATGATGCAATTAGGGCTCAAGTATTGTCCAGCATGTGCAAAGTTTGATCATTTTTCTACCATTACTTCTTAAACTTACTGAACTGTGCTCTAAAAAAGAACAGAGCTTTGATTTATCTAACAATTTGAGTTCTTGAAAAAAAACGAACAACAAAATATTCAAATAAATCATGTATTCAGTCATAAAAAATCAAATTTAAAAAAAAATTTAAATTTCTATTTAAATCAATGATTTAACTCGCTTATTTAAATCAGCTAATCCTGGACTTTGGTGTGTTCCATGCATGTAATTTACCACCCTCGCACAGGGGACCGAGGATGTGCATTTACAGGCTCCTTGATATTTCATCACTTTGTCTGTTGATATTATTTGATACATTATTCATTTTGAAAAATGTGAACTGGCCGGCAGCCCCTGAAAAGTCCGATTGGCGCAGTCAGATTAAACTTAAAATACAACCACTACTAACCCATTTTACTCATCAAATCTCAAACAACAGGTACTGTCTAGCATATACACTTGTATATAATATTAACTTAGATGATATTTAATGAACTATTGTTTTAAATCATTAAAACTTCAGAAAAAGGTATTTTTGGACCTTCTCCGCTGACATTTTTCGGACGTTTCGGAGGCGGATGTTGTTTGGACGTTTCGGTTTTTGGACGTATTTACTAGACACCCGCAGTTAAATCCTATACTATTATATACGGATTGGGCAACCGGCTTTTTCTTCTTCTATTTTTCAGCAACAGGCAGGTGTTGAGCTCCTCATTCCGCTATACACTCTTTATTGCATGGCCACACTTTTTATCATTTGTTTATAGCGAATTCTGTTGGAAATTTTATGATCAAAATGATGGCTTGGCAACATTCGAATAACACTGTGTACACTGCTATACATCTTGTATGTATTAATCCTCTGTCCACACAGAATGCCGAGTGCTGATTGGTCAATAGCTAATGGATATTTTCTGTATCCATCAACAGGACGCACTCTTGGCTGAAGCAGTCTTTCAGCGATATGACACTGCTTTGCTGTCACTCATATCTCTGTATATATGTTTAAATCAAATATCAGTGACACTTCCACACTACTGACTAATAATGACAGAAAAATTCTGAAACATTATCTCCATGTAACGGAAGTGTCAGCCAGCAGTCCCTGCATATCTTCTTCACCATATTGCAACATAATCGTGCAGCACAATTTGATATATACTGCTAGTTGGCTGCAGTGTCATTACCAGCTCTAGACATAAAAAGAAAAGTGCAATAATTGTGCTTTTGAAAAGTTTGATGCATAAAATTCATAAATCAGTGACATCATACAGCAAATTCGTCAACGTTCTGGTTGTCAACGCACAGGCATTTGCCTGCAAATTTAATCAACAAATAATTAGGAAGTTCATATAGTGCATTCCATGCTCAGCAAGACATAGAAAATGCTCAGGGAAGCCTCTCATTGACTAGCAACGGTTGCGGACAGGGACATGCACATTGGAGGGGGGGGGGGCTACAGGGGCTTGAGCCCTTCCCTGAAAAATTGAAAATTAACAAAAAGCCCTTAATTTTCTGAGGGCCACTGCCCTTCACATAGCCTCTGCACGGGCCTCGTCGCGGACGTAAAAGGCGACACCAACAGACGTTATGTCATGCAAATTTGGGTTAGGACTTATTAGGTCATTTCTGGGCTTAGGTCATTTCTGGACTTAGGTCATTTCTAGGCAGCAGAGAGGTCATTTCTGGGCAGAAGAGACTGTATAGCAATGTCATGACTAGACCCATGCATTTGTGATGATGAGTGTTTTGTTACTTCATTAATAAATGTAATTCTACACAGGTAGCGGACCATCTGACCAGACGGACCAGTTGTACCGGCGGGCGAGTTGGTCAGTGGCCCAGTCGTCGGGCGGACCAGTTGACTAGACCCCGAGCAGTGTCATGATGTAACTCACCAAGGAGTGTGGTTGCAAGCGCCCCTGAACATGATGCCACCATCTGCTGGGGCAAGGTGATGTTGACCTCCGTCGCCATCCCTTGTTAACAGGCGTATCTATATGTGTGTCTGAATCCCATGGCATCTTCCAAATCCAAAACAATCGCCGCTGCTGGGGTCGCTGTCACCACGTTTCGCAATCGCAGTCACGTTGACACTGTTCGTTCCCAAATCGGCCGCTAGGATGCAAATATGGTAAAATTCGTGACGAACAATATTGACATCATGAAAAATACTGTTTATTATACTTTTTTTGCAATTTTTGGTAACATTTTGGAATTCCATGCATATTTTCAGCACATAGATGTAATGTAGAGAAATACAACAGTAAATAAATTATTCGAAAATAACCTAAGGTTTGATGTTTACAAATGACAGGAAATGAGCACTGACTGAGTAACTGAGATGATTGAAATCAGTTGATCACTGGAAAATGTGGTTAAAATGCGATAATAATACACTTGCTGCGTTGTTCTTAAATCTTCTATATGTGGTAAGTTTGGGGTGGGACTGAGAGAATGGCATTCAAAGATGTGGATGTAGTAATAAACTAGCATGCTTGCCAAGTTGCATGCGCAGAGTAACACAAAATATAAACACAAATTTGTTCTGTGTGTGTATTCATGTAAATGCAACATTGTTTATGTTTTGACAGTATTGACAGTATATTGTAATCATTGCTGATGATTACATACACCCATATATACTCAGAGGGGGGCCGGGGGGGGGGGCTTATGACTACAAATTCAGCAGTTCACACTGACTTGACATCTTGAGTGGATAATATTGTTACTGCCCACCACCAGTAGTAGTGCTCTTAAGACCCTTTTGAGTTATTCAAAATGACTTTGAATCACCTGATAAGCATTTCGATTGTTGGTCAAGTCGTCAATAGGCAAAGTCGTCATCTGGTGAAGTCGTCCCCAAAAAGTGAAGTCATCCCTATTAGTTAGTAAAACTCGTCAACACTAAAGTCAAGTCAATATATTGACCATTTATCATCCATGATGACGACTTGACCAACCAGTGTGGGCGACTTAATCAAAATGTGGACGACTTTACTTGTTGATGAGTTACATATTGACGAGATTGCTGAAGACCAGCATTTCAATGGCTTCATTCATGTAAACAACTCAGTTACACAGTTCTGAATTAGTGGGCCTTGTGCAAAAGGCTTCTTTGACATTGGCGCCCTGGGCCAATAACACTACCTAATACGTGGTGTAACTAGTAAGACCCATGCATTTTGTCGATCGACCCTTCCCTGCTGTTAATTGTGTAGTAATGCTTATAACATTACTATTTACAAAGATAATGCATTTTCACCTACTTATGGTTGCAATTGAACTGTTTGTCCCTTTTGCTTTTTCAGGTGCTGGGTTTCTCTCTGGTGGGTGCAGTCGTCTGGCAATATCAGCAGACACAGATTTCAGTCTACCCACTGACACTGGGCCTGGCAGCCATTGGACTGTCCCAGGCCATCATAGCTGCATACGGCATTGTTGTGTTCTACTTGAAGAGGCCAAAGCTTATCATACCTGTATCTTTATTTAGCCTAATTTGGCATATAATCAATTGTGTATGTTATGCAGAAGTTTCCCAAACTTCTAAAAATTGTGGGTAGCAAATGGCAGGAGGTCGAGGAAGTCTAACGAGTGTGATCGTAGTAATGTTTTTATTGATTTGGCAGTTTTGGCTTGGGGAAATTATTCATGTTAAAAAGAAAAACCTGGCCGGTTATTTTTGCTGAAGAGTGTGCATAATACCCAAGTACAGTGTATATACTGCTTTGGTTGTCTGTCACATACATGGTAACCAAAGAAGATACTAAAAAATACCTTAACACTGTCAGTATAATGTCCTCTCCTGCGCTACCGTGATGCTCCTAGCAGGAGTGGGCGGTGCTTGTGTGACAACTGACTCCTCCTACCTCATGCCATATTTGGCCAAAGGATGGAAAGGCACTCACTTAGACACACTGGAAAAAATTCAGGTTAGTGAAAGATTGAAATTTAAAACATCAGGTAACTGATAAATATTTTACAAAAGTGTATTGTTTATCAAATGGAAAAAGCTGCTTTGCATTAATAGACACAACTTTAAATGGTCATTTCAAGTAGGACATGTAGGCATTTTCTCAGGAACAGTAAGTTTGTCATGAATGGTTGTGAGTTTATGTAATTGCAGTATGTTATGATCTTGATCTTTCAATGCAGGTGGAATATAACTGCTGCAGTTTTGAGGAACCAAATTTGCCTTTCAATGATCCACAGGGACTGGGACACCCTCCCTGTTCTAAGGTTAGTAAAACATAAGTAAAATGGTTACCAGCTTATAACAGCTTTATTGTTGCATCCACCTTGATGCTTGTCAATGTTATACACACATGTATACACAATGATACTTTTGCACTGTTTAGAAAATGTTGGTATCATTGGGTGGTTGCATGTAATCTACAGAGCTCCTCAGAGGCCATGGAAAATTTTAAAAAGACAGTTTTTCTACTGTGGCGTTCTACTGTGAAAAGAACGTGTCCCTCAGGAAAAATCTGCATTCAGTCAATGATTTATAACAGCGTTTTTTCACATTTCCTTGCAATTTTTGCCATTATTTTGTGAAGGAACGCGATAACTTTGCGAAGGAGCACAAACAATGTGGAGGGAACCCGATAAGAAATGTTATTAGACATGTCCTCTCAGGTGCTCAGTAGTATTCGCATCTGATGGACCACATATGTGCATCAGTTTGAATATTAAAGTTCACCAAGTGCATTGTTCATGAGTGTGCTTTGTATGAGCATTATGTGATGTTATGCATGTGATTAACGGTGTTTATTTGTTTGTCTCAGCTCACTTGCTGTTCTGCCTCAGTCTCATCGTGCTGTAGTGGCTGGGATTCCCACCAGGGGGAGGTGTGTCCCTGTCATGTGACCTGTTCTGATGTTCTCATGCACCACATGGTTCACAGCGTTCAAGTTGTAGGTGGAACTGCTCTAATTTTCGCCCTCATTATGGTGAGTGTCATTTCTAGTGCAATTTGGATGAACCTGACATCAGGGGTGCCAGAATAGGGGCAGGGAAGGGGAGGTAAGCTGTGTGCTGCCCTAAGCTTTTTATGACCGAAAAATAAATAGACGTTTATTTTGGATGTGTGCGGGTTTTCTACCTGCCATCTCGATATATATACCGAGCCCTGCCAACATTACAATTTACACCCTTGGTAGGCCTATTCAAGCATTAGTCTTCCTCAACTCCCTGGGGAGTATACGCTCAAGCTGCAGCCATTAAGGTGCACTTTAGGGTCAGTGCACTCTACAATTACCATCATTGCCGATATCCTGCTATAGTGTTTAAATTAATGCTGCTTGTGTTTTGTTGACAGTTGTTTGGGACATCGTTCCTGCTGGTGCACCAGGTTCAGCGATGCAAGAGACAGAAGATGGAGCGGGAGCTGGAGGAGGAGGAGGAGAGTCAGGCTCCTGATGCGTACTCATCACAGTATGAACGTTTCTGAAGCATTCACTGCTCAACAAGTGCAATATTCTCCAATTCTTTCACCATGTTAATGTCTGCTTTTTGGGCACAAAGTGGTTCAGGGTGCACAGTACGTCTGGCTTTAAACATTGTCAATAGACTTAATTTAATATCATTTAAAAATCCAAGCATACCTTTAATAATGGTTGCATCGAGTCATGTGGAATTAGTATGGATGCCAATTCCATGTAGTGTGTTTTCTTGTATTTTATAATGATAATACATGATATACCCTATTGGTTAAATAGGAGCTTTACCCAAATGCAATTTAATCCATGCCCAGTGCTCGGATGGCAATCAATTTCTTCTTTCTCAGAAATTTGTTTCTAAAATACATTGTTCTAGTCAATGTGAGATCTATTCCTTTACAACTAACAATGATATAGATCCGTTAACTTCAGTTATATAACATTTGAATTGGATGCAAATAGGTGTCAGCCAGCCACTTACGCTTTTCTATATTTGGCATTACACGCATGAATCATGCAGTGTATAATGTAAAACTGTTGTGTTCAGAGAATTTAATACTCATATATATATATATTTTTAATGCTTTTACATAAACATGTTTTTATATTGTTATAATTCACAGAAATGTGCTTCCCTAGCATTAGCTGCTTGTTGCAATTGAAGGTCTGTTCTTCAGCATTGAACAATATGATATAATTACCTGCAGTGGATATATGTTCATCTGTCTGAGATTTGCTAATTTAGCCGACAGGAAGGTTGAGTATATGAATTTGATCTGAAGGTGTATTGTGAATTTAATCTGTACATTAGATTGTTAAATCTGTACATTAGATTGTTAAATTGTTGAAATGCTTTGAAAATTTGTTGAAAGGGTACACTTGCTTGAAACGTTACCAGGAAGCTAAACATGCATGTCGCGAAGAACCCTCATCAGACAGCAATTGATGCCCACTGGTCATGTATGTTGTTGTTTCCAAGACATTCAAATTACCTAAAATTAAGTGTGACCTTGTTTCTGGAAATAGGAGTTAAGGTTTGTCATATTCCAAAATTATTTCATGATTGTTTGATGTATAACTGGGTCAGTCGGCATTCTTCATCTTTACGTTTTTATAATTTTTTTGGAAGTAAGCTTTCACTCACGAGGAGTTCGAATCTGGCAAAAAAAATGTTCTCGTTGTTTTTAGCCAATAACATCTCCGTAATATTTATGATGAGCAGTGCTGCTGGTTATACCAAATACAGCGTTCACACTTCTACACATTTACTTAATGACAATTTCATTGCATACGGTTTTGCATGCATACAGTCCTGTATACATTTTGTACTTAGAATTCAACCGTATGAATTTATGTTTATACACAATTTATACATATTTTTGTTGTGTATAAAAACAAAGGTTTTTCTTTTGAAATGCAGAGTATTGCGTTAATACTTTGTGTCTTTATGTTGTCTGTTTTTTGTCATCAATATAAGTGCACGGGTTAGCCTTCCTATTGGCCACATTATGTTTTAGCATGATATGTTGACAGAGGAATTGAAAAAGTTAGGTCATCGGACACTTAATTAGATGAATTTGTTTGACTTTTATTGGTTTTATGGACTAAATATCATTTAATTCTCAGTCAGAAAGTAAACAATTGATTGGCACTACTGCTGACGAGAGAATTTTTTCATTCAACAGCAATCAAGGCTCCAGTATATTCTAAATATTAATTTTAGCCATCTAAGAGTTTGATTCTTGCATTGGCGCAGTGTGAATAAATTTGTTGTTCAATTATGCACTGAATGTTTTTTATAACATGAATTGTCTTATTCAAATTTTCCGTTCCTCTGTCTTGAAAACAGTGTAGTTTTCATCATGTTACCTGTGTAGGTAAATGTTCTGAAATAGATGATACAAATTATTTTATATGTTCATTTCATTTATTTGGCAATCTTGCTCTTTAACTTAGCAAAGCAACTGATATGTGCTGATATACAATTAAGCATTACTAGAGAGAATTATGGTTGTGCCAAAAGTTCTTGTTAAAGGTTGAAAGTGAATGGGGTCTTCCAAATGATGCGTCATTTATCCTGTTGGTGTGTCATGAAAAGCATTTTATTGTTTGATGACAAAAATTTGTTTTCTGTGACCATGGTTGTGTTCATCATGTTTTTATAAATTCAATAAATAATCTTTTATACGACTAAGTCTCTTTTTTCTTCTGCCTAATCCAGGGCCAGATGATGCACTAGCCAGTGATGGTGAGCCTCTAGCTGTGCACCCTGGGGAATAGCTTTAGCTGCTTTACCAAGTTTGCAATCAGTTTCTGCCACTTCTCAGACATCGTCTTGCTGTCAGAGTGAGGCTGTCAGCTACGGCCATGCCACATGACAAACTGCAATGCCATTTGTGAGAAAATGGTACTTTTATAATATGTATTGATTATGAGTTAATTTGAGCCACTGAGGGTATCCAATAAATGGTGAGACTTAATCCCGGACATGACCAGATGCTAGCATGAGTCATCAAAGCACATTGCGAGTCGCGTTTTGGGGCTATGTAAGAGTAGAGATTTTGGATATCCAAGTTCTATTGAATTTGTTGTCACTTGGCCAGCATGAGTGAGGAGGCCATTGCCCTGGAACTGGGAGACCCACCAGTTACCTCTCAAACGTATATTCATGGACAGAGGAAAGGAGGCTCCTGACACATTGTGACTTTAAACTGCCTGCAAGTGCCGAGATTGGATACATGAGTGTTATGTTGTTAAGTGCCAGGAATATGTTCATAGTGCCAGGAAATGTTCACGTAAGGAGCGATGCTCTCACTGTAGCAAAAATCACTCTCACACAGTTTGCACCGCTTTCAAGCCCCTCTGTGTTCGTAATAAAATGTGCCCATGATATCAGAAGGAAAGAGAGATTGTCAGTAACAGACATAAGAAAATATCTCCTTCCCTGCAGCCTGAAGAAGGGTAGATCGAAGTTACCGCTTCTACTCCATCAAATGCTGTAGATACCCAGAGAAAAGTCAGTACCAAATCTGTGGACGCCCAGACTGAATTCACTTAGCCGAAAAATTCAGATGTTGAACAGTCCAAAATCTACCTCATCAGCTACTCAATGCAAACAGTCTAACATCTAGTGAGCAAACAAAGCGAAAACATGCTCGTGCCTAGTGGCACTGCCCATTCAACAGAGCGCTTGTTCAATATTCAGTTAAAAAGCATATGGTCTAGCATCGCAAAATATGAAGGTAGACTTTCCCCATCCTGCTCCATCCAAAATGGAGACAGACGCAGTAGTAAAGGAGTTGGAAAAGGTGAGGGAGGAGCCAGTTTTAGTTCCAACTGGTCTGACCTTGACTTGCTCATCTCTAAATACTGTTTATGATTTGTCTCCAAGGGACTCTAATAATCCATCAGTCATGTCATTACATTTGAAATTACACTGCCTATGACCTTCATTCCAATGTAGATGATCGTGTATCCCTACTTGTGAGCTCAAACATGTCAAATATACTTCAGCAATGTCAGCATGAGATTACGTTGAAAAGCCCCCCTGGATGCTGTTGCTGCCTGAGTTACCCTATCGTACAATCACCGTCTGTTCTACATCAGTCCAAACCATTATTGCAGTATACAAGAACTAGACCAACTATTCTAACCATCTAATTCCCACTTATACATCTTACTGGGTGACTTCAATAACCACAACAAAATATGGGGTAATGAATGAGTATGCAGTTCTGATGGATTTCCTGGAAAACCATTTATCATAGTTTATGCCTGGAACAATGACCAAAAAACTTTCCTCCACCCAGGTACTGGTTCTATGACCTGCGTAGATTCAATCTGCTATCCCAGCCTTTAACTGGAATAAGAATGGCGCATACATAATGATACTCTGTGTTCCCATTGATGATGCAGGCCTGCCCTGCCTGCCTCCACTGGGAGACACTATTCCATAGATAAAGAAGAATGGGAACTCTTCCAGGAGCTATCACTGACTATGATTCAGCCTATTAATGTTCTTTCATACTTTGAAGGCAGCTGATGCTAGGTCTGTACCTAAAGGGGCATTCACACCTTCACGTACAAACCCTACAAGTGACCATGTATGTCAAAAGTGGTCTATACGTAGCTTTACGTGCTCACTCTTAGGTCTGTTAATCACGTATGAATGCTTTTCACGAACGTACATGAGGCAGTCGTAGATCGCTTGGACATCCGTAAAACGCTTGTTTAAACAAATTTTCTCTTCACGTATGTCCGTGAGTGGTCAAGCGCAACCAGGAGTGATCTACGAATAAGCGCGAGTATATGTAAAACGCTAGTGAATATCACATATGGCCAAGGATGAACAGGAGTGAAAAAGAGCTCTTACACATGATAGTGTGAACACCCCTTAAATCTTCACAAGCTAAAGGTCTTCATGCTAGACCATCCCACAATGAAGCTCAAGTAGTCATTTGATTCTCTACAGCCAATGTCAAGCAGACGCATGTTTAGCTTCCTGGTAACCTTTCAAGCAAGTGCACCCTTTCATCATTTTCAAAGCATTTCAACAATTTAGCAATCTAATGCACCAGATGCCTCATTAGTCCAGAAAATAGGAATTGAAGGAATCAAGTTTCTCGTTTTTAGCATGCAGGTGTAGTAGTGTCAGAGTTCTGCAACGGAACAAAAATAATTAGTTTTTTTTCTATATTTTAAATTTTGTAAAACATAGCCAATATGTTAATGTGACTATCAAAGGTACCACTAGGCCATATAGAGTATTACAGGTGTACTGTACAAACAGTTTGTTTGGGTAAGAGCATTAGCATGATTAATGTTAGTGTTATACTTCAGAAACGAAAGAAAGCGTTACACCTGCCCGTCCGCCCGCCCACCTGGCAGACAGACATTGATGATAACAATAACCGGGTTCCCGCGGGTTATTACTGATAAGGTCTTACATTGTTTTATTTTGATGCAAATGGTTTTTGTAAAAAGTAAGGCTTGTATTAAGACTTACTAATTCTTACATTGATCTATTTTGATGCAAATGTACTTGGATATTAACATCCACATTTTAATATTCAGATGATTTGGTAAATATATGTTTAATAGCCCTTATCCTGATTTTTGTGGATGAAGAAAATAAAAATAATGGTGTAAATTACAATAATATTGGTCATATTTTTCATGCGCGCATGGTATTAGAAAGTTTTATTAGAAAGGTCTTACTTGTTATGAAGGTAAAATTGCAGGAATCCAGCATTTCATTCTTTTCAGAGTAAAGCCAAGTGAGCATAAAAAGTATTGAACATCCTTTTGTGTCATTTAATTTTTTGTTTTAAAGATTTTATACACAGAAGTATTCAGTTCGCTAGAATTATCAACACAATAGCATGTTCCCTTAACCAACTAATCTACAACTAAGATTATTTTTTCTATGTCCAAAATAGTCATATATTGGCTATGGCAATGCTTTCTAAGGAATATATATGAAATTCAGCAACAATGTTATGCATAAAGATGTTGGGTATAATTTCATACAGAATAAACCTTTAAGGTTTGTATTTTATTTTTATTTAAATAAATAAAGTCTAAATACAAATATATACAAATCTTAAAGGTTTAATGAATGATACACCCACTTTCTTGCCCCCGTAAGTAAATATTTGTTGCACTCTGATTACCTTTAGCTGGCAACTGAAAGAACTATACATTATCAGTTGCCATATTCCCTTCAACAGTTACTGAATTGTTGGGTTTCTGATTTGCATTAAATCTATGGAATTTAAATTAATTTTATATATATATATCTATGTATATATTTATTACCAAACACTTTACAGGTGTATATGAAACAATAATAAGTATTGGAGTCAAGGGGAAGTAATATAGACCATAATTATAAACAAAAACTGTTGAATGGGTTGAGCATGGCAATACTATGATCAGATATCTAATAATTGTATGCACATGAATTCTACAACATTTATGGCTGTCATTGCTAAGTATGGGATGCTAAGGAATATTTTCCATTAAAAATGAAGTTTGAAAAGTGAAAATACTATAATTTAGGTATGTTATTAAATTTCATTCATGTAGGGTAAATAGTGTCTTTGGAATGGTGTAATATTTTCACACTTGTCAGAATATAATAAACGAATGAATAAATTCAAGAGTTCAAAAACTAGGACATCTTGGACTCTAATAGGCATTGTATAACAGGCTATGTGAAATAATATTTTTCCAAATTTTGTAAAATTGGGACCTCTTTCCCCGTGAAACTTTTAAAATGTTGCGTGTGGTTGTCATTCATATACAGGTACCTAGAAAAGATATATATTCTTGAAAATCTGAGATGTTCACCTGGGATAGGCCAGGTGATCAATGGAATGACCCTGACGTGAATGACCCATTGGTCATTAATGTCAACCTAACTTCAATAAGCAATAAGTCTAATATTGATCTGCTGGTCGCATTTATTTTTAAAGGAAGCTTTCATTATCTTTTTGGAAATGTAAGCTAAGGCTGGCTTCCAAAATTTGTCAACTGTATGAAGAATATATGTATGCATTCTAAAGGGGCGTTCACATTATCACGAAGAAGAGTTACGAATGACTACGTATGAAAATATTTTTTCACTCTTGGTCTTCCTTGGTCATACGTGATTCACTCACCGAGCGTTTTACATATACTCACGCTAATCCGTGGGATGTTCCTGGTCGCACTTAACCACTCATGACCATACGTGGAGAGGGCAAACATTTTTAAACATGTTTAAAACTTTGGCGGACGTTCTACGTTGAATTGTTTATATTAGTTATGTAACTTGCTTGGGGTCGTCCAAAGCACGTTTTACGTACGTTCTAAGTACATTCTAGCTACGTCCTACATATGTTCTACGTACGTCCGTGGCCATCCTTGGCCATACGTAGCCACCCCATTCTTGAGCCACTCGCACCAGCGATCTATGGGCAATCTATGAGCGATCTAGGAGCGAACTTCGATTGCCCCAACTACGCTCATAGAAAGAAGTTATATGTGATTAACAGAGCCAAGAGTGAGCATGTATAGCCAATTTTTGACATACGTGGTCATACGTGATAGTGTCAACGCCCGTATTGACATTAATGTTTGGAGATAGCTCGTTTTCTTCTGAAAGGCAGCGCTACGATGTGGTGCAAAAGCACCGATATTTCTGATAACCGATTTGCCGCTCCCCTGAAACGGAGAGGGAAATGCTTCCACGCGACGTCTATACACAAAGTAGTGCGATTACTATGTCTTATTTCATTCTTCCAAGAAGCCACACTGTGAAACTGATTCAGACGATTTCTTTTGACTTAAACTCTACTAACGTTATGAAATTGAACAATTTTACTGTGGAATTCCACCAACTGCAGAAGGTACTATTTTCGTAAATGGCACTGAATAAGCCTTGTAACGGCATTGCGACGCTTATTCAACAATCCATTTTTCAAATTATCCCTTGATGCTCTGCGTGAGTTCTCAGAAAGACCGATGCTATGCACCAGACAAGCGCGGTCTTTCGGCAGAAATTGGAGATAGCTCCTACAAATTAAAAAAGACTTGATGGCAACAAGGATTTTTTTCTATTTACACTTTATTAAATCATCACACAAGAACACTGACAAACATTCAACTGATCACTGACAAATTGGAACATGCAGAGACACACAAATACTGCCAGGGAGAAGAGGATAATCGTTTTCCTGAATAAGGTGCCATTATCCAACGAAGTATAACTGGGTTCCAGATCCTTAAGTTTCCTTTCTATAATGCTTTGGTTTCTACAATAAAAGTAACAAGTCATCAAAGTTGCATCTCTTATCAATGAGGTCAAAATTAATGAAGCTTCGCTGCCTTTTGATTCATAATAATGAGGCTTTTTTGCAATTGGTCGAAGTAGGAATATTTCCAAAAAACTTCTCACCTGATTTGAAAGAATATACCACGGAATCATCTGCACTCTGAAATAGAAGTTATTCACAAAAAATGTATATTATTAATTACCTATTGGGTCTTCGTGAATGCATTTACTATTACTGCATGGGGTGTCACCAGTGATTCAGATTATGATATGTACAAATCTTTTGTTTGTCATTGGTTTCACCTGGTCAAACATGTTTAGCGTGTGACCTGATGGCAGAATTGTACTTAATGTACATTTTCTACCATATTACATTGTATGTATGTACTATATATTTGAAGTACCTTGGTTACAATGGTTTCCTCCTGAGCCTCAGGAACTCCACATCTGCATGCAGTTTTGCACCCCCGAGGTAAACAACAGCAACACAGGCTGTCCTGGAAGAAGTAGTATAAACGAGAGTCCGCCCTTTTCTCTTTTGAATTTCCCCCTGTGCACAAAAAAGGTTGTCGTTAACATACATTTGCAATTCATATCCAGCTGCATCTTCAGGGTGAACTTTTATCCATTACAGGCTAATACATGGCCAAATGTGCTACGTGCGTTTTCCATGCTTTTGGATAAACGCATGGAAAACGCATGGTTTTCACCTCATTTTAATTAGGCAAAAATCCTGCATTTTCCATGCGTTGATCCTTATCATGGAAAACGCACATGGCACATTTGGCATTGTAAGCAAACAAAGTGAGTTAAAGTTAATGTTGTCAGCTTTGTTATTGTATGTATGTGTGTATCGTGTAACAATTCTCCCGAGCGAGAATCAAACTCTGGTCCCTGGCACTAAAAGCCATTGTTACAGTACCAAAGAGCCACTCTTATGCAACCTTATGCCCACACCACCAGTAACATGCATACTGCATATACTTGCCTGTTATTAAACTGACTGGAATTCCTATTACGAAAACGACAATCATGGCCAGCAGGCTGTAGTACATGAAGGAGAGCTCATAAATCTTCAAGTGGTTGAATCTGCAATAACAGTCAAACATCTTTGCAACAAACACACCATTTGTCTTTGCATGTAATACCACTGTGATGAAAACAATTTGTTGGGCCATGAACAATTGAATCCAAATGTGTCTGCTTTCGAAAAACTAAACTATGACATTTCTGATACTGTTTTATTTTGTAGCCATATTTTATTCTTTCAGTTTATGACAAACATGCTAAGCACCACATTTTGTCTGCTTTGACTCACTCAGGGGCAATGGTGGGGGGTGGGAGGGTAGCATTGAACCCAGGGAAATCACACCCAGTGATGTTTATGGGCAATTCTTGCTGGGGAACTCTCAAGATCACTGCTCCCACACCAATCCAAAAAGTCATTCCCAGGCTACAGAACAGGCCTGCTAGGGCTCCCTGCAACATAAACCACACGATACAATCACACTGTGAAAGTTTACTGTAGAATATACACAATTGTTTTCAGTGCAGTTTTTATTTGACGTGAACATGTAACAAACCGATAGGTATGATACAGAATTGAAGGTAGACTCTCACCCAAGCATTAGCAACTGGAACGAAGAGCCCCAAAGATATTATGCCAGCAAGAGGCCCGCCAACCATGCCAAAGACACTGAGTGCGATTTGCAAAACGAGCTTGCCAAGGACTCCTGAGAGGAAGGCGACAACAATGGTGGCAAGGCCAAAGAACACAGCTGAAACGATATGAAATGAGATAATGTAGTTATCTTAGCTTTGGCAACAAAAATCAATATGACATTATGGGAATCAAAGACCTTCATTGGTTCAGGCAGTCACTCGGCCAATTGGAGTTCTGAATTCACATGACGTCATCTGCTATTTAGTCTCCAAGTCTGTGAAACCCAGATAGCATTCCAAATTGGAACGACATCAGCACGTCGATGATGTCATACGATATGTTATAACAACGGTGACCAACATAGAAATGATGCTGGGCCGATTTCGAATGTGACACAAGGCCTTGCTGAAGGAGGTATTGTAGGGTAATGCAATCGATTCTGATGACCTACCTAAAGCACGAGCTAGATTCTTGGTGAATTTGACGCTCAGTTCTTTCTTTGTGATGTGTTTGTGTAGAGGCTGGATGACGTCCTCCAAATAAACAGCCACAAGAGCATTTACACCACCTGAAACTGTACTGCAACCACAACAAAAAGAAATAGTTGTGCATGTATTCTATACCTGCAGCATTCGCATAATATATCAGTTATACCAGGATTCATTGTATTGGTGTAGATGATACAAACATCTCACAACCATACATGGCCAAATGTGGTACGTGTGTTTTCCATGCATATGAATACATTTTAATTAGGCAAAAACCATGCATTTTCCATGCGTTTATCCTCTCAAGGAAAATGCATGTGGCACATTTGGTCATGTATTAGTGATAGTTATTGCCATGCGGGAGGCTGATTTAGGATAACGTATGAGCGCGTGAGTGCGTGATAAGCCTGAATCAATAACTCACTAAAACTATGAGAGTAGACAACTTAAAACAAATTTAAACATAAACTTAATCTCTCTTAGAATTGATTGTTGTTAGTTGTTTGTCAGGTGGTTAATTTTAAATTGAATAGATATTGTCTGCAATGAGTGTATCAGAAGCAATAGTACTGCACATGGATCATACTTTTCACAATGATATTATTGAATGGTATGTAGAAGCTTTTTTTTCAAAATCATAGAAATAAAAATCCTGCTATAATTATCAAGTTCTTACTGTGATGAAAATTTTGAACTGATGTAAACCTGCTCATTTTATGCAAATTTGAGTTGTCTTAATGACAGAAATAATAGTAATTTAAATGCAATGGTCATGTTTTTTCAAAATTTATTTGCTAAATAATGAGGTGCTTTTAATAGTGAGGCAGTCTTCATGAGGCGGTCATAATAGTGATATGATTTTACAAGGTGTTCTTCATAATAAAGTGGTTTTAAAAATGAGGTGGTATTAATCGTGAGGTGGACTTAATCATGAGCTGGTCTTAATGATGAGTTGTCTTTATTGTGACATTGTCTTATATTGTGGTGTTCTTATACTTTCAACAGATACTGTTCAAATTGGTTTTAATATTGAAGTGTCTCACTAGTAAAGTGGTCAAAATAGTGAGGTGGTGTTGATTGTGAGGTGGTCTTGTGTTAAGGTGTTCTTGTTAGTGATGTGGTTTTAATTATGAAGTGGTCGTAATAGTGATTGGTCTAAATAGTGAGGTGGTCTAAATAGTGAGGTGGTCTTATTGAGGTGTTTGTATGGTGGTGAAATGGTCTAAATTGTGAGATGATCTTATATTGAGGTGGTCTTAATTGTGAAGTGGCCTTATATGGAGGTGTTATTATGGTGGTGATGTGGTTTTGATAATGAAGTGGTCTTAATAGTGAGGTGGGCTTAATTGTGAGGTGATCTTATATTGAGGTACTCTTATAGTGGTAAAAGTTATAAATAAAGCAGTTATAATAGTGTTAAATGTTGCCATTTGTTTTCAATTATATAGCTGTTACTTATAAGATTGTTTATTTTTGCCTTAGTTGTCACAAATCCTTCAGTGTTTGACATAGTTATCACACCCAGGTGATCACAGAAGCGGAAAACATTATCAGCCTGCTTGAGCTGATAACTGATTTTATCAGCGAATACTGCCTTCTGATTGGCTGAGGAGGGTTTCGAGTGGTATTAATACTTTTATGTAGCTCTTTTATAAATAGCCAAATGCAAGGAAGCATACTAAAATTTTTATTATTATGGTTATTTGTTTGAAACCACTTTTAGCGATTGTTTGCCTGTTAAGACTGTTTGCAAATAATATAGTTAGAAAAATACCCAAGTAAGGGTAACTTTGATGAAACCAGACAATTGCGACATACACACATATATATATACACAAGTGTAATCTTCTGAGTTGGGTCTAATCATGATATACAGTGTCTCTCATTGCCTTCTCCAAACCAGAAATTTAATTTCATCATTCATTTTTCTAAATTGCTGAAATCTGTTTGGTAGGGTCTGCAGGGATTGGGATGAAAAATATTTTTAGTTGCACCTCAGTGGCAATAGTAAACTATCCACCTGTATATACTGTTTCTTTGTACATGTATACAGGAAATAAAACTTGTCTGAGTCAATGTTTGATCTGGATTTGAATGCATTGGACACTAAAATACATCTTTAGACAGCTTAAAAATACCTCAAAGTAGCACTGAAAGCAGCAGCTAAGAAGAGACCCGGCAAGCCATGCATGTGGCCCATGATTTCCA
Source organism: Alitta virens (assembly GCA_932294295.1). Taxonomy (NCBI): domain Eukaryota; kingdom Metazoa; phylum Annelida; class Polychaeta; order Phyllodocida; family Nereididae; genus Alitta; species Alitta virens. Next base: position 24,539,709 of record OW028585.1, on the reverse strand, counting down.
TGACAAAGAAGGCGACAATCTGGAAACAGAGTGCACTTGCAAAAACTTCTTCATTTAAGATTTAGATTAGATTTAGATCAATTTATTTTCATAATTTATAAATAATATATTTTAGAATATATAAATGAAATGAGAAGATGCAATTATGATGGAGACCCCTCAAGCCAGCAGAGCTAGCGCTTATGAGGGGGGGCCACCAATTAAATGGGAGATGAGATGAGTGATATGAAATGGAGGAAATGGGATGAGGGCGATTATTTAAGATTCATTAATTACATGCATTGCCAAAGAGTTGCACGATGTGCATACACAGCCATACCTGGTCAATCTTTTTGACTCTGCCACTTGAAATGGGGTCACAGAACTCGTATTTAGTGAAGATGATGCATCCGATGAAAATGACGAAGATCATCATCATGGCGGTGGTGAAGGAGGACAGCCACACTGCTCTGCACAAAAAAAGGGCAGTAAAACCTATCAGTCATATATTAATTAACCTAAATTATCATGTCTATGGACTTCACAGAATTTGCAACAGAACTCATACAATTAGAAACTAAACTCCAAAGAATGTCATGTGAATCCAGGACTGCCATTAGCCAAGGAGTCCCTCAACTAATGGAGTTCTAGATTCACATGACATCCTCCAGAGATTAGTTTCCATGTTTATGAGTTCTGTTGATATTCTTTGGAATAAATGCTTACTTCTGTCCTTCTCTGATGCTGCCTGTGCTCAGGAACTTTTGGATGATGGTTTGACTGGAGGCATACATGACGATGTTGACAAAGGTGCCCCCGACCGCCTGCGTCCAGAAGGTTGTGCGGATGAAAGGGTCAGGGTTATATCTGTGCGAAGGACCAAGGAAGGAAACATTAGAGTGCACTGTTCCAGTAAAGGCAATATCATAAATAATTATGCTAGTGGTTACCATAATTATGTTTAATAATGAGATCAAATTGAATGCTGACAAATGGTGTGCTTGCATGATTGTATATTGGAACCTCATGTCTACTGTTTCGAATTTCTTTCTTGTTTAGCACTGTGCTCCTGAGAAAACATCAACATTTAAAACTTTTAACCAAAACTGAAACTCTGCCAATTCAAACATTCATTAGGTTATGTAGAGTGTGATAAAAATGCATGGAAAACGCATGGTTTTTGCCTCATTACAATCATTGCAAAATGACGGTTGTACCACATACTTTCATGCTGCATTGGCATTTTTTTAACCTAGAAGTTCATTCAGGAGCACTGTGCTAGGGCAGAAGTAACCTACGTTGCAGCCTTAAAGAGGGTTAGACGTCCCCCTTGGTCTGCATTGGAGATAGCGTGACCGAAGCCCCCAACATGGATGGAGCCCAGGATGATGACGAGGAGGAAGCAGAGAGTAGTGACGCACATCTGGATGGCATCATTCCACACAGTCGCCTTCATCCCACCCTGAATATTAAAGCAGATTTTATAGACAGGCAAACTAAACTTCAGGTGACGTAATGTGAATCCAGGACTCTCATTGGTTGAGGGACTGCCTTAGCCACTGGGAGTCCTGGAATTACGTTTCCTAGTCCATGACATTTTCTGTAAGTCATTCACAAATCATCTGCAGAGAATATTTAATGAAACTCACCAGGGCGGTGTAGAAAGTGGCTACCAGGCCCACAGAGAGAATGGCCAAGCTGATTGGCATTCCCGAAACTGAGGAAAGTATGATAAACATATTAGGATTCAATGTGTACATTTTGGGATGAAGCTATATAAAATTATTAATTCAGTGCAAAAATTACATTGAACTACCATCTGAGTATGGCATAGATAAATGTAACATATTCTACATCAAATATAAGAAAGTCTTCTTTTGCACCTTGACTTAAGGCCACGGAAGGAGTGTAGAGGACCACTCCACTGTAGAGCAGCTGCAATGAAAATTGTATTCACAAATCAGCCATGCCAAATAGGAGCAGATAAGCTGATCTATTTATGTTTTAATCAATCCTGGGAAAAATAAGTGGGCTGCTCGATAATTACTTTCTTTTACATGTAGCGACAATTGCACTTCTGAAGACCATACTTCACCTTGACTAAACTGTTTATCAATAGGTGCTTGAACTAAAAATATTGATAATCAGGGAGATATGCGTTGATTGCCTGATAAACTACTGCATGCATGATGCACATTAATTTATTATGACTTCCGTATGTCTATTTATTTATATTACACCTATGTTTGCCATGGTGTGCAATAAATACAATATATATATATATATATTAGACCATTGTAGAGGCCTAGCTAATAAATTACTTGCATATCTCTACCTTTAAAACTAGAAAGAATATTAGGTATGAAATATAATATCAAGCTAGCCGTTTATCAGTACGTATACCCACCATCATAATAGAGAAGGTGATGGTTCCACAGAGACGGACAGCTTTGTTGAAGCGCAATTCCAGGTACTGAAGTAAAGAGTCAAGTTCATTAATGTCTGGCTATGTCATGGATATATACCAGTATGGATAGCTAGTGTACAGGAGAATACGAGACGTAGATAAAAGAGAACATCACTGAGATGTCTCAGGAGAGTTTGGGATAAAGTGAAGTGGACGGAACCTTAAAGGCATTACAGCCAAATTCAAAAAGTTAGAAACAAATATCTTGGGCTTGGAAGTTTAACTCCAGAGGACGTCATGTGAATCCAGGACTTTGGTTAAAGCAATCCCTCAGCCAATGAGAGTACTACATTCACATGATGTCATCTGGAGTTTACATTCCAAGTCAATGAGATTTTTTTTCTAACTCTATGAATTTGGCTGTAGGAGAATAAGATGACACAACAGATGTTGCCCAAGACACTCTTTTTGACTGCACACCAGTCTCGCTCTTGATCATATATTTATAATGAGCCGCGCGAGCACTAAAAAAACCGCCGATAGTAAACAAGTCTAAACTGGCAGCATAGAGGGACGGACGCAGCATTGAATGCCCTTTTTAACATCATGGCCTCGCCTTTGGAATATGTTACGCTTTTAAGAACACACCTTTTCATTGGATAAACATGCTTCTCAAACTGGACACAGGCACACTTTATACTTGACCAGTGTGGATGACCTAAGCTTTCTTAACTTTCACTGTTCTTTTCCAGTGAGACATGCTAACTCAGTGAGATCTTGAAGGTGAATTAGTTACTAGATATTATTAAACTGTATGGTACATGGCCAAATGTGTCATGTGCATTTTCCATGAGAAGGATAAACGGTTTTTGCCTAATTATGATGTGGAAACCATGCGTTTTCCATGTGTTTATCCAAACGCATGGAAAATGCACCTGGCACATTTGGCCATGTATCGTGCATTAAATTCGTAAGTTATATGAATATCAAAAGCGAACTTTATACAATATTTATCACATACACACATGGAAAATGATCATTTAACAGTGAACTCACCTCATAGCCGCTAGTGAGACCAAGGCGGTGGAAGACAGGCAAGTAAATGTGGGCCGCAATGGGGAAGCCCGTGAAGTAAGCAACCAGGAGGAGGGCGTAGTTCGTACCATAGATGTACATCTCAGCGGGTATGCTGATGACAAAGATGGCGGACAGGAAAGAGGCCATCATGGAAAGAGCAATTGGAAAGTAGTGCATTTGACCTCCTCCGGTCAGGAAGTCCTTGGCATCCGTCTCTTTCTTTCGGTTGAGGAAACTGACGAAGACTCCCATGAGTGCAGTGCACAGAAGGAAGAGAGCGAAGACCAGGTAGTCGGCCCAATGAAAGCTCAAGTTGGAGTATCCTCCATCACCAGGGGTAGTCAGGGAGCCCCAGGAGGGACTGGTTGCTTCTGCCATATCCTTCTTCAAATGTTGTGCTTTAATGAAAATGTCATAAATGTTGTTTATGTTTAGGCCTACATTATATTTTAGATTACATGGGCGTCCATTGGCCCTGAATGTGTGGCATATGCAGTGACATTATGCATAAGTATACACTCCAAGACATGCATGATATAGGTAGGCTTCAATGTTCCTTTCAGTACCTTGGATGGCCCTGAAGAACCTTGGGGTTTTGCTAATGGAAATAGGGTTCACCAACTTTGACCTGATTATTTTACCATCCACTCGTTAACAGCTTGGAAAGGTTGAGCGCCAAATTGGGCTGTTGAGACGATTGTGCAGATTACATACAACATCAACATGGTATCAGGCATCGGCATGCGCTTTGGTTCTGCCTCAACCTAACCTTGGATGTGAAAACTGATGGTACCATAATCATGTGTGAATGACCTTATAGGTCAAAACGTTATTAACTTTAACTACTCTAGGCCTATATATCGTGATGTGGACTACCAGCTTATCATCTCATCATTTTGTCTGCCTTTGGAAAGTAGTCATATATATCAACTGATATATGACTACTTTTCAAAGGGCGGTACTGGGAGCATATAAAAACATCTAAAACAATACAAGAAGGTAACCCTACCTTGTCACATCCGTGGAACTTTCATTCTGATCAGTCTGACTGCTACAACGTGTTGAGCACATGGGCTGTCAGCTGATGAAGTTCCCAGATAACGTCTGATAACAGCTGCAAATCATGTTAGTGTATCTTATTTTAATTTGTGTACTATCTGACTTTGCAATTGTTCCAGTCAGGCGAAAAGCAGATGCAGGTTTTGGACTATTGGTTAAAATTATTAATCTCTCTTTAGAAGTGGGGCAAACACCTTCAAATTACATTTAATCGTTTAAAATGACTAAATAAAAGGCTTCCGGGAACCATGTTGAATACAACAGTGGTCAGTGAACTTGGCCCACTCCTGTTTTTCGTTGCAGACACTATAGTATTAGCATGATAGCATTATAACACAAATGGCATAGTCTAATGATATCAACCTCAGATTTTCAAAGGCAGCTATAGATAGGAAAGTTCATTATTAGCAAAATCAAAGATGAAAAGCATTATGAAACATTTACCATTATAAGGCCATCTCAAGTCTCCAGTGACCACATATCACTCAGCAGATTACCATGTAGAAAAGGTGTGTCATACAAAAACAATTCTTTACTGGTCACACCACTGGAAGAACCAATTTTAAATGTTTTGGAATGAAGGCTAGAATTGCCTTTAAACTGTTTTATTAGTTACTTTATTCAATTTCACTCGTGTCTTGAACTAGTACATTCGTCACTTTGTCTTTATTATGATATTAAATTATTCTTTCTATATTTCGATATTTTATTATTGCGTGATTATCATAACGTTATACTGGCAAATTGAAAGATTGTTTTGCAGTGAATACAGTTTAAAAAAAAATTACACCTCTAGTGCATATACTATATTATTATCAGTTGGTTGTTTTATTATCAGTTGGCTTAAACAATCTGCAAACATTGTGTACGTGACAAGAAATGTTTTGCACAGGCAACATGATGGGCTGACCTGGCATTCACGTGAACAGCACAAGACAATCTTCCTCAAAATAGAGGTTGGGGTAGACACAATGACACAACAAGGATCATTAAGTTCATATTAAATGCCACAAGGTCGATGTACGTACACAGAGGTCATTCAATGTCATGGAAGTGGTCTGAAAGGACTTAAAGGTTACCCTATTTCAACTAAACGAAGCATGACAGCATCATGATATGCCCCAGAAGTTCTTTTCCAGCAAGATACACCTGGGCTTTGCCTTTTACAGACAGTCAAATCAGGAACTGGGTGCACAGTGACGCAAAATTCCCCGAATGGCAATGGCATCAGACAGAAGGACCAGAGCATCTCAGATATTTAACGAACAGCTTTGGATTCCCTTTTGACTGCCCTAATTCTCCGCCCTTTCAACCTAATTCCATGATGATCAACCTATCAATGTCTACTGGGATGCTAGTGTCATACATGTACTTCAACAACATGTGATGTTATGATTTGGTGTTTGAAATCTGCAATATTTTTGCCATTAAATTACCATATATAGTTTGTCTCTTCACAAGCCCCTGGAACACGTGTTATTTTTGTAAATTATGAAAAATTGGTTCCAACCGGTGAACAGCAGATATGTGCAGGTGAATCTGCTGGCCTTGACACTGAACTTCATCAAGGAGATGCTTTTCTATCAGGTATTTGCCTATTTGTTGGAGCTTATCTTATCAATATCTGAACAATCCACAGCTTGTTTGTGTACCTTTACCCTTGGGAAAAACATTTGCCGAAGGTATTGTAGTTACTTTGGTAAAAAATTGGCCCATGTGCCAGGCGGGCGGGCGGGTGGTCGGGAGGGCGGGCGTCACATTTTTTCATGAACATTGATATTTAGTCTTCTTATTGGCTAGTTGTGCCTTTTGATCTCATTGACATCTCAGCTATGTTTTACGCAATTGGGAAAAAATTAATAAAATTTTCTTTTTCGTTTCCGGAGCAGAACACTGACACCCCTAAATGCTTTCAACTTTGTCATAATATTTCTAAAATAGTGTAGTTGTGCCTTTTTGGGGTTTTATTGTTTTAAATATAAAATTATAGTAATGAGGGGAAATGTTTGCCAAACCTCCATATCTAACCTACTGTTTTACTGACATGTAGGAAATTTGACGATAAAATGTCTGAATTACAATGAAAAATGTGAAAAAAAAAAATTCAAAATTTTGTTGTTTGCTACATTCCCAGAAGTCTGATACTTTGTGTTAACGATATGCATAGAATTTTGGAGAATTAAAGTGTCTATATGTATGTTTTAAGATTTTATAACTTCAATGTCATATTCTTTGTATATAAGAATATAATGTTGTGGAAAATTCATATTTTCCCAAACCTATATATCTATATCTCAACCTCTGTTGTACCTACATGCATGCAATATAGCTTTCAAAATGTCTAAAGGGGCATTCACACTATCATGTATAAGACCTACGTATGACCATGGATGTCTGCAGGAGGAGTATACGTGCTTACTCATGGTAAAAGTGTCACAGATGGCTGGACACGTAAATGTTCTACAACTGGTTGAGGAGTGTCCGCCAAGCATATGTGAAGCATACATAAGCGAATGTGAAGCATACGTAGGTCGCTCGGCAAGTAGTGCAAGAGTGTATTACGGATGAGCAGGAGTGAGCATGTATGGCGCTACTCACGGGTGTTCTAAGTATGTTTGAGGAGTATCCGTCAAACGCCTTGAGGCACTCTTAGTCCAAGATTAAAAGAGGAGTAGGCTACGAATAATGAGTGGGGACAGATGGCGACGAATGACCATGTATCACGACGAACATCCGCCATTCACTCGCAATTCACTCGCCAGTCATTCTTGAACAACTTGGCAGATGGATATATATAGTGCCACCCAGTCTCTCCAGGCACACTTCGCCTTTGGCACGTGACCAGATCACTGGTGGGCCATGCCATTGTGGACACTGTGCTGTTGCTGCCTCCAAACCAACAGGAAAAAGAAAAAGAGGAAGAGGAGAAAGTTTTGGACAAGGCCCTGGCTCCTCAGAAGACCCCTGTTTGGCCAATATGAGAAGTTAATGAATGTACTGTTGCATCCTTCAGAAACTTCCTCCGAATGGAACCTGCCCTCTTCAGGGAGCTGCTATGGAGAGTTGGTCCAGTCATTGAGAAGACGGATACTTTCTTCAGGAAGGCATTGGATCCAGGACTGAAGCTTGCAGTAACTCTTCATTACCTGGCCACTGGGAGCAGCTATAGGTCCCTCCAGTATGGCTTCCGAGTTGCCTTCAACAGCATTTGCAACTTCATCCCTGAAGTTTGTGATGCCATCATAGAAGCTTACAGTGCGGAACTGCTCTCCTGCCCCAGGAATCCAGAGGGAAGGAAAGAAGTCGCTGACCTCTTCACCTCCAGTTTGAACATGCCTCATTGCTGTGGAGCATTGGATGGGAAGCAGATTGCCATTAGGTGTCCTCCCAGGTCTACTACAATTACGAGAATAAGAATAGAATAAGAATAAGAATAAGCTTTATTTAAAGTCATGGTTTGTAAAATAACAATAAAACATTAGCCCATGGGCTATTACATGACAATGGAAGATGAGAATATATATACAGATGAAAGAACAATGACTAATGACTATGTACAGGATGCACAGAAAAGCTTAGTGGGTTAACTTCACATATTCTTGACATCTTTGTTTGAATTCCCTGAGGGTGGTACAACTTTTAACATCTGATGGTAACTCATTCCATACTTTAGCTCCATAGTACTTAAAAGAATTATAACCATAATTTATGCTTTTAAATCTATTTTGAATTCTTCTTCTGTTATCTCTCATATCATATTTATTGACCTTGATTTCAAACAAATCACATAAATAATCAGGAGATAGATTATTAATACATTTGTAAACCTCAATGCTTAACATATACTTCAAGTAACTTGTTACTGACATGGTGTTACTTCTTTGTAGTAAATCTGAATAACTTGCATAAAAATCGCCATAAACAAATCGTAAGGCTCTATGCTGCAGACAATCTAATTTTCTAATATTGCCAGATCTAGTAAACATCCAAGTAACTGGACAATAGTTGAATATACTCTTAATAAAAGACATAAATATATTCATTTTCACATCATGGTCTAACATATTGCTAAGTCTCATAAGTGCATTAATCTGTCGACTCGCCTTTTTACATAATTGTGAAACATGAAGGTCAAAAGTAAGTTTGCAGTCGATAGTAGTTAGAATGCTACTATGAAACGTAGCTTCTGGTGGCCCGCGACAGGTGGTGCTAGTGGTACCTATGACGGTGGCCGCTAGGTGGCGCTTCGACGATATGTATGGATGTCATGCCTGGAAAGGGTGCCCGAGGGCCTAACCCATCCTCTTTGCATGACCGATGAACCAGTGGAACGCCACGGGCTATAGTGTGATCACTATAGAGGATGTGGAATGCCATGGGCTATAGTTTGATTACTGTAGAGGACGTGAGAAGTGTGACAATCCTGGAATTATTGTTTTGAGTAATGATCTATCTGACACTTATTTGTACCAATCTTGAGCTTCCTAAGTTGACGACAGGTGGTGCTAGTGGCCTGATGTTATATAGTATGTGATAGGTATAACAATGTGTAGAACTATTGTTTTGGTTTGTATGTGAAAGGTTGAAGAATGAACCATCTTTCACCCATGTTGAAGAATAATACTGCAAGAGTGATATATGTACCAATAGAACAACTTTGCACAATTTTGCACAAATCCTTCCTGTTTTAAAACATAGTAGTAGTAATAAAAGGTTAATTCAGATGTAGTAACACAGAACATTATTTACCCAGTAAGAGTGTTCAGAATACAACATACTATTGGCTGATATATAAGTGAATGAGTGGGGTTTCTTGTGAACCTCTCTGTATAGAATGTTAACATGATGTATGACAGCTCGTGTTAGAGGGCATGATTTAATGACCACTAGATGGCGGTTATGGTTACAGATTATAACAGCAACAGGTGGCGCCCTTCATAGTTCAAGAATAAGACCCTTACTTTCAAACATAACAGGATGAATAATACGCTGATGTTGCACTACATGCATCAGTTGAGAACAGTCAAGACAATAGATGCACAGTTGAATAATACAGACAACCAGTCTAAGATTAACATGTCATACACAATAGGATGGTACGTTTTTTCGTATCCTGATTGTGAGGATCCTAAATGTTTAACACTATTGTACAACTCAGAGAATGTGTTCACATCTTTAAATGAGTGTATAAGTGATTATTATCTATCGGGCGTGCCAGCTAAATGTATGGAACAATGTTCAGACTGGGTTGTTAAATTTTATGCCTTAGGTGATTGCAAACGTGCGCCAACAGAGACATATAATCTCACATGGGTTGCATATAACATCGTACCATGTTTAATGTGTGCTGAAGAACATTACATAGAGGTAGTAAGGAGTAACGACTCCTTTACTGATCTTATTATATGTTTAAAGAACTATCATGACAACCTTAATATTGATAAATATGATCCTATACATAAAACTATTGTTAATGTTGAAGTTAGTCGTCATAATCATTGTTAAGGAACCAGCGGTTACGACATTTTATCAACATATAAGGTTAGTTATATATATATATTAGTATATTGTTATGATATTATCTACCAATCTGCTATGTTATGATACTACTACTACTACTATTGTTTTCAGGACTACTACTCATGGGACACACCACGGAGGGATGTATATATATATATAACAAGACAACGTCACCAAATCATATTATGCACTGTACACTAATGTTAATAAAGAGCACCAATCATACACTACTCTGTTGTTACACATATATCTACAGGTATACTGAGATGTCAGTGTGCGAATTAGTACATCACAGGCTTTACACTTAATTGACAGGAGCCATCGCTTAGAATGTCTTATTAAGACTGCAATAGGCTTCTATTTGTCATAACTGTCTTTGTTATTGTTAACATAACAAGCAGTATGCAGTAAGGATATAATAACACAGATTGTCTACATGTAAGTTATGTAGATTATGGCTCACACAGCATCAATAGATCAGTTTTTGAGTGGTATCTATTACACAATAGGTCAACCTAGTAGTTATTCAGGTGTAAGAAAATTATGGAGTGAAGTAAAGAAGAGACAATCTAAGCCTCGAGGCATCACTTTAACAGTTGTGAGTAAATGGTTGAAGGAGCAGACGACGCATACTATACATAGCACGCCCAAGACAATATTTAGTACTGAACATATAATAGTGGAACATATTGATGAACAATGGGATAGCAATATCATCCAGATGGATCAATTAGCCCAATATAATAGAGGATACAAATACATCTTAATATGTATAGATATTTTTTCACGCTATGCATGGGCACGTCCGCTTAAGTTTAAAACGTCGACAGATGTTACGATAGCATTTACAGATATTGTTAAGATGTCTGGTAGGATATGTTAGACTATACGCACTGATCAAGGTGGAGAGTATACTGGGGCCTCGTTTCAAAGAATGTTGCACAACAAAGGTATTAATCACATGATAGCGTATGGACGTCACAAAGCGTCTTACAGTGAACGCTTTAATCGCACATTAGAAAACAAACTGTTTAAGTATTTTTATGAACAGCAGACAGCAATGTACATAGACATTCTGGATGATGTCATGTTATAGCTATTATAACACAGTCCATCATTCTATTAACATGGCGCCTGCTACTGTTAACACAGCAAATGCTCATACTATATATGAACAAGTGTACATACCCATACTTAACAGATGGGCTAACACACCAGTCAAGTTCACTATAGCTCTAGGCAGTTTGGTTAGACTGAGCTTATACACTGCACCCTTTTCACGAGGCTATCATGAGAAGTGGACTGAGGAACTATTTACAGTCTGTAATCAAATTCCATCACACCCCCCTAGATATAAAGTACAGGATCTCAATGGTGACGGTATCAAAGGGTCCTTCTACACAGAGGAGTTACTAGTAGCATCTGTTCAAAGCATAAATGATATAACATATAAAATTGACAGAGTTCTAAAGACTAAAACCGTTAGAGGTCACAAACTCAGTCTTGTTAAATGGTATGGTTATTCTGACAAGTTTAACACTTATATACCCACAGCATCTATTCGTCATTACAAAGGTAAAATATAATGTTTGTGTACATATCATCCGATGTCGATAAGGAGAACTACTTTCCTGGTAATACACCAACATCATTCAGAGTTAAACTACCAGGTAGGGTAACATTCATACCCCAAGGGAAATGGGAAGTTGCTTTGTTAGACATAGATTTACCTAGACCTGTTGATAAGTATAATGCTATATAACTATTAACTCGTCTATATGTAAACCTAGCCCTGTTAACGCTACACTGTCGCCTAAACAGAGTGTACTTCAACCAAATTAACAGAGGTGCACCTGTATTTTTTGATAATCCTCGCTATGTACCTCTATACGTTGACAGTTTAGACATTATAGATATATATTTAACAGACAACAATGGCATATATCCATCATTCAAACAAGGGAAGGTCAACGGAACACTACACGTCAGGCTAATACCTTAGAAGGTGTGTGGATAGTTTACGAATTACAGCTATATTATGACAGATAATATAAAGTATCACTCTATTAATAAGGGTGTAGATTATGACATTTTACTGAAACATTTCAAGGGTCAAGCAGAGGGTGCAACAGCACCGTATCTTACCAGTTCACGTTTTCATAACAAAAGGACTTACGCTAATTCACACACACACCGCATAATTATTGTTAATAAGCCGAGAAATACTAAGACTACAAATGATACAGATATAAGTGCTATCGATGTTATTGATCCTACAGAGGCGCAACGTCTTAGGGCCTTGAACGATTTAGAAGTTGCAGCTACTAATATAACTACTGAACAAAAGACGCACCCTGCTCATTCTGTCATGAGTAGAGCTAACAGTAAGAGACACACAATATATAAGACATCTGCAGAAAAGAAAAAGAAGTTGAAGAAGACTGTTGATAAGGTTATACAGCGTGCCAAGGACGTATTTGATTAATAATTGATAACTATGAGTCGGGAAGTGTTAGAGGATGCCTATATAGGTTATTCTGAAGAATTAGCTATTTTCCAGAAACCTATCCATAATGTCGGTATCAAGAATACACATGTAACAACATTCTATCCTGTAAACGACTTTTCAACACAAGGTGTTATCCAGTTTCAGGTGAACAATAATAGTAGTAACTACCTAGATTTACGTAGAACAAGACTTAATATTACATGTAAAATAGTGAGGCAGAATGGGGATAAGATTGAACCTGTGACTGTAGCAAGTGGTAGAGGTAAGAGATCAAAAGATACAGAAGACACAAGCACTACAACTAGCACTGCTGCAACTACAACACCAGATAACAAGGCTTCGGTTGGAGTTGTTAACAACTTTATGCATTCAATGTTCAGTTGTACTGATGTATCCCTACAGAACAAAGTGTTAACACACTCGGATGAGTCATACCCCTATTTAGCTTATTTCAAAGCTTTACTACATACAAACAAGGAGTTAAAAGAAGCTACACTACAAATGGGGATGTTTTACAAAGATACACCAGGCGAATTAGAAGATCCTAATTGGCAGCTGGGTGATAACAAAGGTTTGAACAAACGATCCAGTTTCTTTGCTAACTCTCATGAGGTTGATATGTCTGGAAATCTTTATTGTGATGTTCTAGACATATATAAGTTTGTTCCAAATGGTGTGAGTTTAGGTATCACATTATATCCTAGCACACCAGAGTTTTGTTTAATGGCTCCAGAGGTAACAGTAGGTGCCTACAAAGTGCAGATTACTAAAGCTTCTCTGAGTGTTTCAATGATAGAGGTAATTCCTGAAATATTGGTTTCGCATGCAGAAATAATGCAGAATAAACCTGCCATATTCCCCTACATTAAAACAGAAGTTAAAAAATTTACACTAGGTAAAGGACAATTTTCATGCACTGTTAATGATCCATTTACTGGTCGTGTACCTTGTGAATTGGTTTGTGGTCTTGTTACAGATGTGAGTAACCATGGTACACTGTTTACCAATCCTTTTATGTTTGAGCATACATCTCTCAACTTTATTCAAGTCACGGTAGATGGTCATGATTTAGGTCAGGGTCCTATCATGCCTATATATAAAAGCAAACTCAAGACAAGTTCATACATTGATGCATACAAAACTCTTTGTGGTATCGAGTACGGTGACCACTTTAATCCTCTCTCTCGCGAGGAATATATGCAAGGTTACACATTTTATAGATTTGTTGCTGGTTCACAATGTGATTCTAATAATGATGATATACTCCCTTTAAAACGCTCAGGCAACTTACGCATAAGTTTAAGGTTTTCTAATGCTTTGCCTGAGCCAACAACACTAATTGTGTTTGCAAAGTTCCCTGCATCAGTTAAGATTGATAAATATCGAGGTGTTACCGACATATAGTTAGTTGATACAACATTGCTACTGGAGTAACATCAAGACGGAGCCAGAGAATGTATGCTTAATACCTTTTAAACTCCCTCAAAATATATCAGTGCAAGGATCCACACAAGCAGGAAAAACAGAATTTGTCAAACGTTTACTCCTAAATTATAAGACAATGTTCACACCTCAGGTTAATAAGGTTATATATGTGTATTCTGTATGGCAGGACAAGTTCGATCATTTGGAAAGTACCTTAGGTGATATAATAGAGTTCAGAAAAGATATACCATCCAAAGAGTATTTAACAGGCCTGTGGGAGAAAACCAGAGCACACACTTTACTTGTTCTTGATGATCAAATGAGTAATTTAAATGACAGCCGCCAGGGTGCACATGTAGCTGAAATAGTGTGTGTCCTCAGTCACCATTGTAATGTTTCATGTATTATAACTTTACAGGATATGTTTTATGAAAGTAAAGCTGCTAGATTAATAAGTAGAAACTCACACTGTATCTGTCTTTTTCGTAATCATAGGAATGGTAGACAAGTGTCAGCGTTGGCAAGCCAAATTTTACCTGGTCAAACAAAATATTTTATGGATAGTTATGAACGAGCTACTAAGCGCAACTATGGTTATTTAATAATTGATTTATCACCTAATGCTGATGGCAGGTATAAATTACGTTCTAATATCTTTCCAGGTGAGGAAACAGTTGTGTTTCTCCCGCAGTCATGAAACTGATTAAAGAGAACATAACATTCTTAAAGGCTGTAGCATCGCTTAACAAGGACCAAGTTAAAGCTCTCTTGTCACATGTAAACAAGAATCAGATTCTGGTTGTAGCAGAAATAGCTAGAAATATACTTAATGGTGTTGTAGCACTCCCTCGTGAGTATAAAAGATCCCTCAAACTGTGCAAACGTATCATTAGAGAATTATCTAACAACGACGCAACACTTAGTTCTAGGCGTTATTTAATACATAGTAAATCTGACGTTGTATCCCTGTTGATCAAAATTGTACTTTCTAAACTTGTAACAGCTGTTGGTCATGGCTGAGGAAAATGTTGTTGTACCTAGAGACAAGTACAACAGAATGTTGGAACAGCTCAGAAATAGTAAAGAGTTCAAAGGTAGTAAAGAAAATAAACTAACACAACAAGAAGATAACACTACTGACATTAGACCTGCTGAACATGTAACACCGCCAACAGATAATGAACACGTTATACATATGCTAAGATCAAAAGATGATATTGTTCTTAAAGAGACCCATCATCCTCCGTGTCTTAAACATGACGATATAGACATATTTAAGAAAAAGTTCACTACAAACAATAGTTCTAGAAACATTATAAAACTGAAAACTCCTACGAAACGTAAGACTGTACCACTTAAATCTCGTGCCAGAAAGTCCAGACTTAAAGCCAACTGGATCAGTGTTTCTAAATGATATGCATACATTAGGGTTGGTAGAACAATGGACGGTTATTTAGGGGCATAATTGGTAGTCCTATGATACTGTTATATAGATGTGATGGTATTTGTAGCTGATATATATATGTGTATGCCATACATATTAACTTATACTGAACTTGAGCAGAGTATAAAAGACGTAGTACTCCCATACAATTTACGCTCACTTGCCCGAGAGTTCTCCAGTGGATTATCAGATCATCACAGCCTGTTTTTAACTATTCAACATAATGGCAACTACAGCCTTAACTCGCAAATACTACAACCTGGGTGGCACACAGGTAAAGGGCCAGTTCCTATGGTTCAGAGAGATCAGCTCCAGGAAGTTCCTAACTCTGCAGAGATACAGAGGACGAGTATCTCTACACCTTAGGGTCTACACGGTCGACGATCAGGACTACTGCTTTATCCCCACCAAGAAAGGCATAATGCTGGACAAACAGCAGACCCGCGATTTAATGGCTGCATTGCATAACCTAGCTGCATTTATAGGAGTCGTAAGTAATGTTTAATATTATCTGTAATAAGAAGCTGTACATATAATAATATATGTAACGATAATTATATATCTTATTATCCTGCAGATTATACCAGGCAGCCAGACAGACCCTACAGACGATGCCACTGATGGAACCCTTGCAATTGACGCCATGGTTGATGACGTCGAGTGGTGTGCCGATGGTAGAGACTTGTTTGCGGATAATTCAGATGTCGATGAGTACTCTCAGAACGTATACAAAGTGCACATCGGCAAAAACGCCCACTGTAGAGCGAAGAAAGCTTCTAATACAGTGGACATATGCCACAGTTTTTTCCGTAACATGTCCACAACGTCAGAGCACCCGACCCAGAGGGGCATTAAGATGACAAAATACGAATTTACCAAACTTCTGGGGTTTCTTCCACAATTGGAAACGAAATGGAGTGGATTGGCTGGTTTAGCAGCCTGCTACACCACGCACACCACGCTCGATAACCTTCAGGCTTGTCACCACTGCACACCTAAACCTTTACCACCTAGGCCCCTACACAACTGTTCCAGCACAAGTTCCGATATGCAAGACCCTAATGTCACAACTTCAACAGCTGCAACAATTGATGAGGGATCAATGATTCAATAAATATATATTGATATGACCAATATGTGTAATACGTTACAATATATAGTACCAGTATGATAGAATATGGTTAGATCACTTATATCTGTTATTAAACCGTATTACCTGACATTACAGCGTTTTACTGATATGTTATACTCTATCAAGACTATTGTATCTATGTATACCTACCATATACACTTATATTACAATAAATATATATATCTACACCGATACATACAGTGTGTTATATCTCTCCATCACTCAAGTGCGTTGTTATGATTATACACAATATGGCCTGTGTTAACGAGAGTAAGATCATGCACAGCTTCTCTATAATGGCAATACTAACGATTATACTGCCCCCTGAAGGTATACACAATATGGCCTACTTGTAGCAAGAGTAATCAATTTTATTACTTCCTTAGGTATATATGCAACAGCCATAGCCACGTGTAAGCAGATTATCTTCAGTACTGTTGCGCAGCTCACAATGGAGATATTAAGAGATTACGCAGATGTATTTACCAATAAGGTTAATACAAATGAGAGATGTATAATACTACGTTGTGAAGCTTTACTTAAAGATTCTGATCTACTTGTTATCAGATCTAAAACCACACGATTCAATAAAACAAAACTGTTGTTACAAATACTGTATGCAGGGAAGAGCTACAAAGGCACAGCATTATTGTTTAAGTATTTGCAAAGAGACTACGGAGATGTCGTTAGCACTATTCCAGAACTCACAGGAGGCAGTCGTACAAGTCTTGCCATTAATACATCGGTGACGCTCAGCGTTATGTGTACAAACGGTGATGTGACGATTCAACTGACTGATGATCAGGTAAGTTATAACATACACACCCTTATATATATAATATATATCTGATGTATGTATCTGTTAGTAATAACCGTATTCTCATTTGTTCAGGATGATGTCCTGAAGGAGGAATTGACAGTATCATTGCCCTTACAGCAATTCGTGAATATGGTGTACTACGTACACACTTTATCGAATTCTGATATCGATGCAACTGTACATCTGGGGTGTTTTTACTACCTGGTTAAAGAAGGATGTGCCACAGCAGTATGCAAGACTACTGCTAATACTGTTAAGGATGAAAGCGTGTCCTTAACAGTTAAGGATTTGGAGACTATTGATATTTTGCTAAAACATGTTGAACATGCGGTTCCAGAAATGGCTCTTCTAACGCCTTACTTCTGCTACATATAGTTATATACTGTAATAAATGATATATATTATATATCTATATATAATAACACGTTTGTCTGTTCATTTCATAACGTTTAATGCAGTTGTAATACTACTACACATATATGTACAGTATAAACTATCAAACAATGTAGCACACAGTTTATAACATTACAATATAATATGGGCCTAGCTGTCAGAGTAATCTAAACGTTGATGGACGGTATTAACAAACAATGTTAAGTCCACTACTCATAACGTTTAATGCAGTTGTAATACTACTACACATATATGTACAGTATAAACCATCAAACAATGTAGCACACAGTTTATAACATTACAATATAATATGGGCCTAGCTGTCAGATTAATATAAACGTTGATGGACGGTATTAACAAAAAATGTTAATATAAGAGATTATAATACAATATATACTACACAACGAGCATCTACGCTAACATTTCAAACACTACCATTAATAACGTAGTATGCACACCACAATGTAATATGTACATAGCTGTCAGAGACTACATATATATCTTAATCCATTTAAAGAAACAGTTGTATGCACAGCTCGTAAACTATGCTAAACATTACAGTATAAATCATGTGATAAACCATTCATAATATAATATGTACATACATCTGTCAGAGGGTATTAATATAAGCGTTGGTGGACAGCAGCATACATATAGAAGTTAAGTAATAGTAGGAGTGTTTGTGTCTACATGTCTACACAGGTGTAACTTTCCCGCTGTATCCGCGTAGTTTGGACTTATATAGTTGCGGCGATCCATCGTCCATTGCATTGGTGTAGGTCAGTCTCGCCTTCACGTCAGTGGCGGATCCGTCAGTTGATGCGTTGGTAAGGGGCGTAGTCTTTGTAGGGGTGCTGCTCACATGACATACAGTGTGATCATAAGCAGATGCTGTTTGCTGAAGGGGGCCGTGTTCTGAAGCTGTGTTGATGGGGCAAGTAGTACTGCCACCAGGGGCGGAGTCGTCATCTGTACTACAACACGAGAGAGTGAACATATATAATAATATGACCTGCAATATATCTATATATATGCAGTAAGTTCATGAATAGGGAGAATATGTGCCATACATATTATATACATACTACTCAGGCGGTGCTATATAAATAATACATGTACTATACATAATATTACCAATGTATACCTGTTGTTATCAGACATCGTGCTAATATAATACATGTATGTACCATACCTAATATTACAATGTATATATACCTGCTGCTATCAGATGTCGTGCTAGTCCGCCTGATTTTATTGCGCGCGCCGACAAGCGTTTGTCGGGCCATGCTAACAACCCCTGTTAGAACAGCTGTACCAGCCACTGGATCCCTCTGTAGGATAGAACCGAGTAATCATTATTATAACAATATATTATCATTCGTTTAGCAATAGGTAGACCAATGTAGCATAATATATACAATCCTACAGACGGGCAGATATATATATATATATATATATATATATATGTGTGTAAATAGTGTTCAGAGAGCACGGTTATGATCAGATGCACATAATGCATATGGCCGTCATTACGTAAAGATATATATTTAACAATAACGCACCTTATAAATCCAGATACCAGCTCCAGTTGATATAATTACTAACAGCAGGACAGAGACTGTAGATACGACTACTGTAGTAGTGCTAGGATGACTAACTACTGTGTCATAGTGTCCGAGGTTGAAGGTTCCTAAACCGGGATTCTGCATCTCACTGTTGTGGATTCGTTTGCATACGATGTGGGCTGCAACATCATGTGTAGGTGGTGTGCGCGAATGACAGTAATGTGTTCCAGTCATGTCGACGAATGATAACATGCTATATTCCGTGGCTGAGAATTCTTCAATAGGTACATGGTCAAGCAGTGGCGATTTGGTGCAGTCAGCTCTGATGCTCTTCCCATCATTCACAACTTTGCCCAGACATAGCCGATTTGCGCAAATGTAACGATAACTATCGTACGATGCTAACGTAATAGTTAAGATTAAAAAGTAACATGTAAGCCTCTGTAAATTCTCCATCGTGTTGACTCCTGGCCTGCTTTGAACGAACTGAATGTAAGTTCTAAACTGTGAAGGTTCATTATGTAATTGCCCCCCTCTTTGTGACTTTATTATGTAATTAGCACCCCCTCACAACTTCTTTAACCCGGGTGTCAAACACTATTAGGTAATTAGCAGGATGGTGTCAACTACTTGGGGTAATAGTGATTGTTGTAAACGGAGAGATGCTAACTGTTTAAACCCCCCCCCCTATTATAATAGTACATTGTTCATGAACAATAGCCTAGCTGTCTCACATGGCAACACAATGAGGCTGTTTATGTACACTCATTATTAATTGTATCATGGCTATATACATATCTCGAGTATCGTCAAAGTAGATTCTTAGTTATTATACGTGTTATTGTAAGACCACCATCCTCATGGTAACTACTACTTGGAACATACCTATTAATTGATTAGTTGCCTGTCTGAGAGGTATGACTATATAGACGGTAAATAGCAATAATAAACAGATGACAAGGTGTAATTATGGTCAAATAATCTTTATATACGTATGTGTAACAGTACATATATTGAGACAGTTGCACTCTCTAGTGTGTGAGTGTATATACATTAAATCGTAGGTACCACTAGCGCCACCTGTCGGATATCGAGACAATTACACTCGTACAATAATGCAGGTTAGTGTACAAGATTGTAGACTTAAGTAACACATCTATGTAATATATAATATTGTGTACAGTATAACATCTACGCATATAGTGTACAGTTATCAATAGCATTCAGACATCTGATTAAGTTATATATTATTGTGCAGTATAACAATGGCTTTCAGACATTGGTACAATTAACATGTGTTTGAGAGAATATATTATACACTATAATGCATGCGTGTGTAGGTTTACACTAGTTCTTCTTGCGAGGCAGTTAAAGATGTATCTAACGTGATCTACAGTCTTGATCTCCTAAGGCTCCGCACCATTGTAACTGTTGTTATAACAACCTGTAATGAAGGGAACTGTTGTAAACTTAATGAGAAGGTATGGCTACATAGTAGTCATATATAGTTAGACATTATGCATACACACCTTGAGCATAATGTATACCAACACTATGCATGACACATTAAGTTGAAAGATATTAAAGGCGTTCATGGTCGTGCTAGACCAATACTGTGTGTCGCTATACTGGTTAGGTTCAGAATTAGATGTATATACTATCGTTGATACATCGTAAGCATTCTGTCCACACAATATATTACCACTAACAAAAAGTGGAATGTAGAGAAATGCAGCATAGAACAGCATTCTATATATATCAAACTTGAACTATTGTCTATATTAAGGGGCAGTCATACTCTAGATTGCAGTGTGTGTTACATTAGCGGTCACATGATAGTTGGCGGTCACGTGCTGAGGTTAACATATAGAACATCACACAGTTTGTCTTTTAACAAGGTCGTAATATAGAACTGTCGGTGAATTGTAACTATTGTGATAGATGTATACATATGTTAACTATGATGAGCTATAATGTATACATAATTAATTACACACTAGTAACCATACGGTAATGTATTGTATGTATCTCTGCCTATAACTCGTTTGTCAAATACCTTTCTGAATACCTTACTTACTGATTTATTGTACACTGTACCACGGTTTTTAACACGGGATATCTGATTGCTCTGAGGAAGTCTAACCGATGTTACCTGACCAAAACTATCTGTTTCATACATTCAAAGTCTATAATAGCGTCATTTGTGTAGTTAAATGTGATTCCTTTGATTTTTCGTACAGTTACATTAGTGTTTAATTTGTAAGAGTAGCTCTTAGGCCCTGTTGATAGAAACGTTTTAATATAAGTGCCTGTTTGTAATTCATCAGTTAAGTCTCCTAACAAATCACCTGTCTCGACAACTGTTTCGCCATTGCGTTCAACAAATATGACTGAGTCAGTGTCATAATATAAGGTGTTGCGCCCTGTCTTATTAAAAACTTGTAGTAAATGTAGCCTCGCCAGTGATGTTGTAAATATACCAATAACTTCATTGGTAAATGTTAATTCCTCTTCAAAGGTTTCAGCATTTGTAACATCTACCACGACATAATCATCAGAGATTAAATGGAAATTCATTATACATTTCGTTGGATCATTCTTCATTTGTGTGTACTCTGTAACAGACTTCATGTAAATAGACTTAGGTAGGTTTTGTCGTTGTACAAATTTACCCCACACACTATTGAGAAACAGTTTACAGATTGTCCTCAAGGAAGGATTATATGCTATGGAGTCTTTATCTCGCATGATACCTTGCTCTCTGTTGTAATAAGCTATGTAACGATCTTTATCTGCATCTGTAGTTACCCATTAAGGGTAACCTGATGCTTGTTGCTTTTGTTTCAGAAAAATTTTCACATAATCTGTGAAAATACTACCAAAAACATCATCTTGTGTTGTAGTAGGGAAATGATATACCTCATATATCTTCAACAGTATGTAACCTTGCTTAATAGCTTCTTTTAACTCTGGTGTTGTCCATGTACCAAAAAGAGCTCTCTTTGTATCATTGCATGTACACACAGCCTGTGTTTCTCGTGAGGAACACGTGCCACATAAAGGAAACTTCAGTTTACCTTTACATCGAACTGGTAGAACAGGTATGTATAAACCTCGCGGTGGTAGGATTCGCACCTGGGCTAGACCATTATAGGATTGTAGTGTGTAATCAAAGGTAGCTGGATCTTTAAGCACTGTAGCATGACAAGTAGGGAAAACTCCAGACATCGTGATATAAGGATATAACGAAGTTACGTCATAATAACGTATCCTCTCACCATCCTGTACATCATAGTATAGAGTTGTGGGTTCAACCCGCCCTCCTGCAAAACTATCGCGGATTTGTAAAGGTTTTACAGTATCACATGTGTTAACGAATTGTCTCATGAGCGAATTAGTTTGTAATTCTTTATCATAGTGATACTCCCATATTGAGATATCCTTATAGCCTAGGTTTCTGATTTCAGCAAGCCGTTCTAATGTTCTGTCATAGAGCGCCTTCAATGTCATACGCGTGCGAGGGTCTCTTATGTGTCTGTCTTGTAAACAGATATGACCATGAAAACAGCATCCTAGGTATTCATAAACTGTATTACTCTCTATATGTATACCATCAACAAAGTACCTTGTTCCAGGTATGCGGAATTCACCGCCATTCCTGGCATGTTGTATACGTCTACCTTCAGAGTGACTTATCCATTCTAACCATGATGATGACTTTTGGCTGGCATTATGATGTTTACTATACCCTTGTGCAGGTATCTGTGGTATGGGTGACTTAATAAAAGTTGATGTAGCTATGAAGTCAGGATTAATGATGCTACCATCAAAATACCATGTATTGCGTCTCAACACTGCTTCCCCTGACCTGCCATCTATCAAAGTTACATTATAAACCTCATACAACATCAGTTGTCTGATCACCTGCATAGCGCAAGATGCCAATGTTGCATGGGCAAACGATCGATACCTGGTACACTTGAGTTTGGTATAGTTGTAACAGTTTGTATAAGTGCCCTAAAATTAGTGCATGCCTCTCTAAGGATTGTAACATCAGAGCGTGTGTAGTCTAACATTTCTTGCTGAAAATTAAATGTCTTACCATTTTGTTCATTGCACCATGTGAAGAAATCAGTTCAGTCTACTGTGGACATGAAATCAACACCATAATAGTATGGTGCAAACATTGGCCCAACATAAGTTTGATTGTCTAGCGTGTTTGCTAAATGTGGGAATTCTCCCTTTTTGAGTTCACCACGTAAACCTAATGCTTTAGGTAAGCTCTTCAAACGCATTGGGAGGAAATTCAAACTATCTATAAATCTAATGCTCACACCTTGGTTTATGCTCATCAGCATGATCTTAGTGCCGGCGAATATAATTTCAGGGAAAATACTGCTGTCAACACAATATCCAAGTATGAAATGAGCATCAAAAGCCTTAGCGTTATGAGCTATTACTGTTACATCTTTATGTTGAGGCGTTAGCAACCATTTACAAAAGGTCTCTGTCGTATTTGGTCCCTTAAATATGTTTTCCCTCATACTGCATGTGTCACGCTGACACAGTTCTCTTGCAACATTTTTAGTTACATTGTCCTTAACAGAACATGTGCTACGTCTATCACTGCAGTTAACACATTTAGATTGAGGTGTGAACTCGTGATCTTTGCAGACATCACACACTGTTTGACAAACTAAAAAATTAGGAACATGTCTTTGTAATCCGCAATATGATCTCTTGCAGTTTATACATTTACGACATAGTGTGCACAGATATGTTAGAGTACACTTATCACAACCACTGCGTGGTTTATTCTTGTAACCGCGATCACTCCTAGGACATACTCATGACAGCATGTACAAAGCCATTCGCCGCATGTGTGTAGATGTTTGGCCCTTTTTAATGTATCTAATATTATGAAACATGTTTTACACCTAAAGTACTGTGTACAGAGGGATGGTTGATCTGTGCCCTTAAGTGTACCTGTGCTATACTGTCGTTGTTCTTTATGCCTCTGATAACATACTGCATTACGACATGTCATATTGCAATCTGAACAATCTAACGAGTTATTGTCAAACATACAATATTCTGAACAGCATGTGCTGCATACATCATAGCACCCATGTTTGTGGTTCTTACTGTACACTTCGAAACAATGGACACATATCTTTCTATTTACATAAAAGCCTTTGATTCCTGTGATACTGTGATAGTGCTCATCTTTCAGATATAAAAATATCTTGCGAGGCCAAGAGATCAAACCTTTGTAAATAACATCATTTCCTGTATCCCCAGATATAACTACAATTTGTATATCTAACACTGTCTCGAATTTATGTAGCTCATTAACCTTAACTGGCCTATTTGTGGGTACATTAGCCTGTCTATGAAGTCTGATGGCACAACTACGTTGTGATTCATAATCTTTACTCAAAGCTCTGTCTTTTCTAATAAGCTTTGCAAACGTTACTGCAGGCATGTTATCTAACTTAGCTTTACATGTTACAATAGCTCTGGCGGCACACAAATGTTCATTGTGTACTACAGGAATGAATACCATTGAACGTTTTTTCCTAATAGTGCAGTTAGGAGACAGAGGATCTGTATCAACGATGGCTCTACTGCATCCTCCCCCTTGGTCATCGGCGCTCATTATACCAATGTTAACTTCAAAGGTATCATCGACATTTAAGGATTTGTTCGATTGGAGAACTGCGTTTATTCTGTAATTATAATACATATAACTATTATTGTCCGTAATGCTGCATGTCAAGCATTATAATATTACATGTAGTATATATATGTGGACACATTTGATAACTAATACAATAAGTATTATTCGGTAATTAATACTGAATACATATAATATACATACACATTGGATACTATTACTATAAGTAATATTGGTGTTAAAATGGTAGACTTGTGTAGGCATATGTTATATATCTTACCTGTCCATTATAACATTGGCTGTGATGTTATGCTGAGGTTGGCAGTGTATGAAGACCTCCCTCTCTAATCCTGAGTGATTGATTGTAACACGTGCTTTATCCTCCTTATTGGGGTGCTTATCTTTAACCATTTCCATGATGTCAGTAAACATACTGTGCAATTCGTCTTGCATACCAATCAATTGTTCTCCTTGCAAGTCATTGTTGAATTTTGCTTTATATGTTACTTCTTCAATACCATATTTCCTGGATACTCGTTCCCTCACAGGGTGAATAATGTATGGTTTTACATCAATATTACCCCCCTCTGTCCTACTCCTTTTTGCTGGTGTGTCAGCCATTAATATATTGTAATATGTAACCTGTTAGGCCACAATATCCATCTACATAGCACTCCTGTAGTATTATTCCACATAAGGTATTAGATACTTCATTTGTGCACTTTTATACAAAACAAAAACAATAGCTCTACACTCATATACATATCACGTACCACACTTCATTGTACAACTAGTGCCTCTTGTTGTCAGCTTTGTTCAGAAGACTGCTTAGATCATTAATCAGATAATAATTCCAGACTTTGGTACACATCCCATGTACTACAGTATATGGAGGGTCATTAGTCACACTGCTCATGTCCTATATAGTAATCTCTGAGGATTGGCACACTTCTCACGTCCTCTACAGTAATCAAACTATAGCCCATGGCATTCCACATCTTCTATAGTGATCACACTATAGCCTGTGGCGTTCCACTGGTTCATCGGTCATGCAAAGAGGATGGGTTGAGGCATGACATCCATACATATCATCGAAGCGCCACCTAGCGGCCACCGTCATAGGTACCACTAGCACCACCTGTCGCAAGCCACCAGAACCTACGTTTCATAGTAGCATTCTAACTACTGTCGATTTCAATACCTAACAGTTTGGCATTTTCATTACACATGACATTTTGACCACCTATGGTGAAATACTGTGGGGCATCATTCTTGTTGCCAAAGATAATGGCTTGGTATTTATCGGGGTTGGCTTGCAATCCATTTGTCATAAACCAATTGGTTATTTTATTTCCACATTGTTCTAATTAGCTAGTCAGTTCATAGGGGGAATCGGATGTGTACGAGATGGTGTTGTCATCAGCATAATTGTATAATTCAACACCTTGTGCACAAAATAACATATCATTTATGAAAATATTGAACAGGGTTGGCCCTAAAATGGAACCCTGGGGGACGCCCTTTCTTATCATGGACCAATCACTTCTGGCTTGCTTTACCTCGACACGTTGATATCTGTCATTCAAGTAGTTTTGAATAAGTTTAGCACAGTGTAGACTATAGCCATATTCGTACAACTTCGCAATTAATAAACCATGGGGGATAACAGCGAAAGCTTTACTAAGATCCATGAAGATTGCTCCACAGTATTTACCATTATCTAATGCATATCTCCAATCTTCAATAGCTTTGACTAAAACAGATTGTGTGTTATGATTTTTCCTGTAAGCAGATAGACAACCAGCTTTCTTATCATAAAAATATTCACTTAACTGACAATCAATGGCTGATTCCATGATTTTTGATATGCATGGGAGTATACTCACTGGTCTATATTTTGTTTTATCCAAAGGATTATCCTTCTTAAAGCATGGTGAAATTTCAGCAAGTTTAAGGTCACTTGGGAACTTTGCATTAACTATGCTATAATTTATAATACTTGTGATTGATGGTGCAAACTCATTTCTTGCTAAATATAATAATTTTGGCGGTAATTCATCAAAACCGGTTGCCTTTTTTGGGTTTACTTTGGATAAAATATCATGGACTTGTTTGACAGTTAAAGTATTTAATACACATGTATCACCATTGTTCATGTCTCTTATTAGCTTAATACTTTCATGATCATTATATTTACACATGAGATCTTCAACACTGAGACTGGTATATGTATCATTGAAACCAATGTGATCTGTAATATATTTGTAATATTCATTAAACACATTTGCAACATCATTATTTTCAATTACTATATTATTTCCTTCCTTGAGCATAATATCATTCGATTGACCAAGTTTATCAGAGAAGTATGGTTTTATTGTTTGCCAGAAGTTTCGGTCAGAACTTCCATTGTTACATCTTTCTCTAAAGTATTCTTGACGACAAAACTTATTCAAATTGACAAATCGGTTTCTCAACATACGATATTTTTCCCAAAGTACTGGATTTCCTTTACATTTCCAATAGGCATTTTGAGACATACGTTTTTGATACATTAACTTTCTTAAATCACTGTTCATGTGGGGTGCCCCTTTACCTTTTACAAACTTTGTTTTAATAGGGTGTGTTCATTTACAACTTCACTGACCATGCAATTTAAAATCCAGTATTTATCGTCTATGTCATCAAACATGTTCATAACTTGAAAAGGGATGAAACTAAAATCCCTTTGAAAATATTCAAGATTGAATTTTTTGAAAGATCTGTATTTAATAACCCTATTCTTTATCTTTGGCATCTTTAACTTTGTGGCAACTGCAATAACATTGTGCCAGTTGCTTAAACCACAATTCCAGTTGAGAATAGAAGTAAATCTTTTTGGCTGAGAAACAATGCATATATTGATTTTGTTACAAATCTATACAGATTCAGTATTTCAGAGAGCTTTTCAGATTTGGAGTTAGTTTTTGACATATCAATATTTACATCACCAATAATAATTATCATATTGGACTCATGCTGACATTTGTCTAGTATAATACATAGATTTTCAATGAATTTGTTCACACAAGAGTCAGGCAGTCTGTAAACTGATACAATAAACCACTTTTCTTTTCTGATATGCATTTCAACACATATTGATTGTATGGAGACATCATTAACTTCAATGTCTATTCTTCTATTATTTGGAATATCATTTCTGACCCAGGTTATAATACCACCACTTTTAGCTGTGCTATCTTTCCTGTGTACATAGAAACCTTTAACTGTGAATTGACTAACAGGGAAAGAATCATCAATTTACTTTCACTCACACTAAAAATATCCATAAAACCTTCAGTTAAAATATATTTCAAGCATCAAACTTGTTCCGCAGACTGTTTATGTTTAAAGCACCAATGAGTAGATTATTAACATTTTTTGATCTGAAGGCTTTGAGATCATTACAGAACTCAACAGATTCATATAAAACATGATCAGTATTTCTTTCCAAATCACAACCACTACTCATCAAATCATCTTGATGACGTATGATGCAATCAATAATTGCTACATATCTGTTTATAGATGAATCACCTTCATGACTAGTACTAGTGTGGATATCACTATGCACAACAGAGCGGTTAACATTTTCAACATTTCCACTAAAAGAGTCAATAACATTTTCACTAAGAGAGTCAATAAAATAAGAATAAGAAGGAGGAGAGTTCACAACATCAGCACCTGCGCATTTGGCCAGCAAGTCATGGCCACAGTCCTATGCCTGGGGGCAAGATTTACGCTTATGACCATGACTGAAGCAGTTGTAGCATTGAAGAGGCACTGTATGTCGGCAGGTCTTCATGGTATGAGACTTCTCTCCACAATTGTAACAACACAGTTGTTGTTGATCGCTCCTTGAGGGAAAAGAGTTCGAGTAGTGGTTATGACTCCAATGTTGTTTTGTCATCGGGGACGCTACATCGGGAAGATTTTGACGTAGTGTCATAAGTAGCCGTCCAAGGGCATTCAGACCGTTTCCGAGATGCCCCCTACCCCAGTGGGAGTGAGACGTGTCCTCAATCAGAATACGATTTCCTGATTCGATGAGATCCTTGCGAAAGGTGGGACATTGGCGGAATTTTTCCTTGAGTAGTTCATACATGATACTCTGCTTTAATCCTTTCCACCTTTCATCAGTTACCATGTCTTTGGTCATTAACTGAGCACTTCTGGGAGTTGGCGCTTGGCGAATTCTTTCCGCAGTCACGTGCTGTCCCATTTCCAAAGCCTTTCTGTAGTTGTAGGCATGCTCATTCGTTTGAAATGTCATGCCCCACATGCGTAACGGAGCAGAGAAGAAGTTACTGAATGAGCTGTGAGGACCGCGGAACTTGATTGATTGGCTAATATTTTGTTCAGATGTATTCTTGGCTTGAGTATTCACCACTGTCCGGGGTTTCGGCTCAGACATACGAGTCTCGGTAACAGGTATCGGTGATGTGACACTACCACTATTGTGCCAAAAATTTCTGGGCTCCTTTGCCAGCGTGACTTGGGCCGTTTCTTTAAGACCAAGATTAGCTAGTAGCTTCGTGGCGCCGTTGGAAGAGAGATGGAGTTTATCACCAGCAAGGGATCCTTCTCCATCGTCTTGATGGCTTTGGTTGATGCCAACTACCAGTTCCTTTACGTCGATGTGGTTGCTAATGGAGCTGGTTCAGATGGAGGTGTATTTGGCAGGACTGACCTCAGGGAAACCTTGGACGATGGGACCGTTGGATTACCTCCTCCTGAACCTCTTCCCAATGATGACGTAGACGTGCCTTACTTCATTGTGGATGTTCATAACTCAGTTTATGATAAACAAGCCAGGACCACCATTATTCATATATTTGACATGCTATTTTCTAAACAAATCAAGGAAATTAATCAAACTGCTATTTTACACATGATATTGCCAATGTAGCAGCCCTTGTCTGCAATGACTGCATTAATAATGATTATTATGTACATTTCCACATAGTGGCCCGTTTGCATGATAGCACCTTCACACAAAAGGGGGAGGATTAAATGAATTTAAGGCATTACAAAAATACAAATTCACTAAATATAAATTCACTGCCCATTAAGTCAAATATAATTGCCCTGTTTATAAAACTTAAATGTGAATACCGAGCTAAACAGCCTCCTCTGAGGCAAATTATAGAACCACTACTGCCAGCCAGTAGTATTATCTGTCCACCCATATTTGTGGAAGATATTTATCACTGAAAGTCAAAATGTTTTCTTCAGGCCTTTGAGCTGGTGGGACGTGCATCTCCAACACCACAAAAAAGGTTTTCTAAAATAAAAAAATTCAGTGGAAATAAATTAAATATGCTATAATCTCAGTATCTGCCAAATAAGTTTCTTTTTTTTTTTTTACATTGGTTGGACATTGACCCAATCTGGCATGCCTCTTGTCTGGAGCAATACTGCAGAGTCTAACATATTCCTGCCAATCAGTTAGTACAGGTTTTCTGTTCAATAAACAAAATTGCTTACTTTAAAAAAAAAATTCAGGTGACTTCATCAATTCAATTTGGACTTTATTACGAAGTATTACAATTGATACAAATATATTTGAATAAAATTTTGTTATTTTGTTATCTCAAGATAAAATTTTAAGAAGACAAAATATAAGTGTTTCATAAACAATATTGGTAAAGTTATAAGATACTTATTTACAGAATACTTTTCATGTGCTTAAGATGAGAGTCTCTACAAAGTACTTTTTCCCAGTGTGTCATGTCAGCATCATGGATGAGGAAGTGGAAAACACAAACAGATAGATATCCTACTTCAATAAATTTGTTCAAATAACAAAAGCTTGTAATAACTCTGCTGAAACAATCAAGAGCAGTCTAATTAGCACAATTGTACTTATCAAGTGAACAGGCAAACATAAGGGCAAGCACCACCATTGTCAAGTGAACAACAATAGAGAAGTATCTGTAAAGCAAAATACCAAAGCACCTGTATATGTATAAGGTCGCAATGGACCAGGGTTTACACTGAACAAGTGTACATTAGTAGAAAATTGCACAAACTCGAGAAATCTGAAACAGACGAGGAATTGTAAGCACATTAGCATAGTACTGGGTTAAATTGGAGAAGAGAAAAAAGCGACATACAAAGTAAGTATTCAAATTCAATTTAATTATTTTTAATTATAAGATCAATTACTGGGAGTGCCTGGGACAGTCTCAGTTCATCCAAGGACAGACTAAAGTGTATGGGTCCCATAAAAAAAAAATAAAAAATACATAACATGAAATTAAGACTAAAATACGCAATATACAAAGTAAAAAAGGATATATAATTGAAAATAAAAGCTACTTACAGATGCATTATTTTTAACATATGTACATATACAAGTTGGGCACATCATGATATAATTTTTTTTTTAATTAAATATACTTTTGTTTCTGAACCGATCATCAAGAGCCTCATATGAATTCCAAATTGTAGGTCCAATAAAATGAACACTTCTTTGTGATTTTTGACCATCTCATTAATGGTAATTGTTAAATTCCACTGGACCGAGTATGATAATTGTGCACGTCTGTATTTGAAATAAACATATCATCAAAGCTTACTGGTAGCAGTTCATAATACGTTTTATACATAATAATAAGAACATGATCGATAAACACTTTAAATAATGGTAACACCTTTAATTGTAAGAAAAGTGGAACTGCATTATCTCTAATATTTTACATACTAATTGCACAAATTATGCAGTTATAATATATCATATTGCTTTAAATTTCAGTCATTACACTTGCAAAATTCTGTTTGGAGTTTCTTTTTTCTGAGCCAGAAATTTATATTCACAATAGTTCTCTTTTCCTTGAAAGGTATACTTTCAAAATATTTTAATAATTAGAATTATTGTAGCACTATATGGATGTGGCATGTCAAATAATTTTGTAGCAGTGCAGGTCAAGAGATCATATCTGAAATGGCAAAATGAAAAAATATACATATAAGTTGAATAATCTAACATAAGTTTAATCGTTTTTATATATATTTAGGTATCACCACAGACACCAGCTCCAAGTGCTCGGAAAAAGTGATGTTCAAGATGCTGCAGTTAGTGTTGTAGAAGAAGCCAAACTAGGTTCCTGCTTCAGCATGTTTTGAGCCTCCGTTAACACCGAAATGCAAACCACCAGGCCACTAACCCCAAGGGCCTGAACCCAAAACCTCCATATCCAACTCTAACCAACCATACTGAACTAACCCTAGCCCTAACAAACCTTTCCTTAGCAAAGCCCATGTGTTAGAGAAGCCAAAAAATCAAGTTCAGACAAAAGATTAGTGTCTTTCCTATAGCTGAATCATGTGCAATGCTATAGGTGAGGCACTTTCAGCTGTCAAGGGGTCCCTTTGTTTGTAAAACAGCCACTGAGATCATAAGTCATTAATATAACCAAACAAACCTAACGTTTTTCTGTTTTTTTTTTTAAAGAATACTAAATTTAATCATATTTGAAGTGATATACTTTTGAATATTCACTTGCACAGCATATTGAAATGTTGCTTTAAATCTATAAATATCCAGTTTTTGGTGAATTCTTAGGTTAACTATATTTTAAATTGCAGTTTTGGGCATGCTTTTGCCAAAACAAAGAAAAACTTTGCTGTCTGAAGGACAAAGGAGGTATACAAGGACTGAGCACTTGAATGTCGGCTGTGTGTGAAGGAAAAATCTAGGAAATTACCGAAAATTACTAATTGCCTAAATTACATTTGGAAGTGAATGAGAGTGATATAAATTAAACTTGTTAATATGTAAAGTCCATTGACCGCTTGGGTGAAATAAATCAATAATTGAAGTGGCCTGTAGTAGCTTGAAAGAGATAACAAAAAAAAGTGTTATGTAACCCCTGGAGCAAGTGTTCCCCACGAGATGTCGCCATAACAGCCAGGTGCTGCCCTCTTTGTTTAATATAGCCAACTTCCGGGTGGCCTGACACAGTTGATTGACAGCTTCAGGTGAGTGTGTTATATAGTTAAATATAAGGAATCAGCTGATTGTCACTTGTGACGGAATGAATGACCTCGTGTCACTGAAATAAACCCTCAACAACAACGAGCTTGGTTGACAGTCCTCTGATGGGTTGTCATGGTTTTGTGTGTGTAACACTGACAGTTACAGTAGATCGACATGAGCTGATGAGCATGCTGATATACATATAATATAGTCATTATAGCAACTAGTGTTACTTAGTACTATAAACGAATAACTGTAATTTTATAAATTTTTTGTCTTAACCATCTTGCCCAAGTAGCTCCCAGTCATTAGATAGGCCTATATCTACAGTTCACTATGGGGCATGACCAGTGATCGATCCATAACTCCAGTCAGGCGGATCCAGGATGCTGAAAAGAGGGACAGTTTTGACTGACAGAAGCACAGAGGAAATTATATTACGTGGAAGTGGTCATTAATCCAGAACAGCAACTTGACTGTCGAGATAAAGTGATCCATCAACACTTTAGAATCCTATAGTGATCCTACAGAGATCTCTGAGCATTCAGCACTGTTCAGAGTGACCTAATTGTCCTTCTCTAGACAATCCACTTGGAATAACCCCTGTTATCATGGTTATTCCAAGTCCAGAAAACTCCTTGCCAGTCCCTTTGGATACTGGATTCCACTTGAGACTCTATACTCTATAGTCTAGGCTCATGTATGATATGTATTGTGTAGTAATTCCTGTTGGAATAAACCTTTAAACTTTAGTCTGTTGTTGATGTTTTGTTGCCACTGGGTCTGGCAGGTAATGCTTGAGGGCAGTGCACAGCAGTTCTGCCATGACCATTAACAAATATAATTAAACATGTTAAACACGGGCAATCAGGGTGGGGTGCATTGGGACAGTGTCCTGATGCCTCACCAGATGATGAATTCAATGTCCATTTTTTTGCTGGCAAATTGCTGCTACTGAACTGTTGCACACATATGAGGCTATGTCACTGAGTATCGAACTTGCTTCATATTTGTATCTTTTGCAAGATATTCTGGAATCAATCAAATGTCAAAAATGTTCCAAAATTAAGGCTCCCCTATATCTAACAAAATGTTCAGTGATACCATAATCTGGGAAAGTATTTCATTGAATGTTGAAGCTTTGTTTATCCAAAAAAAATATATCAACTGAGTAACAATATTGATGGCAGTACTAAGCTTATTCTTGGCATTTGAACAGCGGTGCCTTGCACAGCTGACTGAAGTATTTTATAAGAGCGCACCTAAATAATTACTCTAATGTTCTGTATCTGTGCATGTAACGGACAAACATCATTTGGTAAAACTTGTGCATTTATATGATCACACATTGATCAGAAGTAGAAATAACAAGATCATCTATAATGCGCCATTCAGGACGTTTCCAAACTTTTGGAGGTTAGTGTACATAACCCACAAGGTGTTTACGAAAATACGTTATTCTGTGGAACTCTGTACAATGATTAGTTCATTTCTTTAATAACTGTCGGAAGATGGTAGTGGTGGTACCTTTGTCACAAATGTATTTAGATTTGGATAATATCCTTCAATAAATCAGACTTGTTGACAATGTCCGCTTTTGAATCAACAGCATCAATGATCACTACTCCACATGACTTCTTATACACTGTATCTCTCAGAATATTTACGATGTTTCAGGGAAAACCCAGCGAATTTGGTAACATTGGCCCCTTGATCTATTTGCAAGTGCAATGTGGATCCTGCTGGTTGGACTGGGAGTGGGCTATCTGGCCTTTCGGTTCTACACTGTGAGGTCCCGTGCTCACTGCGACAGCGACGCTGATTTGTCTGGGAAAACTGTCCTCATTACTGGAGGAAATGCAGGTATTCTTAAAGTGCTTATATAGGATTAGCATTACAAATTGTGCGCCATATTGTTTAGCCTAGAGGAAAACATATTTGTCATAAATTAATTGCAATGAACACACACAAACTTTATGGCAATAGGTGTTCACTTTATGTTAAGCGGAGAAGATAATAATTAAATTAAACATCAACTGGAAGTCATTAGACCTTACAGCAGATTTTATAGATTTGGAAACTAAATTCCAGATGACATCATGTGAATGCAGGACTCACATAGGCTGAGGGATTACAGTCCTAGATTAACACGAAATCCTCAGGGGTTTAATTTCTAAGTCTATAAAATCTACTTTTACTCAGATGTTAATCAGCCCTTTTCCCCTGTAGCTGCCCACATCCTCCCCCTGGTGTAGGCTGCCTATGAAATGTACATTGGATATTAATTATTTATACGTTAATGTATACATGATGAAGATCATCAACTTGAATTCTGGTCACTTTTTTTCAGGCATTGGTTACGAAACTGCCTTGAATCTTGCCAAGCGTAATGCCCGGGTGGTCATCGCATGTCGGGATCCCAAGAAGGGCGAAATGGCCATGGAGCAGATCATAAAGGCCTCAAGCAACCCTCGTGTGATATGCATGCTGCTCGATCTATCCTCTCTGGGGTCAGTCCGTCAGTTCGCAGCCGATTTCAAGTCCAGAGAAAGCCGGCTTGACATTCTCATCAACAATGCTGGAATTATTGGAAGTAGGAATCTCCAAAAGAGAAATTGAAACCATCATCCTGAATGTTTTGAAGTAGATGAAAGTGTTCTATTGTTTCTCTCCAGGTACATCAAAGAAGTTGACAGCTGATGAGCTTGAGCTGACGATCGGCACCAATCACTTTGGACATTTCCTTCTGACAAATCTATTGCTTGGTAGGTTTATACATCAACATTTTCCAGAAGGGCTTAATCGACATGTACTCATTAAAACAGGAATATGATCTTACAGCAGAACTCACAGACTTGAAAACTAAAAACTAAACTCCAATGGGCCTTATGTGAATCATGGATACATCCATGTGTGAATCCAGGACGTCCTCTAGAGTTTAGTTTCCAAGTCTATGAAATCTACTGTAAACAGAAATTTTATCTTAATTTTATCTTAATAAATGATTTTCAGACATGTTGAAGCAGAGGTCGCCCAGCCGAGTCGTGGTGGTTTCCTCTCTAGTGCAGTCATGGGGCAAGATCGAATTCAGCAACTTGAATTCGGAGAAGTCCTACAATGCTGGTTCTGTTTATTTCAACTCCAAACTTGCAAATGTCCTCTTTGCAAAGGAGCTACATCGGCTTTACCATGACCAAGGTTAGTTGGTACCCGAATCGAGCCAACATTGTTTCAGTATCGGCCGCCATCATTACAACATCGTTTCAACATCACGCTGATATTGTCCCAATGTATAAAGCTATGTGGGGTTCTGAACTGAGGATTTTCATAAGTAGTGGCACTGATTGCATTCATGCTAAGCTGTGCTACAGCATTGTATTTGTGTTGAGGCATTCATGAAGGTGGTACATGGCCAAATGGGCTATGTGCGTTTTCCATGCGTTTGGGTAAACATGGAAAACGCATGGTTTTTGCCAAATTAAAATGAGGTGAAAACCATGCGTTTTCCATACGTTTATCCTTCTCATGGAAAATGCATGTGGCACATTTGGCAATGTAGGGAGAAAACGAAGAACTCTGATGAAAATTGCAGAACATGTACGTGCTTTATTGCGCCATTTCCACCAACACAATAAGTAGTAGGCCCTACACAAGAACAAGTGTTGTAACGCTACGCGATAGTAGCCACAAGAGGGCGACACCTTACAATACAATCACCAGAACTAAGTTTAGTTTTTTGAATGTCATTGCAGGGATCAGCGCCTTTGTTCTTCATCCTGGATCTGTTAAAACGGAGTTGTTGAGGGATTTATTTGCTCCTTTGAAGTTGCTTTTTGATTTCTTCATAATGCCTCTCTTTTTCATGGTGAGTATATGAACCTGCTAATTCTATTTCTGTGGTATGGCTTATTCAGTTATTGTCTGAAGTGCTCCAGTGCTACTCAACTGGTATGAGCTTATAGTGCGTCTACCATGTCACAAATTGTCACACACTGTTGGTGACAGTTCCTAATGCTGCATGAAACTGACCTCAGCTATACTTAGTTTTGCTTAACCAAAGGATTTTGATCACCTTAAGGCTTAGGAAAGGTATCTGGCATGGCAATGGTGCATGGCAATTTGTTGCGTAACATATAGGGAACTGACTGGATCACTTCTCTATTTCAGACAATAATGTATTCTCACAGACTATCTTGCTTATTTCTGTTTATATATTTTTTAATCTGTGCAGTCCGCAGAAGAGGGTGCCCAGACCTCCATCTACTGTGCTGTGCAGCCTGACATTGAGCACCTGTCTGGCAAGTACTTCACCAACTGTCAAGTGGCTGATGAAGGGCCCAAAGGCCGGGATGAAGCGGTCACTTCTAAATTATGGGAGATCAGTGAAACCATCACTGGGCTGGCTTGACAATATTTCACCTAATTATACCTTGGTGAAATGAGAACTAATTCCAACAAGGTTTTGCATAGAGACTGTAGGTGGCTGCATACCGTTTTGTTATGCGACCTCAGTGCATCTTTGATGTGATATTTTTATAGTACTGAGAAACATATGTTGCTTTCATGTGAAATGGGACCACTCTATTTCTGACACTTATACGTTTTTAATAAAGTTAACCAACTCTGTCGTGTCAAAATTATTATTCACCAACAAGCTATGTCTTTTGTCATTGCTGTCCATTTCCATACATAATAATTCTTTATACTAGCTGTGATGTCATTTACTGTGTAGTATCCAGTTATCCCTGCCCATGCAGATTATGATCAGACCTCTACAGAGAAGGCCTGGCCTATTTGATAAACATTTTGTTAAGACTTCCTGCAATACCATTAGCTGATTAGGCCCACGTATAACATAGGCCTAAACAATGCCATGCATGGGTAATGTAAGTCTTGAGAGAAAGATGCAAGGATATTTTTAGTATGTGCCTTTCGTGTATTTTGTATGGATAATACTAATTACTTTCCTTGCTATTGGAGAATGTAATTGTAAGCGTAATGTGAGGAATTCATTAATTTCCTAACCTACGTGAGTATTTGAATTGTCATAACATGTGCCATATCTATTTTTATGATATCTCAATTGTATTTTAGCAGAAAGTGTTGATATCATTGATACTCTAGTAAGCTATATAACTTTTATATACTTGTTTTTAATGCATTGTATTTATTGCCATATATGCCTCGTTCCTGTTAATTAGAGTCAGATTGTATTTTTCCTAATTTTACATATTTTGTCAAGATGTCAGAAAGCATACCCCACCTGTAAATGTATGATACACATTGAAATGCCGTGTCGTGTTCTCTCTATGCTATGCTTAAATTATGCTTGGCAAAACAGCAAATGCTTATATAATACAAATTTGCATTCTTGAATATATTATTAAATAACTATTTAACTACGGATAAGAAGATAAGATAACATGTTCTTTGCCCAAGTTAAGGTTACTTATTCATTTGTATATTTTGTGTCCAGTAGATGCGAAAGTCTCTTCATTTGTGAAAACTGCACGATTTCTTGGCACTGGAACTTTGCGAAGTTGCGTTCCTTACCAAATAAAAGATCAAACAAATAAGTAAAGAATTGACAGCCTCTTTATTTATATTCTGTACAGTTCTTGGAATTATGTTTCTCTGTTGATTGCTTTCCAATCGGGATGTCCCACGAAATATCGATTCAGATGGATGAAGCGCTTAAAAACAAGAAATAGGATTACGACCATGAGTCACCTTTTGATAACATGAAACTTATGAGTTACTTTTCGCCCAACTACTTAGTCCATTTACCTGTCACTGTTTCCCATTACTCTTTAGTTCTTGCAAATTATTTCAAAACAGCTCGTAAAAGTTACCAGTTACTTTCAAGTACTTGCCTGGTTTTTTCTTAGTTTTTTTTAATGTCTATACTGGGTTTTTGTTTTTTGTTGTTGTTGCTTTTCTTTACCATGTATGAGTATTTTGTTTGTTTTGTCGTTGCCGAATAAATGCAAGTCTGATTCTGGTTGGTTGCTTGCATGCAAATTGCAGTCAATGAAAAGTAATTGAAAAGTAGCTGAATCGCAGTAAATTACAAGAACTAACAAGTAAGGGGAAAGTAACCTAAAAGTAGCGGGATGAAACTTAGTAGCTGGCTTCACATTTTGGAGTAACCAGCTAAGTGAAAAGTAATTGTCAGTGAATGGAAGTGGCTTGGTTTACACACCAGAGATATGGGGCAAATTTCGCCGAGAATTGTATAGGGTCAATCAATATGAATTCACCAAAATTCAGACAAACTTCCCAGGTCACCATCTCTTAAAATTCTGCAAAAAATACCAGTTGTAGGACTATATAACTAATGGAAAAATCAAAAATTTCAGGTCTCCAGTGGCAATGGTTTAGAAGATACAGCAATTTGAAATTTTATTAATTTGTTTGCGGAAAAACACAACGACATGAATTTCCAAGTTCAGACGTCCATATCTCTCTTATTTTTCATAATGTAGGCATGAAATTTTGTACCTAGAGTAAAGAAGTTGTATTGAAACCATTTATGCTGTTACATCAGGGCTATTGGTGATATTCTTCAAACTTTAATGCTCTAAAAAAATGGTGGAAACGGAAAATGTTGCAAAACGAGACTTTATTTTTTGTAGGGCTGTGTGGAATCTATGCAAGAATAAGAGCTCATATTTATTTTCTTGCTTCTTATGGTCCACCTGCACATATATGAATGGCCAAAATCACCTTATTTGCAAAAAGATGGAAGCCAGAGTAGTTTTAAAAAGACAAATAATATATGATTGTGAGATGGTGACCTGGGGAGCTTTCGGTTCATTTTGTGGAGGCATTGGAACCCACAGATGACATTGTATGCGTGACCTGACTCTCCTATACTCTCCATGTTATGCCACGAAAGCTCCACATACACTAGAACTTTGATCAAGGTTAGCTGACTGGGTAATGACTTAATTACCTCTTCGTTTAAGAAGAACCTGTGGAAAATTCCAGGAGGCAGGATGAGCAGGTCGTTCTTTTGCACAGCAATTCTGATCCAGTCATCTTTTTTGTCTCTCACATCGAAGTTCCCCGTTCCATCTACAACCAGGCGGATCTCTTCTTCCTTGTGGTAATGATCAGTGCAGAACATTTTAGCCTGTCAAAGATCATAATATATATTACCCTACAATGGGGTTAACTTCAATCACCCAACTTAAGACAGAATTGAATAAAAACTGTTCTATCTAGATGGCACTTTGGACAGCCTAGGCCAACTGAAGTAATAAGGTCGCACTTGGTTGAGCTTGCTCTCTAGAAATGACAGTGTGCATAATTATCATAACTATATAGCAACTACTTGTATTGTCTTTCAGTTTCATATTGTAACTCCCTAAAGATGGCTCATGGCCGAAAAGTTGGATTCCATTAAAGCACAGGGTAAACATGGCGATCAGACTGAGGGCTCGACGAACGGATGGCAGGAACGGATGAATATCAGTTAATAGCATTCAACAACACAATAAATAGCCATGTACTTAGAATCGTACATTATGTCATTGCATTGACGCTGTAACATGTTCCGAACCCTCTGGAAGGCCCTAAGCAGAATATAATATAGTTTATTATACCCTTTGCGATTACAGTTATATCTTGGAATTGTGTCATATCAAAAGGTTCAACACAAATACGTGATTCCACCATATAATAGGGGTCCATTCATTTGTTCTGGAGCCTGCATTCAATTGTATTTACGTGGAGGAAAAAAATTATATGAAAGAACTAATTACCCTTTCATCATAGTCAGACATACTGTGGTGCAGCCTCATCGTGTCCTGGTAGGAGCAGCCCCTTTTCGAGCGAAGGTTGCTCAGTGTGCTGTCCTCCTCACAGTGGTCAGCGTCAATCTGCAGGACAACCAAATGTAAGCTGGTAAGTATTAGTTATATCCCGAATATAGGAGGGACTTAACTAACATTTTTGTTGACGCCGAAGGCTGAGGGATATAAGCAACAAAAATGTGAGTTAACTCCCAACCATGAGCTACATAACCAACTTATACTCCATTAGGCATATTTACTAATTTGTTTTGTTTGCCTTTATTACCCATAACAGTTCAGTTTGCACTCAGGAGGTATCCCGCAAAAGAACAATAGAAAACGTCACGTGGTGGAGTATAAGCTAGGTTAGGTTGGTACCCAAATTGGACTCCTACCAACAGATGCATAATAGTAG
This sequence comes from Alitta virens, assembly GCA_932294295.1. Lineage (NCBI taxonomy): Eukaryota > Metazoa > Annelida > Polychaeta > Phyllodocida > Nereididae > Alitta > Alitta virens. Next base: position 24,498,471 of record OW028585.1, on the reverse strand, counting down.
TATAAAATCCTATTGTTTTATATTGAATTTATGGAATACTAATTAGGTGTGCACACCCTTATGACTTACCCGGAAGCACTCTACCCCAGTCAGTGTCTTGAGATGCTCCAGGCTCAGGCACTCAGCTTCACTCGGGGCTGACTGGAAGTTACCCCTGCTGTCGTCCATGTACCAGACATGCACCATCTTTCTGTGATTTTGTGGCTACGAGAACACTTCTATGTCTGACTTAATCCTATTCTTGCTTTTTAAGTAGTGTAAGATGTCCTACATTCGCAGCACCACTCACTGCACTGAGGGTATATACGGTTGGCCCAGTAAAACAGCTGATTCATTCTCAAACTGCTCCTTTTGTCTTTGTATATGATTTTATGTGTCGATTGTTTTGACCGGTATTAATCACATTGTATGCCAGTGCTGTGTCACTGTGACCCAACAAGAAAGAAAGAAAAAAGATTTTGTTGAGTCTCGATCTGACAATAAGACGCATGAATTACTCATCTGGGTCATCATCTGATATTGCCAGGTATGCCTACAACTTTTTGCCCATAATTTTCTGATACAGTACATGGCCAAATGTGCCACATGCGTTTTCTGTGCATTTATCAAAACGCATGGAAAACGCACATGGCACTTTTGGCCATGTATATACAGTAAATTGCATATATATAGACTCGGACAAGAAGAAGACATCATGTGAAACCAGGACTCCCATTGGTCAAAATCAATCCCTCAGCTAAATGAGAGTACTGGGTTCACACGACGTCTTCTGGAGCAGCTCATTCTCTCTGCTCTGGAGCTTAGTTTCCAAGTAGCTCCAAGTCTATGTTAGTGTATGTTACATAATGATTGAAACCTTGAACTCTGTTTATTCCAAGCTCCAACATTGAAATGTTCTTCGCTTAAAATCAATTTCATTGACTTGGTCCTTGGAAAAGAAAGTCCAGATGATCTCATGTCGATGAAGCATTCCCATTGGCTGAGGGACTGCCTTATTGCCAGTGGGAATCCTAGATTCGTATGACATCATCTGGTGTTTTGTTTCCATGTCAACAAAATCAGCTGTAAGAAATTTTGTAATTCTGGCATTAGTCTAAATGACCAAGTACTGAATGATTAGTAGGTATTAATTAGATGGCTTATCACTGAATGATAATCTGTACGTTTCAATTATCTCAGAAAGTGAGACTATTTATCTAATCGCTACAGCTGTGCAATAATGCACTGCCACATAGATTCTTTTCACTGAACAGCCCTGAATTCAGCAAGACATAAGTGCTTTTCAGACACAGTAGGTAATAACTAACTGATTCCATAAATATAACTTTCTCAGAAAAATAACAAACATCAACTAAATGATAAAGTGTCAAATATACATTAAAATGCACTAAGAATACTGCTGCTAGGATGCACTTTGCTTCAGCCAATCACAGCCAAGGGTGGGAGCTTTTTCAGCCAATAGAATTGCAGTATTCTGTTTTAGCCACCTGGTGGAAATACAGAGAACCTTCCGTGAAAATCCACTATTGTATTGCGATACATTTCCCATTTTGGGCCCCCCTCCCCCATTTATTTATAAGTTCACAGGTCTATGGTCAAAATTGTACACTTAGGATAAGTTCACTGTGGACTGAACAATGCTGAATGATGCCTCGTTTGCAGGTGGCAGTCTCACGAATTACCTTTTATGACCAGCTGCCACAGAAAGATGTAATGAAGAGATGACAACTTCGCAAGGGTTGCGTAGCTCACACTAGCTGTTACAAGTTTACCCCCATGGGTGGGACCTTCAACTTGCCTCAGTACAGACACTGAATTAACGGTTCTTCCTATTGAAGTCTCATGCAAACATCTTCCCGCTATATGGTCAATTTATGTTTTTTTTTCCTCCTGAAGCTTTCAAAGGTGTCTTTAGCCAGATAGCATTCCAAATTGGGACAAAATTGGCATGACTTCGGCAATGTTGATATGATGTTGCACCAATGGCGGTCAATATGAATTGATGCTTGTCACATTTGGAATGCTATCTGGGTATAGCCTGAGACACTGACGGCATTTGCCTCAACAAAAGCAGGTAGCATGAGTATTGTCGATTGGATTTTCGGTCGTCATGTAGTTGTATTTGAATGGCGCCCAGCCTTGAATCAGCGAGTATCAAATGTCCAATTACGACCAGAGCTGCCATTCTATGCCTGTTAGGTTATTGGTCTTTAGGTATAGCATTCTCCGTGGAGTGTGGTCTCTTGATGCACACGGGAGGCATTCTCAAAAAATATGTTGATTAATATCCAATTTTTGGATATGTTTTTGGCTACTTGTGTCATTCTCTTTGCGTCATCGTTGGGTGTGGTTAGAGGTAAGAATGGAAGGCCTGGACTCAGCTGTTCATTCATCGTCTCTTCCTTTTTTTTACATTGTGGACTGACATAGCTTCTCAGTTGTAAGCCATATGTCTGATGCTTTAAACAAAATGCTGGTATTTCGCAAATTATCTAGTATTTCACATAATATGATGGTAAGCTGAAAAGCACTCTAAAAAAGATGGTCTGTTTTCAGAAAACAATTGTTTTGCTAGTGTCCACTCAATAGTTTATTTAAAATCAGCTATTGTCGAAACCAACCAAGTTCATTGTTTATTTAAACAATCATTATCTAAGGCTAAGCAATATCTTGGTTGTTTTAAGCAAACTATTCAGTAGACACCTGGGAAACAATTATTTGTCAGAAATCTTTTTTGGGAGTAAGACAAAATCATAGGACTCAGCATGGATCATAGCGATGGTCTTTCCCGAATAACATTCCAAATCGGGACTACATCGTTTCAGTATTGGCCATATACTGTCGTGACAACATTGTATTAACATCGCCAATGCCAATCTGATCCTGCCTATTATCCGGATTAAATGCAACGTATGTTTCAGGGGCATGTTCCACCCTCCTGGTCAGAGGCTCCTCAGGCTTTCGGCCGGATGCAATGGGCATCTACTTCCGCCAGCCTGAAAAGAAGCAGTCCAAGTATTGGTACATACACCCAGAGAGCCAGAACAGCATCTGGTGCATCAGCGGCCTTGTATGGGTCATAGGTGGGTACTCATGGCTGGTACTCTCTAAAAACCCGCCCATAAACCGAAATTGGTTTTGGGGCTCTTTCGAGCCTACATATGTATATCATATATATCCTTTATGGGGGTGTGTGGCCTATACCACACAACAAACCAATACATTGTGTCATAAATATTATGGTAATTAGAAAATCCTAAATTTCTGGTTTTTGACCCAACTTACAAACTAAGCATTCAAACCTGCTAAATATAGTTTCAAAGGAAGAAGCACCTGTTTATGCAGCAGTTTCACAACAATGTTTTCCAAGTATCAACCTCATTAATTTTAAAATCTACTGAGTTTTTTCAACCACCAAATTTGTCCCCGAATTACAGTGATGTGTGCAAGGTGTTTATCTACTCTTTACTATACATCACCTTACCCAACAGGTCCCATTGATGACGAGTTCTACCACTTTGCCCACAAGTTCAGTCAGGGTGAGGATGCCGTAGAAGACAACAATCAGGCCTGGAAGTGCGTGGAACTCAACTACCAGAACTGCCACCAGTATGTCGTTGAGTGCATATGTGAGTCCCAACAGTCATTTTGTCTTGATGGAAAGTGTGCCACATGAACCACATTTGCTCTGCTATTTTCAACCACATGTTGCTCAGTCCCTGTAAGACTTCGTCGAATTATGCGAACATTTTAATGTTTCCAGGGAGAGAAGAGGACTACTGGCTCCGCATGGGGCATTGCAGTGACAATTTAATCCGAGACCTTGTTGATACATCCAGAACAAACTTCAAAGTGGCAGAATGTGCTAAAATATGCAAAGGACATCCCAAGTGAGGAAACGAAGACACAATGATCATATCATCTTCAGGGAAATAAAATATGTGGGGACTAAACTGGTTGATAAAAAACCAGTGGATTAAAAAGACCAAATGGGTTATAATATACAGACGAATTTTATTTTATATGAATCCAATAGGACACACCTTGGTTTTCCATATGGTTTACTGGAAATATTTGTTTTCCAAATAACCAACAGGATTGTGTAAATCAGGTTTATCCATATAGTCATGTAAACATTGTTTGTCTTTGTGTAGTGTTTATAGCAGATTTCATAAACTTGGAAACTAAAATCATGTGAACAGAACTCCCATTGGTTAAGGTATTCCCTCAGCCAAATGGAGTTCTGGATTCTCATGACGTTCTCTTGAGTTTATTTTCCAATCTTAAAAGTTTAGCTGCACTTTTTTAGCTGTTTTTTTTAGTTTAGTGAACCAAGAAAGTTAGGTGCTTCTAAATACCAAAAATGGTGCAAGCCCAATAACCAATTTTGATTTCATGGGCAGGTTTTTGTTTCAGAGTGCAAATATATTTAACATCATTCACTTTTGGCAGGTGTGCAGGGTTCTCTGTCAATGACCTGGGATGTTTCCCTCAAACTAAGTCCTGCAAGTGGCCCAAGTACCATCCAGGGGGCAGCTATACCTACACCAATGCTCTAGGTTAGTTGATGATCATAACCCCTTGCACCTAAAAAAACACGTCAGACATTTATACCTATGTAGCTGGGTGGCTGTGTACAGATTGTAAGTTAGAGCAACTCACCAAATGTCTCGCACAGCCACTTTTGATGACCTATGATCATCGCGTTACATCTCAGCTGGATTTCAATCACTTGAGATAAATGTTTAACACGGTGTGATCTCCAAGTTGCACCATCTCATCATTACATCTGCCTCTGGCAGCTGGTCATATTAGCTGATTAACCTTCAGACCCAGCAGCGCTGAGACATTTGAACATGACCTTCCTAACTCCAGTTCCTCGGCAGTTTCAGACGATGCAGTAGGTCAGCCTGCCTTCCAGAGCTCTGAGGATGCAGACTTTCCTTCCTCAGCATCCAAAGCTGTAGATGGAGACATTGATGCAGATTTCATGACGGGCCACTCATGCAGTAATACTGGCCGACAGGTATATTTTACACACTAAACTTTCTCGGAGCTGCAGAACTGACAGCAGTTTTCATTCAGATAGTATTGAATGGTAAACAATTACAGAAAATTTCGTAGGCTTGAAAACCAATCTCATAGAATTGAAAACAGGGGTAGAACTTAACTGTTTGGAGTAATTTTGACATACTGTTAGGTTGATATTGTTTCTGAGAGTGAAGCCAAGTATTTCACATTGTATTTGCACATATAGGACTGGCCGTGGTGGGCGGTGGATGTTGGAGGTGGATGGATCGTAAAAGGGCTCATCATTAACAACAGGAAGGACTGTTGTGGTAACTGCTTTACATTCATCACTTTTCATTAAATCTTTTCATTAAATCTATCGGAAAATGTTGACAGCAGAACTGATTTGGCAACCAAATTCCAGAGGACGTCATGTGAATCCAGGACTCCCATTGGCCAAGGGAGTCCCTCAAGCAATGGGAGTCCTGGATCCCACATGACGTCTTCTGAAGTTTAGTTTCCAAGTCTATGAAATCTGCTGTAATCTAATTCATTCTGCTACTTCAGCCAGTCGAATGCAGAATTTTTCGGTCTACCTCATGGACGGAGATGTGGCTACTCTAAGACAACAGTTGTCTCAGCATGACCTGAGGTGAGCACTGATATTAGCCTGAAGATGCTGCTACAGTTGAAATGAGCCAATTGCTGTGATTCTCTCTTTCCTTTGAACAGGGCACTGCACCTGTGTCACCATCATGACGGTGACCTTGGAGCGGGTGAGCGAGTCACCATCGACTGTCAGAACGACTTCCTGGCCAATCTGCTGGTCATCCTCCTGCCCCGTAACAACACCATCATCAGCCTGTGTGAAGTGGAGCCCTTACTCATCCCAGGTGCATATAATTGAATAAGAAATAACCTCGTAATTACAGCCAAGTTCATACTTTTAGAACCCAATCTTTTAAACGTATAAGTCATGTGAATCCAGGACTCCCATTGGTCTCTCAGCCACTGTAAGTCCTGCATTCTTTTGGAGTTTAGTTTCCAAATCTATAAAATTCGATGCAAATATTTGATTGTGTAGCCTATTGACTAAATTGAATAAAATAAAAACATGTTTAACTATTTTTCAATCCTCTAAGATTAAATCCAACATCAGACAAGATGTAACTCAAATGAGGCAAACCAGATTACTTTACTCAGGGAGAAGCAATATATTAATCTACATTTATATTCTCCAATTGCTATAACAATTCTATAATTTTACGTCAGTTTGGAGGGCTTAAATATGCATCTACAAATGTGCATGACATCTTAAATGAAGTTACATGTTTGGCCTTAATAGCTTCCTAAATGCCACTTCATATACAATTTACACAAATATTTTAATATATATGTACAAGGTAGAGTGTATGGTCTTCTGTAGCTCACAATTACCATTACTTCGATGCCTGGCAAGATGTGACATCAGCACAGGAGACCTGCCAGTATGCCTTCGGAGGGGGTCGGTTGCTGCAAATCGAAGATGCCCAAGAGTTCGACATTATCTCCCAGCTGTTTCCGACTGAGGAACATCCAGGGGAGATATGGACAGCGCAACTGCAGGGTGATGCCAATTACTATGAAGACATCAGCTTTGCACAAGGTATTTGGCCATGGATTGCTATACAGCATATTGGTCATGTAAAAGCAGGACTCTCATTGGCTGCGGAAGTCATGTGGATCCAGGACTCGCATTGGCTGAGTGACTCCCTTAACCAATGGGAGTCCTGGATTTGCATGGCGTCCTTTGGAGTTTAGTTTCCAAGTCCTTAAAATAAGCTGTAACTGAAGATTCTTGATTATTGAAGAGATGGGTTATGGAATATTATGCAATGCTTCTTTAATCGGAAATAGAGTTTGGAATCACCAATGTTGCACCGGACAGTGATTGCAAGACTTCAACATCAGCAGATACTCATGAGTGCTCATCTGCCAAGGATGGTGAACTGGCAACTTATTGGGCCCCAGAGCAAGCCTTTGTGGGGGAATGGCTGGAAATCAACTTGAACCAGGCAAGGCTCTTTGGACTTTCATTTATATCATTAGAATTACTGTGAACCACAGATTTCCAGATGAGATGTTTTGCAAATATCTTGATAGGTCTTTATTCATTTCAGAGACATTTGGTGCACTGTGTGAGGATACTGTCAATGGCTTCCCCGGGGACTGGAATCAAGCACATCAGTCTGGCCTTGGATGATGGATTTTCACAAAATGTCAGCAGTAAAGATTATCATTACAGCTAATTTCATAGACTTGGAAACTTAACTCCAGATGACATCAATCCCATTGGTTAAGGCAGTCCCTCAACCAATAACCCAGATAGCATTCCAAATCGGGCCAGTGTCGTTTCCATACAGGCCATCGTCGGTACAGCATCGTTTTTACGTCGCCAATGCTGAAACGATTTGGAATGCTATCTGAGAAGAATACATGATGTCCTCTGCACTGGTTTTAGTTTCAAAGTCTATGAAATTGTATGCAAACTTGCTTGTGTGCAACTAAATCACATCTAACAATTAAGCTATTTTAAGAGGATTGTATTTCAGGTCCATCGTCCATTAATCTATGGTTGCTTCTGCGCTTCATCTGTGCAGGTTGAATTGCCAGGGGTCGTGTCATTGTCCAGTTCAGGTGACCATTCCTGGAGCACAGTCCGGCTGGATCCACCGAGGAACACGACAAATGTCAGGCTGGAAATTGGATCCTTCTATGACATATCAGATGTTGGCCTGGCAGAAATTGAGATCTATGGGTACCCGGGTAAGACCAGTAAATTCATGTGGATACACTTTATGCATGGAGATTTTTTTTACAATTTATATCAACCCTTCTATCATGCAAGGCTCTCACGGCCCCTTGTGATGGTGAAAGTATAACACAAATTATTATTTGGTTTTGCATTTTGTCCATGTCATGCAACAGGGGTTGTCCTGGCCTATGCTGGAACATACATGGCCAAATGTGCCACGTGCGTTTTCCATGAGAAGGATAAACGCATGGAAAGCGCAGGGTTTTTAGCTAATTATAATGAGGCATTTTCCATGCATTTATCCAAACGCATGGAAAACACACGTAGCACATTTGGCCATGTATGTCTTGGCAATCATCACGTTTTTCAGAAATTACGTTCATTTTTCGAAATGGAACTTGCTTTACTGAGGCTTTCTACACGGAGACGGGGATAAATCTGGAAAGTATGTATCACTCAAGTTCCTATCAGTATTTCAGCTTTCATAGAGTTGGAAACAAAACTCCAGAGGACATGGTGTGAATCCAAGACTCCCATTGGCTGACGCAGTACGTCATCTAGAGATTTGTTTCCAAGTCTATTAGATTTGCCGTAAGTCCATGTGCATTGGATTGTGAGTACATTATGCATTGATAGACTGATGGTTTGATTGCAGAATGCCAAGTCATGTGTCTCAGGCAAGGTGATCTGTGTATTGCATTTTCCTGGCTGATCAAGACCGAAACTTGCTGTCTGCTGAACTCCCCATGCACATCCTATGAAGAGGAAGAGAAGGATTCCCTAACCTTTCTCAAGTCAGGTAAATTGGAGGCATTGGTGGGGCTAAGCTGTGGTTACAGCCAATTTCATTGGAACCCAAATGTCAGGTGGGGCTAAGGCAGTCCCCCAGCCAACGAGAGGTCGATCAACATGACATCTTCTGGAGTTTCAAAGTGTATGAAATTGGCTGTAATTTGGAGTAATGTATACTTCACCAGTGTTGTTCTTACAGCAGATTTGATGGTCTTGTGAATCAAGGAATCCCGTACATTTTCAAAGGGAGTCCCTCAGCCAACCGGGGCTTTGAAAACGCATGACGTCCTCTAGTCTACTTTAATAGTACTTTTCAAGGCTGGGAGTTCTGTTGTCAGAGAGATATTACAGTTATCTTTCCCCTGAATGCTGTGAGACCAGAATCAAAATTTTAGTTTATAAATGTTTTATGCCCAGCATTAACTGACTTTTACTTTACATCTGCAAACATGTCGAGGACTTATATTTTCCTCTTTGTTCGCTTTCACAGATAATGCTGGATCAATATTCTATGACGGTACCTGTGACGTGGACCTCCAAGGCAGGGGCATGTTCGCAGAGCACAAGGATGCTGAGACACTAGCGGATTGCTATGCACGGTGCTTGTCTTCCGATAGATGTCGAGCTTTCACCATATGCATTGGAGATGGCTGTGGACAACAAGACCAGGCCGTTTGCTTTACATTGAGCATTTTTTGCGAATTACGACTTAAGATGTCCAGCAGCGCCGGGTAATTCCTTTTTGATTTATCGTAATTCCTGGTCAATGAATGAAGTCATCGAAATATGTTGTCATGGCCTTGATCTTTGTGCAACTTCTTTTCCAGGGCAGGTCCACCAGGCGTTGGTGAATTTCATTTCTATATTGTGAAACTCAGAGGTATATTTTCCTGTTAATCCCATTTATTAACTACATTATTTCAGCCAATTTCACAGACTGGGAAACTAAACACCGGAGGACTTCGTGTGAGTTCAGGATTAGTATTGGAATTCCTGGATTCAATGACAATCTCCGGAGTTGATTTCAAAGTCTATGAAATTGGTTAAGAAAATATTGCATTAGATTTAACTTTCTTTTATTGAGGGCCAAAGGATCCACCGCCCAGACCAAACTATCTTGGATGTTTCACGAAGGACAAAGGCATGAGGAACTTCTTCGAGAATGATGACAGTGTCTCCATTGACTACTGTGTCCAGACCTGTGCCTCTAATAACTTCCGCTATGCTGCTGTCTCTGTGAGTTTTGTTGGCATAAATCAGCCCTCCTCTAGTTAAGTGCCTCTTAATGACTCATAATGCCAATGTCTCAAGCTTTAAGTTCTCACAACTTCCCTTCATATTTGGAAGAGGCATAATTCAATATTCGGTTGGCTATGGTAATAATTAAAAATATTTCCTTCCCTTTGAAAAACAACGCTGCCCACACAGCAAACCCTCAGTGAACAGATGGAATCAGCGACAGATATAAATGTTCATGAGCTTTCCTGACCACATGCTATGTTAAGTCAGAAGGTTTAGTCTTCGTGTAATAGTAGGATATAATTAGCAATGGTCTATTAATAGTAAATTTAAAACTTGTTGATATTTAATGATAAATCGAATTTCCTTTGTTATAAGAAAATCTTTCCCAAATGTGTGTTAGCGCAGAAACTCGATGCCCTTCTACTCCTATTACGGAATCGTCTTTGGAACCAACTGTGACTGTGGCGACACCTATGGCGAAGGAGGCAATGACGTCATATCAGGAAACAATTGCAATGCGGCTTGTAATGATGGACAGAGCCAGGGGGACAACTGCGGGGGTGAACGGGCGGCTGTCATCTATGCAACCGGGGCTGGTCAGTTTCTTTCGACTGTGTTACAGCAGCTTTCATTTACTTGGAAACTAAACTTAAGGGAACGTCATGTGAATCGAGGACTCCGATTGGCTGAGGAAAAGAGCGTCCTGGATTCAAATGATACTCTAAAATTTAGTTATCAGAACCAGCTGTCCGATGTCTGTTGATGTTCCAATTTGGTTGCTTACAATTTCAGAGCCCCACAACCACTCTTGTGTCTACTTGACAAATTACCACGTGTTTGATGCGGATTACACTGACAGCTCTCTCAAAATGGACACAGGCAACTGTGACCAGAAAAGGCAGTTTATCTGTGAAAGGAATTATGGTAATTATGGGATGCTGCTCTGTAATACATAGATGCACAAATATCTTAATACTTAACTGTTACCAATTTGTGAACCTAAACATTCAGCTTTGTCAAATGGTGTTTCACAAGTGGCTCATCTAACATTAGCTGCATGCCTATCTGTCTGTTACGGCAGAACTCAAAGCCTTGGAAACTGAACTCCAGATGACGTCATGTGAACCCAGGGCTCTTATTGGCTGATGGACTTTCTTAGCCAGTGGGAAGACCTGGATAAACAAGACATCCGCTGGAGTTTAGTTTCCAAGTCTTCAAAATTTGCTTTAATTCTCAAAATGATGACCTGGCTCAATGATGGGGCGTTGACATCTACATAAACATGATAAAGTAGGGTAATATAATTCTACCATGCTCCTTTTCAGACTGGTGCCAGAGTTTGACTCCCTGTCTGAATGGGGGCACCTGCAGGAATGACCTCCATGGCTACAACTGCTCGTGTGCTCAGGGCTTCACAGGCCCCCTTTGTCAATATGGTGACTTATTTCAATATTTTTATATTACTACCTTGTCCTTGAATGCATTTAATAGGGACACTTACAGCCAATTTCATAGATTGGGACCCAAATGCCAGAGGATGTCATGTGAATCTAGGATTCAGTTGGTAGAATTGATATGTGAACTTTTCTTGTCTTCTTCTGCTAAAAACTGCAGTGATGAGTCATGACTCATCTTGGGACCATTGAAAAGTCATTGGCTGTTACCTGAGTTTTCTGTCACTATAGTTCAGCAGATATTGAGATGAACCCTCAAATTTGTTTTCGGTCTATACCATAGTTTTTGGGGTCAAAGTATCCATTCCAGGTATTGTTATTGATGTCAGATGCATATGATTATCAGTAACAGTGATATCATGCATGTTATTCAGCTGAAATCGACAATACATCTTGTCGCCATTTAGACAGAACAAACTATATCAGTGTAAAAAACATTGGTTGAAAAAGTGAATCTTTATAGAATCAATTGATTGCCCATAACTATTAAAATATTTCTTTAGTAGCAGTGCTGAGATAAAGGTATTGCTGCCACATTGATAACAAATGTGCATTGTTGAACATTGCCAAATTTCATTGGTCATTTAGACAGCAATTAGTTTGTTTAATCAAGCTCCCTGTAATCAAAGTTTGTCAAACTTATGAGAAAACTGTCTCATCACTTTTGTTCATAGCGACAGATCTGAATTGATGTGCTCTTTCTATAACTATTTTCGCCTAGTACATTAGGTAACCAAACCTCTATATCCATACCATACTGACGTTAGAAGAAAACATTTATAACATCAATTGCCCAAGCCATTTTCAGATACCAATGTATAAATATTAATTGCATGATAAGGTAAAATATGATGCCATGGTGCTGGTGCCTATGACTGTAAATGTCTCACTGATGAGAATACACAACAAAAATCATTAGTAATTCAGACAGGACAGCAACATTGATTGACCAGAGATATCAGTGAAACCATTTGAACCTTTTTGGGCTTACTACACACAGTCTGGTAGTGATAACACACTAAACTGGTTGCATAATTTATTATGTTCATAACAAACATGACAGTTGACGAAAATTAGTGTGGATCTCAATTTTGTTCTATAACTCAGGTCCGTGACCTGATGATTGAATTTACTGGAATGGATTCTATAACCCCAAAAACCAAGGTCTTGACACAAGATATTTGCTTCTGTTACAACTAGGAGGGGATATACTTGTAGCTTCAGCCGGACATGACATTTACATGAATGTTATGAATGATACTTCTGTTACTGCCACATGAATGTATGTGAGACCGTGTTTTTAGGTTAATTTGGAGAGAACGTATTTGCGATTTTGACTTTCGGCAGCCATATTGGACGCCATCTTGAATTACGCAAAATGCGTAAAGGTGCCAGGTGTGCACCTGGTTGATTCTTAATCTACACATTCTTAGCTTTCAAATGACACACAGATCAAAAAACTACAGACAACATTTGAGGGTACCTCCTAAAATTGGATTTGGCTGCGGGACTACCAGGGAGCCGGCGGTGTCACTGTAGCTAGTCCTTGTACCATGAATGCCAGTATAAGTCATCAGTTAAACTTCTATGAGTTGTGCAATTTTCACTTTAAAACTGAACGAAAGTTCACACACCAATTCCAACAACTGTGAGGCAGTCACTCATCCAACAAGCGGAGTTTGATCCATATGATGTCACCTGGAGTTCTGTTTCCAAGTTAATGGAATTGCCTGTAATAAAGGAAAATGCAAAAACCAAATTGTATTTCGCAGCAATCTGTCTGCTATGTGAATAAACATCTTACTTCTCAATTTGCAGAAATGGATGAATGTGCCAGTCAGCCTTGTCTCCACGGCTCCTGTCGGGACCTAAGCAATTCTTTCATTTGCGAATGCCGTGTTGGCTTCACTGGTGTTTTATGCGAAACAGGTCATCCAATCGTGTCAAGCATTATCTATATTTCGGATATATAAGAAGCACTTTATGAATGGGCTAAATTAATATAATTCTGTTATTTGTATAGTTACACCAAAACCACGTGATTATTGATATACGCATTTAAATGACAGTGTAGTTGGGTGGGTACATTATCATCCAATGAAACTGAAAACAACAACCATACTCAATGATTGTCACATAACCCAAGTAAACCATCAAACTAATAACATTTGACGATTTCATGCCAACGGATAAGGTTTTGCCATCAACCGCAGTCAAATCTGTTTACAGTATATTTCATAGACTTGGCAACAAAACTACAGAGGACGTCATATGAATCAAGGACTGCCAAGGCAGTCTCTCAGCCAATGGAGTTCACATGACGTCCTCTCCAGTTTAATTTCCAAGTCTGTGAGTTCTGCTGTAAAATGTCAAACCAGCTCTCAGTATTCAGCAAAATATATTCCATTGTTTCGTTTTTGCAGTGCTTGACGAATGTGCTTCGGAGCCTTGCAAGAATAATGGAACTTGTGATGCTGTGGTCGGTGGCTTCATCTGTCACTGCCAACAAGGATTCACTGGAAGCTTCTGTCAGACTGGTGAGCATTGTGTTCTTCTTGGGTCCAAGTGAATTCAGAACTTACATGCCCTCTGAAGCATAAGTTGGGAAATCCTACACAAAGCAGCTGGCATGGTTAAAGCATCTGCCAATTCCACATTGGCCAGCTCTGCTGAAAGCCCCATGTTTGTTCACCGGCCCAGGCACTCTTCATGAGCTACATCCCTGCTGGATGTCGATCACATAAGATGTTAAATTGGAGGTGCCTTGTACTCAAGTTTCTATGCTGAGGCAAGTAAAATACTCCACCCATGGGGTAAATGTGTAACCTGTCGTGGACTCCAAACATTATCATCCCATCATTACATCTGCATCTGGCAGCTGGTCATATAAGTTGACTAAGCTTCAGACCCAGTAGCATTGGGACATAGACAAACTAATGTGGCACGTTTAAAGCTAAGAGACATTTTTCACGACCTTCTACCGTGTTTAAGTGTTGTGTGACGGCATAACATTATTATCTGTCAATATCTTGGTAATGTCACTGTTTTCAATTCAAAATGTCTTTTCAGATATCCCAGGATGCCAGACCAACCCCTGCGCTGGTGGCGGCACCTGCCTTGAAACGGGCAATAATATCCTTTGCATCTGTCATGGTGGATATACAGGCCCTACCTGCCGCCAAGGCAAGTCTGGATGTTTCAGCTGATTTCATAGACCTGGAAACTGATCTGCAGAGGACGTCATGTGAATTTAGGACTCCTATTGGCTGAAGAACTTCACTTGACCAATGGGAGTCCTAGATTCACCAGACATCCTCTGCAATTTGGTTTCCAAGGTTGCGCATTCTGACGTAAAATCAAAATGAATCCACCTACAACCACATGATGTATGCGTTACACTGCTTTATAAACTTGACCAATGTTAATTAAAATGCCAATGTTTTGTTAATTGGCAGATATCAACGAGTGTGCCAGTGACCCATGTCATAATGGAGGGCTCTGTGTTGACAGGATCAACTTCTTTGAATGTGTCTGCATGGATGGGTTTGAAGGAACACTGTGTCAAAATGGTAAGTGTTCGTTCTCTTCTGAACACTACCAAACTCAGAACAGATAATGAAGCATGTTTGATTTTCAGATGTGGATGAATGCCTCTCCATGCCTTGTTCTAACAATGGTACCTGCATTGACCAGGCAGATGACTTTGCATGTGAATGTCTTCCGGGCTTCACCGGTCTCTTCTGTCAGTCAGGTCAGTCCTGTTGATAGTCAGATGCTACTTACTGCCATTTCACTTTGCACTCACTTAGGTTGGTAAGTGAGCCAATTGGTTGGTGTAATTGGCAAAGAGCATTTGACACTCGGAAATTAAACTCGATCGAGGACATCATGTAAATCCAGAACTCCCATTGACTTAGTGACTGCTTAACCATTGGGTGTCCTGGATTCACTTGACATCATCTGGAGTTTAGCTTCCAAGTCTGATGATTCAACACCACCTTGCAATGTCCATGCGTGTTATTTTTATGTTTTCGGTTCCCTGCAGAGATAGACGAATGTGCCAGTGGGCCCTGTCCGACCACCAGATTCTGCGTTGATGGTGTGAACACCTACTCTTGTCTCTGTGTGTCTGGTTTTGGGGGTGATGACTGCCAGTCAGGTCAGTAAGACCCACTAGGACTTTTCTTTTTACAGTATAATGATTAACAACCAGTATTTGCAGTGTGTCGCAAAAAATAGTTTTTAGTGTTTATGAACCGGGTCTAATCTTGAAGTGCCTGCTCTAACCGAAGGAAACCAGCTAGGTTGAGATAACTGCATTACATTAATTGATGTTTGATAAGGCTGGAAATCCACACCAATGATTCCAAGCAATGTATATCATTTTCCTGACTCAGTTTAGCCGCGGATAATAAGCATCAGCAGCGAGTAAGCACCTATGCACCTAGCCCCAGGCAACCATCTGAACATCCACCTCCAGTCTTTAGCAGGCATGACTTCCTACAGTCAATTTCATAAACTTGAAAACTATACTCCAAGGGATGTCACCCTGAATGCAGGACTCCCATTGGCTGAGGTACTGCTTTAGCCAGTGGGAGTCCTGGAATGATATAATGTTGTTTGGAATACGGTTTCCTAGTCTCTAAACATTACAAGCTGTCTATGTTGGTCTTTTCCAAAGGCTCCTAAGCAGGAATATGATTTCTTGCAGTACTCGGCAGCCCTTCCTCCTGGGGTCCATGGGGAACATGGTCTGTGTGTACAGTTGACTGTGATCATGGGATGAGATTTCGCTTCCGAGATTGTCAAGTGACTTCTCCAGAGTTGGAGGGCTTGATGCACTGTGAGGGAGAGGATATGCAAAATTCGTCTTGCTTTGAGGGAGAATGTCTACCAGGTAATTGCAAAATGCGGCAGTGCAGTGGTGTATAACCTTATAGAGATTTCATAGACTGGAAACAAAACTATTGAGGACCTCATGTACCGAACTCCCACTGGCTGTTACGTCCTCTGGAGTTTAGTTTCCAAGTCTATGAAATCTGCTGTAAGCAGTAATGTTTGCTCTTACAGATGATTTGCCTGATTTGTAATGTTAATTCCAGTTGACGGCCAGTGGGGATTATGGGAGCCCATAGGTGAATGCAGTGTGACCTGTGGGGCAGGGCTTGTGCCCTTGGGGCGTTTCTGTGATGCCCCTCCGCCGAGGCATGGAGGAACTAACTGTACAGAAGGGCTCACATCTTACTACTCTGTTTGTCAGAAAAGGTCTTGTCCAGGTGAGGCTATTTCTTATTTACAGCAGATGTGATAGACTTGGATCCAGAGGACGTCACGTGAATCAGATTCTGATACATTGTAATAAAAAAAAATACAGGACTGTCATTAGCATGAAATCTGTTGTAATACATTGGATTAGCCCTTTTTAGAATCGAAAGAAGCTAGTCAATTTAATTTGGAAAGATGTTTTATGTAAATATATATGTAATACCTAAACAATTATAACTGATCAGTAAAAATATTCCACTCAAAGTACATTATGTGCTAAAGTATTCTACTTCTCGAAGCATATATATGTAAATATATATGTATATAGGTAAACAGGAGGCTTGCAGTGATTGGTCGAAGTGGTCCAGTTGTTCAATTTCATGTGGAATTGGGTCAAGGACGAGGTCAAGGACATGCCCAAAAGGTCAAGGTGAATTGGCGTATCCGGTTTTTGAAAGTGAAGAACAGCAGTGCCAAGGCAAACAGTGCTCAGGTGCCCTTTTCTCAATAATTTCAGCAAATGCTTATAATCATAGATTTGATATTAACCCTAGAATGGTTATTCAACTCATTTCCTCTTCAGGGGCCTTCCAATGCTTCACTTGCTCAGTCAGTGTCCAGTATGACGAGGTGCAGGAGAACCTCTGTTCGGAAGAAGTTAATCCGTGCAGGATGGAGAATGCAGCTTGCCTTTACACACACGGAGCCCAGGATGGGTCACTGCATTTGGGGAAAGGGTAGGTGTATGCTTGTAGAAAAATAATAGTGAAACTGCACAGTGCAAACCACACAGCCCTTAATGCCTGCAGGTATTAAGAGTTCACAGTTAAGTCATTTGGGTGGCTTTAGGCTAATTTAGCCATAATACAGTGCAACCTGTGTTAAGTTGTCAGCCAAGGGAAGTGGCCAAAGTGGCTGCTAAAGCCAGGTATAGATAATGCAAACCCTGTTTTCTTAGTCATGAATATTGGTTGGAATACTTATAATATGATTATGCAATGTGCATGAGAGGCCGCAGGAGTTGTAGAATTAGTACTAAAATGATACTTTGAAGTTTGATGCCATTTTCAAGTAATAACAGCCAAAATCGCGATCGTTCCGGTTGAGCGAACACATTGTTTTTCGTACGTACACATGTTTACCTTGCTGCGGCGCCAAAGGCATTTTCTGTGACGTCATCAATAAAAGTTTTGGCTTTTTTTTTGTCAGCGCGGATCATGACCAGCTGATGACGGCGCATTGATTTCTAACCTAAGCACCACGGCCAATCACAGAGTTTGTTAGAGCTCGTTGCCTAGCAAATGACCTAGTAATTAAAATAAGCTCTGCTCTGATTGGTCGAACGTTCATTTAGTTGGCTAGCTTTATTGAAAATCACGGCAATGGGCGTAGCTCCCATGGAACATTCAAAACCATAGTTCTACTGCTTGTCTTGTCTTGAATCTCATAGAACTGATGATTAACAGTGTTCTAACGTGAGTTTCTTCAAATCTGTTGGGTAGATCTGTATCATCTTAAGTTAAGAATCATTTTTGCGTAAGTAGGTCATTATAGGATTTTGCGCATCATGGCCGCGCAGATTAATTAGGACAACATAGTTCCGATCCGGTCATTTGAGAATAGTACGTCAGTAGATTTTGTTTTTGGCCAATCTCTAAACATAAAAGCCCTACGGGCGGCTCCTACGGGGCCGCTCCTGCGGCCTATTATAACATTTTTAAGTTATAAAATGTCAATTGTTCTATAAAATCTACTGGGAGAAGAAAATGTTTATTTTAGCGCAATCAGGTAATGATGGCAACAGATAGTTCAACATATACCTTTAAAATATGAAACAGATATGCATTTAACCTGCGTTTAGTTTGTTCATGTAGTTACTGTCATAATATTATATAATATAGTAACTTTAAGCCTAAAACTTTACTTAGGATAATGGCGGTGCCTGCCAAATCCAGGTGCATTTACATAGTATTTCGTTGGGGGGAAATCAGACTAACCACTTAGGCCAAGTGACTGTTCTTTAGAGGTGACCACTAGGGCAGGTTACACTGTATTAATTTCCAGATGACAAAAATTTGTATAATATAACAAAGACATCTTCAGTTGAGGTGTTTCAAAATTATTTTGAGAACCACTGTACTGATATTTAAATCATTAAAAAGACAATAAAGATCTATATAGGGCAATTTGAATTGAACATTTCTTTGTTGGATAGCAAACCTTTAATGGCTGTTCTGCGTTGTTCTCATTGCAGGTGCACTGAACTTAAAAATTGTCCCTCCGAATTCAGTGATAAATGTCAAGATTTCCTCAAAGCCATCAGCACACAAGGCCAGACAGACCAGACTGAACTCATTTCTGTCTTCAGACGTCTGAATGGAACTTGCAGCTTGTGTTGTCAGGGCAGTTTATGCAACAAATTCATACTACCTTTGAACGTTGTCAGCTCCCATAATAATGCAGCTACAACTGTTTTTGACAAACATTTTTACGCGATTGGACTGACTGGATTGATTTATACCCACATATTATCTTATTATTATAAACATATAGTAACGCATTAATAAATGACATTTGAAATGATCAGGCCTTATTGAATATCTTTAGAACACGTATCTGAAGCATGCTGTCCTAATGTCAGTTTTCTCGTTGTCTGAAGTGGAAAAGGGATCCTGTGCAATGCTGGTTTTTGTATAAATTGTATTTCATGACTGACCATGCAGCCAGTTTTCCTATCAGGAATTAGGAATCCTGTAATCAACCGAGTGTGATATCAGTATCTGTTTACAACGGGTAAAAATTGTCATATTTTGTTTATCACAGCCAAATGGATTTATAAAAATCGGTACAGTTATTTAGCCAGCGATATCAACGTTAAATGTGAAATATTTCGTTATTAATGTCATGGTACGCATTTCCGCTAATCCATGTGAGTGCACTATGTGGTGTAAATCACTTTTCACATTTCTTGGTGTGAAATGTGCTCGAAAATAAGTAACATCCGAAATAAATATTCTTTCTGGTTCACTGGGTCATCTTTTCGATTCATGTATGCTGATTCTCTTTGTTTTGGTGAAAAATGACCATTTGGCTCTCAAGAACTTTTCCTTTTTTTTACATTACCATGTTCCTTTCATAAGTGCGTTTGCCCAGTTTGGCTAGCATTTGCTCTCTTGATAAATGATTAAGTTGACATTCGACCTTGAACTTTGACCTGATGCTAACCAAAGATCAAATGTTATAAAATATCTTAAAACACCTTTGTGATACAAACATTTTGACATCGTGTTCAAGATTCTTTCTTTAAATATTAAGTGAGTTACTGTAACAATTATCTTTATCATAAATTCAGGGTGACCTTGACCTTTGATCCAAGGTCATTCAAACTCATTAGTTATGTTTATACTTTACGTGACTCAAATATGAGTTAATTTCAATGAATTAATCCAAAGATATAAAGAGTCTTTTTTTTTTAAGGGTAAATATGAAATTTTCAACACACCATTTCTCAATAACCCTTCATCTTATTGCTCGACTAAGTTCAGCAACTTTCGGTTCTTCACATTTAGAGTAATGATCGTTTTTTGACCCTGAGCTAGTTCGCCCAATTACCCCCTTTGGGGTGTCAAATTGATGAGTGGGAATTGAAGACCCTTTAGTTCCTACAAACATATGTGAAGCACAAGTCTGTAGCTCTTTTAATTATTGAGTTATTGCAATTTGAAATTTTAGTAAAATGTGACATGTGACCTTGAGAAATGGTGTTTGTGTCACCCCAAGGTGCAATCTGGCCAAGTTTGGTTGAGCAACTAAAAAAAAAGTGCTGACTAAATATCCAATACAAAGGTCTTCACCCATAGTAATAAATGCAATTGTGAACTGTAAAGCCCCTGTCACACGGGCCGGTTGTGCCGTAGTGAACCCGTAGTATTACGTAATAGTTGCGGAAATCGCTACCCGGCTCGAAGCCGGCGGCCCCAATACGGCCACCCGTGGATACCCGTGGATACCCGTCAAGCACCCGTGGGACCCTTGGCCAAGCCGCCAAACCCGGCCCCGGTAGCCGGTTGTGCCATGCTTGCATGGCACAACCGTAGAAATCTCACGGGTGTAAAAAAAAAAAAAAAAAACCGTGGAAGCCGGCGGGTGGCCCGTGGAACCCGGCGGGTGGCCCGTAGAACCCGGCGGGTGGCCCGTAGAACCCGGCGAATTATTCGTCCCTAATTTCACCCCGGCGGCTTGTTGAGGGGTTCTACGGGTAACCCGCCGGCTTTCACGGGCAACCCGCCGGCTTTCACGTGTAACCCGCCGGCTTTCACGTGTAACCCGCCGGCTTTCACGTGTAACCCGCCGGCTTTTTGGTACCAGCGTCAGCGTAGGCAGGGAGGTATATACTTTAAAAAGCTGCTGCTCCTCTAATATTAGTCCGATTTTCCTCAAATAAAGACTGAATGGCAGTATAGCTCATACTGATTCCATACGTATTTTCGGATTTAAAAAAACCCGAATATTAAGCGAGATATTTGTCTGAGAAGGCAGTTGTCTTGCGGCGGCTGCTGCTCCATTTATATTAAAACGATTTACGTCAAATCAGGACGGAATTGTAGTATAAATCATACTGATTCCATACGTGTTTTCGGATTGAAAATAGACCAAATATTAAGCGAGATATTCGTCTGAGAAGGTAGCTAGGTTGGCGGAGGCAAACAGTGGTGCTCTCGCAGACGTCCGCGCCCTGACTCTATCAATGCAGAAGGGCTGAGCCCTTCTTTAAAAGGCTGCTGCTCCCCTAATATTAGTCCGATTTTCGTCAAATTAAAACTGTATTGTAGCATAGTTCATACTGATTCCATCATGTTTTCGGATTGAAAATAGACCAAATATTAAGCGAGATATTCATCTGAGAATGCAGTTCTCTGGCGGCCAGGTGCTCTGTGTATGGTCATGACTTGAATGGTGTGGTCAATATTTTTGACCATGATATATATACATTGTTTGGATGAGCTTTATTGCAATTCATTTCTACTCATTCTGCCAACTGCCATGACCGTTATGTCAATTGCTAATAGCATTTTGAATGATATAAAGAATGGGTGTAGAGAATACAGCAAATGCTCAATACATGTGTCAATTGCCTAATTGCCTAAATTGGGGTTCTTTGACCTGTCATTTCATAGTTTGTTCAAAGATGACACAGTAATATGACATTGTCTTGATTGTCATTCACAATTACAAAAAGATGTAATTGCTTTCATTAATTAAAAACAATATATTGTATTGTAATTACCAGGCAATGATTATATTTGTATATTGGTATTTTTTTTATACATGTGAACATTCTTATCTTTTTGTGTATATTTTTGTAAAATTTAAATGTAATATTGATATTGTAATTAGTATTTGTGATTTGATCTGTGATTTTATTTGCTATTTTTTATGTACTTATATGGACCAAATATTAAGCTAGATATTCTATATTATATAATAAGCATATGAATCTATCTGTCTATCTAAACTATCAGTCTATCACATATTCGATTTTCGTCAAATAAAGACTGAATTATTCAGGGAAATGTGTAGAATTTATATAATAGTTAAGGTGGGGAAAATTAATGGAGTAAACTAGGCACAAACAAGAATATTCTTATTAATAAAGTTAGTAATACCTCATAGAATATAGATATGTAGATAGACAGATAGTTATAAGATCTTCACCTAATAATATGTTACTATCAATAATTCATTAATTCGTAATCAATAAAAAACGAAAATAAAACAATGTTTGTTTGCTTGTTGCCAATAAAATTCCGACTTGATAAAGATGTCCATGGAGCTATAACAACTATCTATAGATAGATATACTCTAGTTTATATAAATTATCAATATTTCGTTGTTGTTTCTGAAAATAATCCAACTGAAATTAATATTGATATTGCATGTTCCATCCATGATCAAAACAATCTCCCTCTTTAATATGCATATTAAACAGGAATCAGTTGAAATTCAGAACTTCAATTAATGCTTGTGATCAATGATGAAAAAGCATGACTTACCCCATTCTTTGTATTATTCAAAATGTTAATAGCAATTGACATAACGGTCAATTCAGAATTTCAATTCATGCTTGTGATCAATGATTTCAATTCATGCTTGTGATCAATGATGAAAAAGCATGACTTACCCCATTCTTTGTATTATTCAAAATGCTAATAGCAATTGACATAACGGTCAAGGCAGATTGCTATTACATATATAGGTTAATTGACTTTACAAAACCAAAGGAAAAGTCCTTCCCATTGGCCAGTTGGCAGAATGAGTAGAAATTAATTGCAATAAAGCTCATCCAGACAATGTATATATAATGGTAAAAAATATTGACCACACCATTCAAGTCATGAACATACACAGAGCACCTTGCTGCCTTCTCAGACGAATATCTCGCTTAATATTTGGTCTATTTTCAATCCGAAAACACCTATGGAGTCAATATGAATTATACTACAATCCAGTCTTTATTTGACGAAAATCGGACTAATATTAGGGGAGCAGCAGCATTGATACAGTCCCGGCGCGGACGTCTGCGAGAGCACCACTGTTTGCCTCCGCAAACCTAGCTACCTTCTCAGACGAATAACTCGCTTAATATTTGGTATATGTTCGATCCGAAAACAGGTATGGAATCATTATAAACTATACTACAATTTTAGTTCTTATTTAACGAAAATCGGACTAATATTAGGGGAGCAGCAGCCTTTTAAAGTATACTCCTGGAAGCTGCGAGTTACTCCTACTACTCGCCTGCTTACTCCTACAACTCGGCGAGTAACACGTAGAACCCGCCGAGTAACCCGTAGAACCCGCCGAGTAACCCGTAGAACCCGCCGAGTAACCCGTAGAACCCGCCGAGGCACCCGTAGAACCCGCCGAGGCACCCGTAGAACCCGCCGAGGCACCCGTAGAACCCGCCGAGGCACCCGTAGAACCCGCCGAGGCACCCGTGGAAACCCGCGGGTATCCCGGCGGGTTACCCGTAGCACCCGGCGGGTAACCCGGCGGGTGCTGCCCCGCCCCTTTTTGCTGCCAGAACCGGTCGCCAAACCGGCGGAAAGAGCTGTTACATAACTATTACGTAATACTACGGGTTCACTACGGCACAACCGGCCCGTGTGACAGGGGCTTAAGTGTGGTTTGTAATCTGCCAACTCAAGTCACTTCCTGGTTGGCTGTTTGCATCATCCAGAAACAACAGCTTTGATCAGAAACTTGATGCACAGAGTTCCTGGAAAACAAAGAAAATTCTGGATATCACATTCAATGAATTGATCTTTACGAGCATAATGTTCTCCAATCTAGAATTATCCTCATTAGATTAAGTGATCATTGGGCTTGATTAATACAAGTAATCATAAAACGAATTTCAACTCACGACGTGGTTTTAATAAAATAAAGTCCCACTGCATATAAATTTTTCTAACTTAAAAGTGAAATTAATTAGACCGAATATAGCATTATGTTAAATTCATTTAATTTGTAGATCTCCATAATTTAACATTCAGTAATACTCTATATGGCCTAGTGTTGCATTTCAATAGTCACATTGACATGTGCTGGCTATGTTGAAAGAGCAGAATTCACACAAACATGCTACATATTTGCCATGATATATCCAAAATAGTGCAGTTGTGCCTATTGGTATAATTAATAACATAGAACGTTTCTAATATGTGATGCATATTCTATGTGGGCATTCTCTGAGGGTTTCGTTGCAATACAGCCTATTTTTTCTTTTTCTTGATTTTTTTTTTTTTTTTTTAGTAACACGCTACCAACTGAGCAGTTATGATGATGCAATGCACGGCTACAATGCTAGGAAATAAGGCCTACAGGAAATTATATGTGCACTAAAATAGTTCCTAAAACATATATCGTATGTAGATATACGCTATTTATATATATATATATGCGCACTTTCATACTTTTATCATGTCTCTCTAGTTTTCTTTTTTTTCTCTCTCTGATGTAATTAGATTGATCATTGCGTGCCACCTGCTTGTTTTCCACGTATATACAAATGTATTACGTCTGTCTGATAAGACTTTTAATTGCAAACGTTTGTTTATACCAAAGGCCAGTTATATTGCCTTTTTTTTAATATCACGCTGCTTATTAAGAATGTACACGCGCATTACATACACCCACATGCATTCTTATCAATTTGGCGTTTTTTTTTTGTTCTGTCATGTCATTCATGATCACTTCATCAGCCAATCATGGTGCAAGCCCCGTCTTGGAAGCAGTGGTGCAGCTTCTTTGGGGAGGGGGGGCAGAGGGGGCATGCTGGGGAAATCTTGGCAAAATAAGGTTGTGGAAGGATGGATTAGGGCTTTACGTCCTGTATTTCTGCACCTGATGGTCTAATTAGGGCAGGCAGAGACCATGGCAATGCGATGTAGGATGAAACAGCCATCCAACCTAGGCTCAACGGGGAATTGAACCACGATTGGAACCTGGGACCCAGTGGTTGGGCTAAATAATTTCAAGTTATGTTAATTTCACAAGATTAGCTTCAAGTAACTTGTGTCTGCAGATTGAAACTGTAAACTGTCTCACGCCAGAAGAATTATACAGTATATATATTTGTGAATCAAATACCCTAGCTGTACCACATAATAAAACATTTACAACTTGTTTGAGACTTTCTCTCATTCAAGCGTGATACATGGCACCTGTGGGTATTGAACTTACAAACTACCTAGCCTAGTCACATTTGTTTTATGATGACTCGTCTCGGAATGATGAGGGATACAGATAATATAAAAGTAAAGTTGCCGCTACTTTAATTAAATAATTTGTTATAAGCAAGCATGAACTCCATTTGGTGTTAATAAATATATCCGTAATAAAGCAATTTTGATGACCTGGAATCCGTTTTTCGAATGTTACCCGTTCCCATGACCCCAGTGACCTCTGTGAGGCCGTTGACCTAGAATGTGGGGCATTTCCTATGCCCCAGTAAGGGGAGCACGTGATAGGGGCATGGCTGGGTTCCTATTGGCCAGAGTGGGCTGCTGGGGGCTACAGGGATGCTGGCAGGATCAGTTTGGTCCATTGAATGGTATAGGCAGGACGTTTGGCTAGGGCAGGGCCAATAAAGCTTCAAAATGTATTCTTTGAGTTTGTTTGAGTCAAATCTGAAGGACCTTACAAATTGGCGCCCGATATGGGACTTGACTCATTCTCAGGAATACTTTGGATCTGTGAGGGCCTTTTCAAATAAGGTGCTTACAGGGATTTACTTGTGTTTTTAAGGATTTACCATTGTGTCACATTGGAGTACTCTTTTGTGTGTTTTCTACAACAGAATCTGAACAGCTAAGTAGATTCACTTCACTTTGAAACTGGTCTTGTTGAGTGGCCCTGCCCTGGTTACTCTGTTTGTCTTGTTTGTCTTGTTTGCTGTTTGTATTGTGTTCTGTCAGAATGCCCGGAACTTCAGCATTGAGACCCAAGCCTGGTAGAAAGGTACCCCAAGACAGGGAGAGCCGATCATTGGCTCCCCAGTCAACAGGGGTCGACACATCAGGCCCCCCAGTCGCCAGCATGGCTTCTGGGGATGCCACCCCAGTTAGACCACGTGCTAGCTCCATGTCAGGAGTGAGGCAACCTAGGGAGATCAGCTCCAATTCCGGAGTGAGGCTCCCTAGGGAAGGATCTAGAGCTAGAGCAAGTAGTGGAAAGAGGTCCAGGGATATGGTGCAGAGAGAGTCGGATTCGAATGACTCCTGTGCGTCCACTCCCACCTCTTCTCCAGAATATAGGACCCGGGTGGGGACTGAGCCAACTGGGGCCGGTGGGGCCGCTGGAGCAGTAATGGCGGACCACGTGGCCCCTGGCAATCGTGCCTATCGTCCAAGGCACAGGCGTCGTAGGGAAGCCCTACCCCCTTTGTATGATGGTCAGGGAGTAGCTTTTGCTGATTATTTGATGGAGTTTAGGAGAGTGGCAGACTTTAATGGTTGGACAGAGGATGAGCGTTGCTTCCACATGTGGACTAGTATTTCCGGTCCAGCTAGGCTCAAGATTGTCTCCTTGCCCTATGAGAAGTCGTGGGTTAAGATGATAGAGCAATTAAATGGTCTGTTTTGTTCTTCCCGTGCTCTAGATGCTTATCGTAGTAAATGGTTTAATTCAAAGAGAGGGCCCGAAATGGATCTGGAGTCATATGGCTTGTTCTTAATGGATCTTTCCAGGAAGGCGAACCCTGCATCCTCGACTGAGGAGCAGGAAAGGTTTGCCAAGGAAAGGTTCATGGAAACAGCCGGTTCTCCCAGCATGAGGTTCTGGTTAGGTGCCCTCAGGCCCTTTACTTTGCAGGATGCCATTGATTTGGCTGTCCAATATGAATCCGCCTATGAAGCCACAAGGCCCCACAAACCCGACCTTGGGCCAATAGGGGCCGTGGCTTTGCCCGTTGTCCATCCTGAGACCTCAGAATTAGCTCCAACAAGTCAATCAGGGGTAGCTCCTTCAGCTAAAGGAGACCCCATGACTCAGGAGCAAGTTAAAGAGTTGTTTTATTCCCTGATGAATGATGTAGTGGCAAATCGAGGTGGGCCCAGCGATAAGGGTCGCCGAGATGGGCCGAGGCCCCCTTTCCGGTTCCAATAGGCGCTGTTTTAATTGCAATGATTATGGCCATATTCGTAGAGACTGCCCTAAGCAAAACAGGGGCAGAGATCAATCTGGCCGGGGCAATCAGGGAAACAGTCGTCCAAGGGACAAGAAAGATTGGGATAAGGGGTCAGGGGCCCGAAAAGGTGCCCCAAAAGGTGCAGGGAATGGTTCACAGTCAGATAAGGGAGCTGGTTCACTAAAAGAGTAAGGGTGGAGGAAGATCTGGTCCCAGGTCCTCCACCCTTGAAGTTAGTGGCTCCCATGAATAGTAATGAGGGGTTCTTTAAGGGACAGGATAGGCCTCAATGTGCTGCTGCACAGGAAGCCGTAACAGCCTGGTATTTGTCCATCCGGATTGGTTCCACAGATCTGGAAATGCTGGTGGACACAGGTGCCCAAGTTTTAATGATGAGTAAGAAAGTGTATGATGAGATAGCTGGAGTGTATAGGTCTCCACTTTTGTCTATGGAAAGGAAAGTAGCAGCTGCAAATGGTGGTCTTATCAAAGTATATGGAAGGCTAGAGACAGAGATCTGTGTGGACAGAGCTCTGTATCAGTGTTAGTTCCTAGTTGCTGAGATGGGACAACTGACTGGGTTGCTGGGGATGGATTTCTTGAAGAAGCATAAAGCCACTTTAATGTGTTCCTCTGGAGTATTACGTTTAGGTGGGTCAGATGTTTTGTGTAGAGAAGGTCCAGAAGGTCTGGGAGGTCGAGCAGTGGTCAGAGAACCCATTTGCCTGCTAGCAAGGCATGTGTCATTGGTTGCAGTCAATCTGGTGACATGGGGCAAATGTCAGGGTCATGACCTTTTGTTCGAAGCCATTCCCCAGGTTAGTCAGAATTTGCATGTTATGGTACCTCGGGGCATAGTGGACGTGAATTGTCCTGATGCCAAGGTCTGGATAGCAAATCCAACTGGGAAAGATATTTGTCTGTCACAGGGTCAATTACTAGGGGAGTTGACTAGTGTCCTGTCTAACAAGGATTCTCTGGAAGAGGACACGCTGGTATCAGCTGTGGCTTCCAAGGAGGGCCCTAGACACAAGGACCTTCCAGATCACTTGAAACCCCTTATTGACCCGACAGAAGGCCTTAGTAGTGAACAAAGGGAAAAGTTGAAAATGGTTCTGTTAAAGTATGAGCATTGCTTTGAGAGAGGTCAATTTGGTTTAGGTCGAACAGACTTAGCAAAGCATGAAATCGATACTGGTGACCATAGGCCCTTTAAGCTACCTGCTCGTCGGTTGGGCTGGGCCCAAAAGCGAGCCCTAGGAGAGGAAGTTGACCGTATGTTAGATCTTGGAGTTATTGAGCCTAGTAGTAGTCCTTGGTCTAGTCCTCCAGTCCTTGTTCGTAAGAAGGATGGCAGTTTCCGGTTTTGTGTAGACTACAGGCGTCTAAATGCTTGCACCAAGAAGGATGCTTATCCATTGCCTCGAATTGAGGACTGCCTGGATGCCCTTGCTGGTGCTAAGTGGTTTTGTACTCTTGACCTGTCCTCAGGTTATTGGCAGATCGCTATGGAAAGTGAGGACAAGGAAAAGACAGCTTTTACAGCTCCTAGAGGGCATTATCACTTCACAGTGATGCCCTTTGGAGTCACAAATGGCCCGGCCACATTAGAAAGGTTGATGGAGTTGGTGTTGGGTGGTTTAGATCTGACCACTTGTTTGTGTTATATGGATGACATTGTGGTCCAGGGTTCCACTTTTGACCAATGCCTAGCTAATCTAGTTACTGTCCTTAGACGCATGGACCAGGCTGGTCTGTGTTTGAAGCCCAGTAAGTGTGAATTGTTTAGGAAAGAAGTGCCCTTTCTTGGCCATGTGGTAGGAGAAGCAGGGGTTAGGCCAGACCCTCGGAAAATTGAGGTTGTCAGGAGTTGGCCTGAACCCCAAACCCTCCATGAAATTCGTAGTTTTGTGGGATTTGCATCATACTATAAAAAGTATGTGCCGGATTTTGCTGCCCTAGCTGCCCCATTGCATGCCCTGATGACTCCCAAGGTCCCTTTCGAGTGGACCTCCGAATGTCAAAGGTCCTTTGAGGCCCTGATTAAGGCTTTAACCACTGCGCCGGTTTTGGCTTTGCCTCGAGAAGGCTGCCCTGTTATTTTTGATACAGATGCTTCTGATCTAGCAATAGGTGGTGTTTTGTCCCAGGTAATTGAGGGAAAAGAACGTGTTATTGCTTATGCATCTCAAGCTCTGTCGACTAGCCAGAAAAATTACTGTACAACTTAAAAGGAGCTTTTGGCTGTTGTCCGAATGGCTAAGATTTTTAGGCCTTATCTGTATGGACAGGGATCAGTGCTTTTAAGAACTGACCACCGTGCCCTTGTTTGGTTACAGAATTTTAAAGATGCGGAGGGCATGCTGGCCCGTTGGTTGGCATCATTGGCTGAATATGACTTCAGAATTGAATACAGGGAGGGTAAAAAGCATGGAAACGCAGATGGTTGTTCTAGAATTCCTGTACGAAGGTGTAAGAGAGATGATTGCCCTGATCCAGGGCATGGTGACCAGGGAATGATGGTGGCCCTTGTGCAGTGGAATGCTGACAAGGCCCACTTGTTGATGAAGCCATGGGAGCAGGCGCCATTGTGGCGCCAGGGACGGGGGCCAGGGAGAGCTAGAGTGGTAGGCAGCATTGGTGATGTGGCTGATGGATCAGCCAGGGCTGAGACAGTCTCTGTGAATCAGCCAGTGGTGGCAGTTTCTGAGACCAGCCCCGGGGTGAGCAGTGAGGCATCACCAGAAGTGGTGACTGCCCCACCGGAAGTGGGTGGCCCTGAACAATCTGAGGTCCTGGGTTCGAACTGGTTGAATGTGTGGACAAGGGAAGAGATTGTGGCTGCCCAAGCTCAAGATAGTGCGACAGCTTTGGCCATGGATTGGCTGAAGGCAGGACAAAGGCCCTCCTATAGTGATATAGCAGATAGGCCAGGGAGTGTCAGAGATATTTGAGCTCAGTACAATTGGTTGCACTTAATAGATGGAAAATTGTACAGAGAGCATAGATTGCCTACAGGAGAAAATATGGAGCAATTGGTGATCCCTGCTAAGTTGAGACGAGCGATATTTGAGCAATTGCATACCTCACGGTTAGGGGGACATATGGGAATCCATAGCACAGTGGCCAAGGTCCGGAGACGGTTCTATTGGCCAGGGTACAAGGAGGACATCGTTCGATGGGTTGGATGGTGTGAGAGCTGTCAGAAGCGTAGACAGACAGGCAGGAATAGGGCCCCATTACAACAGGTTCCTGTTGGGATGCCTATGGAGAGAATGGCAGTAGACATTGTAGGTCCTTTTCCAGAGACTAAGAAGGGGAATAAGGTCATTGTGGTTATTGCTGATTATTTCACAAAATGGACAGAGGCTTTTGCCCTACCAAACCAGGAAGCCTACACTGTGGCTGACTGTTTGGTAACTCAGGTGGTTCTAAGGTTTGGAGCTCCTTATCAGCTTCATAGTGATCAGGGCACCAACTTTGAGTCTAAGTTGTTCCAGGAAATGTGTAAATTGCTTGGCATTGTTAAGACCAGGACGACTGCTTATCACCCCCAGAGCGATGGCTTAGTGGAAAGGTTCAATAGGTCTTTACAGGACATACTTTCTAAGTTGGTGAATGACTATAGAGATGATTGGGATGATATTCTGCCTTATGTAATGTGTGCCTACAGGGCTACGCCCCAGCACTCAACTGGAGTTACTCCCAATAAATTGATGCTTGGGAGGGAGGCCCTCCTGCCTGTTGACCTGTTGTATGGTCATGTCCTCCAGGATCAGCCATCTTGTACAATTGAATATGTTGAATGGATACGGTTGGCTATGGAAGATTCTTTTGAGCGCTGTCGCCTAAAGCTGCGGAAATCAGCTCTGAATCAGGCGAAGCACTACAACAGATTGTCCAGCAATCAGTCTCATGAACCTGGAGACTGGGTTTTGCTGTTTTATCCGCCCCTGGCTAGGCAGAAACTTAGCTTGAAGTTTTTAGGGCCTTACAGGGTGGTGAGAAGAGTGGGGGAGGTTAATTATGAAATTGTGGCTCCTGCAACTGGGAAATCTCGAATTGTGCACATTAATCAACTCAAGCCGTACTTGGCTGAAGTACGTGAGACTGATGTAGCTAGAATTCCTGATTTGCCCTTGACTGACCCGTACACAGACCCCTTTCTCTATGATGAACGTCAGAATGAGCCCCCCTCTGAAAAAGAGCAGGATCCGCCTCTAACGCGATCTGGGGAGACGCGAGATGGTGTACTTCGGAGTGCAGTGAGGCCGGCAGCAGCATCCTCTGAACACGTGATGCTGGGGGATGATGCGGCGTCCCCAAACGCTGATGCAGCGCCGTCTACCCACGTGGGTACAGGCCGCACATGGAATGTGGCGGGAAAGTGGCGTCACCTTGGCTGGCAGAGGATTCCAGACTGAATCCTGAGGCTGAGCCCTTTGTTTCAAAGAGGCTGAGACAGCCACCTGACAGATATGGTCACAACATTGGATTTGATTAAGGTTCACTAGTTCAAATCCCGGTCTGTCGTCTATACAGCGACTATATGTATAGAGTGTAATTTGGTGTATTGGCAGTTATTTTTGATTGAGTGGGATCCCCTTGCTAATTTTAGTAATCTTCTTTTTCATTAATACGGAGTAGGCTAGCGAAACTGTCCGGAAAGGAGTGAATCAGCTTAAGAATTCCGTAGGGCAATTTTAATTCTTTAAGTTGTACCATGTACCTGATGTGGTTTTCCAAAGAAAGTGTCAGTGTGACATGACCTTTCTCCGAAGGTTTTTATTCACTCGCCTAGTGAGTTATGTGTGACTTTAACTCTAATAGGAATAACTTTCTTATTTTTAATAAGATTGCGGAAACATGGGTGTCTTGTCATGTTCATATTTATGAACATGTTGCTGTGACAAGTTATTGTAAAAAGTCGGTTTAATACTTTTTCGGTGCCCTAGCAGTGGTTTTTGCTGTAGTATGTCAGCTGTAATTTCTAGAAATAGGAATAGCTGTCTTCATGTGGTAATTTGTCAGATAGTGTGTTCCTTTCTCTGAATCTTATCATGTGACGGTTTTTTATGTGTTAATTCGTCAGATAATGTATTTCTTTCTCTGAGTCTTATCATGTAACGGTTTTTATGTGGTAATTTGTCAGATAGTGTATTTCTTTCTCTGCATTTTATCATGTAACGGTTTGGGACATGACAAATTTGTCCTGGTTAATGGATGACATCAGTATGGAGTTGCGAAACTTGTTAGTTTTGGTTCTGTTCCATTGGGTGGGTCCTGAAAGGTCCTAGATACTGATTCCATTAATTTTGTATTTGTTGGCAGGTTGGGGTTTCTTTGTCTGATGGAAACACGTGTTTCTTGTTGGTTAAAACCCGCCAAAAAGTGCCTGGACTTTTGACCTCTGCCATTTAAGGTCATTAATTCAGCAAGTTGGCACAAAGGGGTGTCTGTAAGATGGTTCCAACACCCCCCTTGGTTGGCAAGTTGACCGAGTTGACCCTTCAGTATGAGGGGGGGGGGGGGGGTGGGGTAAATGGTGCCAAAATTCCATATTTGGCGAATTTTATTGCCTGTGGGGGGAAAGACATTGTGATGCAGGACCTCCTTGCATCACTCCTTCCTTGAATTTCATTCAGGAAAGAGGTACTGCCCTAGGCAAGAGAAAAGTTTAATAGTGAGAAGTTTGATATTTGTACTTGAACAAAACATGGACATGGACTGCAGTGAGTTGGCTGATGTGGTCATGCAGGCCCTAGATGCTGCAGGAGTGGATCTCCAGGTGACAGTTGAGGAGAAGGAGGTTGAAGCTGTTTGTGGTCACCACTTGGACTATCTGGGGGCAACCCCAGTCCTTGTACAGGAGACCACCCCAGCACCACGCCGTCCGGGGGCAACCCCAGTCTTGGAGCAGGAAGCCACTCCACTTGACATGCAGGGGGCAACCCCAGTCAACCAGGAGTACTGGACAGTGGAGAGGGAGCAGGAGGCCCAGCAGCACATGTGGGCCTTCATGGAGTCCAGGGCTTATGAGCCCATTGGAGTGGCAGACCAGGCCCCGGACCTCGTTCGGTTCCGCCGGCTTGTCCGGGCTAAGCCCTTACGGGAGGACATGGCAGTCCTCCTCCAGTGGATCCGGGATGAACTGGGACCCCAATGCTGGCTGGAGGACGTTCTCCGGAGCATGGCCGACCGGGCATGGTATGCTGGGTCTCCCCAGGCCCAATGGACCACCCCTACATCGGCCCAGGCGACCACCTATGCAAAGGCAGTCAGGGTGGGTGAGGATTGTGAGGAGGCCCCATTACTGGGCCCCTACAGCCCCATCACACCCCCGCCAGGCAGCCCAGAAGCCGAGGACGAGGAGAATCGAACCCTGGACCAGAGGTGTTGGTTCCAGAGTCCCCCAGTGACGCAGTCGCCCCGGACATGGGGACCCTGTCTGTAACTTCCCCAGTCTCCGTGGCCCAGTCACCCAGTGCCTCTCCCCAAGAGTCTCCCTTGGCCGACAGGTATACCACGTGGGTCTCCACGTTGCCAGCTGGGGCGGAGGGGAGTGCGACTCCCAGTGAGGTTTCCTCCAGCCCCTCCCCTTCCTGTGTCCATCCGCTCGCTGTACGAAGGTTGTGACCTCCAGGAAGGCCCTGAGTCGCCACATGGCGACCTCTCACCATGCTTCTTACATGGGCTACCAGTGTCCCAGGTGTACAGTTGGGTTTGTGGCGGACCGGAAGTCCAATTTCCGCCGCCACCTGGAACTGCAACACAGGGCGACCCGGAGGGAGGCCGAGAGGGTTGTGGCCGCCACTGCCCTGGAGGAAATCAAGGGGCCCCACACGGATGCCTCTCTACCGGCCTCCAGGCCCTCGCCCACCAGGACCCAGATGGTGCCCACGCTGATGTCGACCACCTTGACCTGGACACCGTCCATGCCCACCCAGACTCGGGTGCAGATGACCCCTGCAGGACGACACCTTGCCCCTGCCTCGGGGCCCCTCCCCGGAGAACCCTCAGGGAGAGTAAAGAGAACCGGATGGGCCGGCTCCCCTCAGAGATGACCCTAGAGGAGAGAATCCAAGACCTCATGAAGGACCTCGTTAGGGCCCGGGCCCAGATTGCGGCCCAAGCCCGAGACTATGAGGAGGTTGCACGACAACGAGATGGGGCCCTGAAGGATGCAGAATCCGAGAAGAGGAGGCGCAGGGATGCAGAACGACAGGCTGACCTCCTCCTGGAGGAGGTAACCAGGATGTCCGAGGAGCGGACCAGGATGTGGAAGGAGCACCGCCGGGTGTCCAAACCCTGAGTCCTTCCATCAACCTCCATCCAGCCTCTGGTGTGTGGCCCGATCGTTGGGCCCACAGCCCCTGGATAACATCCCCAGACACCAACCCCCAGATGCCAACCGGAAATGTGTAAATGGACAACGAACTGGACCGCTCCCCCCGGAGGCCATGTGGTGACAAGGACGTGTGTCACTGGTCCTCCTGGGTGGCGGCCTCAGGCAGACTAATCAACAGAAAACGACCCAGAATACGCCCCTGGATAGCATATTGGACACAAATGCATAGACACTACCGCGGAATGACAATAGAATTGGGTTTAGGCTTACCTAAAGTGTGGACTTGACCTCGGATTAGGTCTGTGGACTAATTAGGTGGAGTGCCTAACGGATACCCAAAAACTGGTTGGAAAGTGTGGACTTGACCTCGGATTAGGTCTGTACTAATTAGGTGGAATGCCTAACGGATACCCAACCTGGTTGGATTATTGTGTGTAGTGATTTCAATGCGCAGGAGTGTCCATCTTTGTAGTGATTTCAACGCGCCAGATTCTAACAGATGACCTGACAAGGTCACGGCTTGACAGCTGTCAGACGGTGTTTGGCTTTGAACTGTGAATAGTCCCAGGACTGTGTGAGTGGACTGTGCCTCTGGAGTGTGACTGACAGCTCCCCTGGAGCTAGTGCCCAGTGACAGGGACCAGGAGGATTGACTCTTTATTTTTTTAAGAAAAAGTGTGAAATCATTGTGGACTCTTGTGGACTTCGAATGGAAGCCATATTGTTGTGCCAGTAATGGCCTTGTTATGTGCTGAATGTTGTGTGTTTGTCCCCAGCTATCATTGGGCTGGGGTGGGTTGTTGTTGTTGTTGATGTAGTGTTGTTGCTTATGACATGTCTGCCCTGACCGCTAGTCAAATCGTCCTATTCATTGTTAACCAATAGTGGGTACTTTGTTAAAAGTCACTGTTGATACTGCCTCCATCCCCCCCCCCCCCCCCGGAAGACATTGGTGATTAGGTCTCCTCTGGGCTATGTCGGAGGCATGAGGACATGCCTCATTTGTAGGAGAGGACAGTGTGATGACCTGGAATCCGTTTTTCGAATGTTACCCGTTCCCATGACCCCAGTGACCTCTGTGAGGCCGTTGACCTAGAATGTGGGGCATTTCCTATGCCCCAGTAAGGGGAGCACGTGATAGGGGCATGGCTGGGTTCCTATTGGCCAGAGTGGGCTGCTGGGGGCTACAGGGATGCTGGCAGGATCAGTTTGGTCCATAGAATGGTATAGGCAGGACGTTTTGCTAGGGCAGGGCCAATAAAGCTTCAAAATGTATTCTTTGAGTTTGTTTGAGTCAAGTCTGAAGGACCTTACACAATTATCATTATCTTGGATCCACTACCTCTGCATCAGAAGGCAGGTGTTTAACTCACTGAGCTATCCGGCCCTTGCCTTTTGCACTTGGCATGAACTATCTAAATCTGCTTAAGCAGTATAATTGAACTACTACAAAGGATTACTCCAAGCTATCATAATTTATCTTAAACATAACACGTCAATTGCATTATGTCAAAATAATTATTAAAATATTACTCGTTTCGAGTTAATTTATTTGGGTTAAAAAGTCACAATAAACTGTATATTAATATAAGAATTTGTTGGAGCTACATCAGATTAATATTTTTGTATCAAACATTAATTATCTGAGATAACACAGCCATTTGAGTAACTTTAACACAAACTGAGTTATCAGTTTAATCTGTATTTTTAGGCTTTCGGCTGCGCTCAATACATTTAGTTATTTCGCTGAGCATTTTTTACAGTGCAGCCTGTTTTAGATAACCCTACAAAAGTAAGAAATTTCCCCATTACACGTTTTACTGATATTTCTGCAAATTTTCTTCCATCATCTGCTATTTCAAATTTCTTAAATTTATTCAAATTTTTCCCAAAATTGACACCATCTAATTTCGGTATTTCCCAAAAATTTCTACCTTACCATAATATTTCTTCTATCTATCTCCGACGTTTTCTCCAAATGTTCACTGTCTGATGCCGATATATCTCCGAAATGTACCTAATCAAGCCCCATAAATTTAAATTGTAGTATTTTGCATGCAAATCAGTGTAATGCCATACACAGTAGTTTTTTTTAATAATCTGTCCATATCTTGCAATTGATTTGAGGAAAACTTGTAACTTTGCCCGTCCCTGGAATAAATCCCACATACACCACTGCTTAGAAAATGTTATTATCAGTGGCGTATTTAAGGGGGGATTTGACCATTTCCTCCCTTTAGTTAGGACCAATTGGAAAGTAATGATTGATATAAGATTTTACTGCGATATTTCTTGGTGGACATCCCATGCCAGGGGTCCGACACACCTTACCACCCCCGCCCCTCCCCCTCAAGCCCAGAATATTTCCACAAGCAACACTGTTTAAAAACTCCTTTAGAAGCCATTTATATTATCACCACGTAATAATGCATTAGGACTGCTTTTATAAGTCACTTCAATCCCGCAGTGTAGTGGAAAAATACAATACTTTCAGCTGACTGCGTCATGTGATTGCGTATTTGCTGGTTTCCAAACCAAGAATATCTGAAATCAGATTATGTCATGTGCATTTTCCTTGTCACTTCTGTCAGCTGTGATAAATAGCAATTAACTCACTGATTAACACTGCGCAATGCATGCTACACCTAGCTCTCCCTACCCCTAGTTCCCCCTGCAGCTAGCTCTCCCTATGCCTAGTGCTCCCACACCTAGTGCTTCCTAGCCCTAGATAGCATTCCAAATCGGGCGAGTATCGTTTCTATACTGGCCGCCATCAGAACAACATATCAACATTGCTGATGTCACGCCGATGTTGTCCCAATTGGGAATGCTATCTGGGGCTCTCCCTACACATATAGTGCTCCTTACACCTAGTTATCCCTGTCCCTAGCTCTCCCCACACCAAGTCCTCCCTATGCCTGCTCTTCCGAGTGCTGTCTCCTTCCTTCAAATTAGACCAATAATATCTAAACCAGACTTTAGGTTCACATGTCATTCAATATAATTCACTATCACACACAGCTGAGCCAAGATCCTGATGTCCAACAAATACGAATAATAGGTCTTGGAATTGTAACGTCCATTAATGCATGCTAATTTCATAAGATGCCTTCTTAAGGGGCGTTCTCACTGTCAATAGTAAGAGAGCCGAAGGACCATGGAACGTTAAAAAGGGACTATACGTGCTCAATCGTGCTCACTCGTGCTTCTGTTAATCATGTATAAACTATTTAGATGAGTGTTCGCGGGACATTCATCAAACGCTTGGCTGACTTCCATTGACTGTCGGCGGATATCTGTTGGCCGCTCAGCAGACAGCAGTTGACTGCTCGGCAGGAGATCTACGGGCCCAGAAAAGGCCACTCTGATGGTCGATGGTTCAAGAGCATTCCCCGGCCATCCACCATGTGTTCCATGAGCTGTACAAGAGTGAACACGAGTGGATGGTGAGTATACACAAATGGACAGCCTGCCATGCATACCCGCGAGTATGCACAAATGGCCACGAATGGCCAGGGACAAATGTAGATCACTCGCCAACCACTCGCCAACCACTCACCGAGTGTCTCCCGATTGATTCCCGTAAAAAGGTAAACAATTTCACTCGTCGAACATCCGCCAGATTTTTAAAAATGCTTAAAAAATTTTACCCTCTCCACGCATATCCATGAGTGATCTAGAGGGACCGGGACCATTCTACAGAATAGCAGGAGTATCCGTACAATGCTCAGTGAGTCAATTACGAATGAGCAAGGATAAGCAAGAGTACAAAATTTTGTCATCCGTAGTTTAATTAAAAACGGCCTGCCAAATTAAAGCTAGACAAAGCTAGACAACTCCTATGCGAAGCTACCTGCCATGAAATGGAATTGTCTGGTTATAGCTGGCTACTCAAAGTATTTTCAATAATGTATCATTAATCTTGCCGTGTTCCATTAGGTATCTGTCCCTTTCTAAAATACATCTAAAGGGTTAGAAGTTTCGGGTTTTAATGTATGTGCTTTAAAATAATATGACTGAAAACCCCTGTATTATGGACCCTACCATGCCATTTAAAACTGACTGACTGACTGACTGACTGACTGACTAAATGATTGACATGCTGACTGACTGACTGACTGACTGACAAACTGATAAACTGACACATGGACGGTTGACTGACTAAAAAAGAGGCCAATGTTGAAACAATGTTGTCCTGTACTAGCCTGCTATCAAGCAGTCCCTATTCTGTTCTGGCTGAATTTTTTGCTTTTCGTTTCACAGTTATCAGCTGGATATGGATAAAATGTTTTTATGACGTATGTGCGTTCAATGTTCTGCTGGTTATTTTTGTGCCAATACGTCAACTGATATGTGTGCAATCAAGCATCCAAGATTTACAAATTATATAAATAGGAAACCACAGTTCAACCGAGTGGCTGGTTGCATGTAACCACTGACACTCATGAGCAAAATGGCAGTAAGTTCCTTTCAATCTTATTTTTAATCAAAGATGATCGCTTAGCTCTTGTTTATCCTTGCTCATACGTAATTCACTCGCAGAGCATGGTAAGAATACTCGTGCTATTCAGTATAATGGTCCCTCTAGATCATTTGCGTATACTCGCCATCCACTCGTGTTCACTCTTGTACATCTCATGGAACGCTCAGGAAACGCTCAGCGGACGGCCGGGGAATGCTTTTGAACCATCGATCGTTACACTGCCTTCTCTGGGACGGATTTACCGCAAACGCTCATCTTAATAGTTTATACGGGATTAAGCTCGAGTCAGCACAAGTCAGCATGTATAGTCCCTTTTTGACATCCATGCTCACTGATAGAGGTAAGAGAGCCGAGCAACCATGGTTGCTCGGCTCTCCTACCCTACACCGATGCATCAGTCCCTACATGTAGATGTAGGGACTGATTCCAAACCATAGTTTTTTCAGCCCATAAGTCATTTTCACAATCACTCAAGTCATTACTGTAGGCAATATATTTCTCCACAATTGTGTGTCATAATTGACCAAAAAGGTGACATAATTTCCCTAAGATAACAAAAAGTTTGCGACGAAGTTGTGCAAAAAAAGTTGCAATGGTCATGCCGCCCTCAAAAATATCAACAGATTAACGAATCGGTGCCTATGGTGTCACAAGTCATTCCTTGTGATTAGACAAAAATTGTCATCACAAAATCACAGTAAAGATCTTAATGTGTTCTTACTTTAACCTCCAAACATTTACATACCTAGAAACACAACTAGGGGCCTATTGCTCATTTAAAGTTGCGAATCGATAGCTCATGATGCAACATCGTGGTGGCACGTGCGAGAATTTAGAGATCATAAAAGTTAGGAAATACCGAAAGCATGAATGTAGATCATACATTTATACTTAACAACAAGTCCACTAACACTCTTTTAAGATTGTATGTAGCATGAAGCATGGCAAATAATAATTTTTCGCTTATATGAAAGAGATTATCTATTCCCAGAGGGAGCTGCAGTGAAGTGACAGGTGCGCCACCACGCATGCAATAAATATCCTGAAATATACGATTTTTAGCTCTTAAATGTGTGCAGTAGCTCTAATATAGTGACTTTATTTTATTGTAACAATTCGAAATCAAAATAAAATGAAAACAAGGTCCGTTTCTAAAAAAAAAAACAGCCGTCAAGTTTGTTTTAACATGTTTCATGTGTGTGGACGATTTGTACAACGTCAAAAATTCACAGCTTTTGCTAGGCCTGAATTTTTACTATAATCATAATTTTCTCCGCTTCTACTAGTCGGATCTTTATCAAATTTGGTTTGTAAGTTGCGCATTTGTATCGCGGTTCTAATGGTGTGCGATTTATAGCTGTACTTTTGGCAGGATTTCCCTATGTTGTGAAACCGCGCTACTCCTACCCCTATGAGTAATGAGAGTGCCCTTTAAGATGGACAGCTATTGCCAAAAGCTTTTAGACACTTTGATTATGGTGTGGTTTTTTGATTTACAGCACTTTTTTCTTGCATTATTATTTAGGGATCATATTTAGTGTTTTAAATACGCATTTCCACAGTAATCATGTCATTATATGAATAATATGGATGGTTGGTTAGAGGGAGGAGCCTCGTTTTGCTGGTAGGAGTTGGCTGAAGAGCTACACGGTTCTGGATGACTTTGACCTTTATGCCCTAAAAAAAGTCAAAGACTTCTATTTTTAGCTCATTCAGGTCTTCCTTTAATGTATATTACCTGTAGTTCTATGAGTTCAGCATCAGTAGACCTGAAATTATTATGTCTTAGTGTGGTTGACAGACAGAGAGTACAAAAGGGAGGGCAAACTGACTGACACGCAGGCCATCGCAATGCCCTAGTCGATATTACTGGTTATCATGACAACCAAAAGTGAAGTTTAGAATGACTCCAATCTTTAAAATGATCTCGCCTCTTGATCCAAATTTCACAGCCTCAGCCAAAAGTGCACGATTTTCCTGTTTGTAGGTGCTTATCCACACTATATACTTTAGCTGTATAATCATATCAACTTTTGGTTCCTTGATAGAAAGGGTTTTGATTGCAATACAATTGAATTGTCTGCCATTTAAAGAAACATTCAAAGATTCATTCAGAAATCCAATATTTTCCTTCTAAAAAGATTTTCTCATATAGTGTTACAAAAAAAAGTCAATAAAAAGTGTAGTTCAACTCTTTCAATGTGGCAAAATATTCTTGCTAATTGCAAACGAGCAGCACCTTCTTAATCTGTCTTGATCATTGAAAGAAGAACCAATCGTCTTCTTTGCAGGGTTTGCCAGTGACGACAAGAGGGCGCCCCACCGTGTACGCATGCGCCACCATGTGGCATGAAAATGAACTGGAAATGGCTCAAGTTATAACTTCCTTGTTAAGGTTGGTCAGAACATCCTGCCCTAAAAAATCCCCAAATTGCAGACAGATTTATTGCCATGTTTTTTTTTCCTAACACAGGCTGGATGCTGCAGAATTCTTCACAGATCAGATTGCATCATCAAGTTATAAGTTGGAAGGTAAAGATACTTTTCTAGGCCGTTTCTTTTGTTTTATTTTACTAAAATATGTATTCCCCTTTTTGACATGATATTTTTATTATGGTTTCAGTGCATATATTTTTTGATGACGCTTTTAGTAACCATGGCAATTTGAACTCATATTGCAAACAACTGTTGAACGTGCTGAAGGAAGCATCTGGGTGAGTCCTGATTGTTTTTGCATTTTGCTGATATGTACAATTTACATATCAAAGTGCACTTGGTATCTGTCTGCTGTTAACATTTAAGTACATGTAATAGTATATAGTTCAGGAAAGTCAATGAACTGCTTTGAACATTCCTGGTGCAAATGGGGGAGAGACGATACACTTTTTGATCCAAATGTTAGTAGGTACATTCATATTTACATTACATTCATCTTTTATAAATTGTCATAGGTCAACTTACAAAGACAGCTTTCACATTCAGCCAATTTGCAAATACAGAACAGCGTACGGTGGGAGGATAGATTGGCAGACGAAGGCGGGAAATGCCTTCAGCGTGCATCTGAAGGACAGCAAGTTGGTTCGCAGGAGGAAAAGGTGGAGTCAGGTGAGTGCCATATCTTACAGGCACGTTATTATAGAAAGGGTATTGCTCTATACCGATTGATCACCATTGCCACAAATAAATTGTCCTTAAAATCATGGACCTCCTCATGCCAAGGGTGGTAACACTTTGGGTGAAGACCGTGGCCAACACAGGGCTCTGCACAATGTACACTATCTAGTTTTCCCTACCTAACACTTTAGTTTTGCCGGCTAGCTTTTCCTATACCTAGTCATCCCTTCACCTAACTCTCCCTACACCATAATTGCTCTCTATACCAGAAATGAAAAACCTCGCAGGTTCACATGTTGGAAAGCATAGTATC
This sequence comes from Alitta virens, assembly GCA_932294295.1. Classification (NCBI taxonomy): domain Eukaryota; kingdom Metazoa; phylum Annelida; class Polychaeta; order Phyllodocida; family Nereididae; genus Alitta; species Alitta virens. Next base: position 24,455,965 of record OW028585.1, on the reverse strand, counting down.
GCACAAACACACCACAGATAAGCGTCAAACCTTGCCATCTGTGACTTAACTGCACATAATTACAAGTGAAGTCAGAAATACAGAATTCAAGGTCTTTGGTTTCAGGTGCTGTACTTGCACTACCTGCTGGGATGGCACGCCAAGCACAGGGGTGTCTCAGAAGCTTTCGTGCTCACTCTTGATGGAGATGTACGCTTCGATCCCTGCGCTGTTCTGCACCTGCTGCAATCCTTGGAAAAGGACAAAGAAGCAGCTGCAGTCTGTGGCAGGACCCATCCCCTAGGCTCAGGTATCCGATATAATTATACAAAATAGCGCTTAACAAAGAAAGTTTAAGTGAGATCAATGTTTTTTTATTGCCGGAACACAAGCTCATGAATTAGATGTTTTAAGTGTCAATGAAACTTGGTTGGATGAATATATCAATGATAATCAAATTGAAATTCCTGGTTACACTATAGTAAGAAGAGACAGAAATAGAAATGGAGGAGGTGTTTGTTTTTATATAAGAGATTCAATTTCCTTTTATGTGAGAAATGATATTGGAAATGGCATAGAAAGTATTTGGTTCTCTGTAAATCATAAAGATAAACAAGTTTTCATTGGAACAATATGCAGACCTCCAAAATCAAGTGTCAAGTATTATGACAATATGTTGAATGAAACTCAAAGAGTGAGAGATATGTCTGATCATGTTATTGTAATGGGTGATTTTAATTATATGCTGTTGATGAAACATTGAGCAGAAATCCTGTGTTTGATATAGAAATACTATTTGATATGAAGCAGCTGATTCAAGAACCAACCGGAGTAACCATGACAAACAGTTCTTTGTTAGATGTCATTTTATCCACTGATTATGAACAACACACAGGTACTGCTGTTGTAAATACATCAATGAGTGATCATGATTGTGTGTAAACTGAGTACAAGCCAATCAGCAACATGAAGAAACACAAACATAAACAGATCTGTTACAGGGATTACAATAAATTTGAAACTGAAATTCTCTTGAATGACTTGAAGAGCAATCTTGCAATGGTAAATTCAGACTTTAATGATGTTGACCTCAGAGATAAATGGAATACATTTAAATTAGCGTTTATCAGTATTTGTGAGAAACATGCACCTGTCAAAAATATGAAAGTTAAAGAAAGATACTATCCATGGGTAAATGCAGATATTGTGAAACTAATGAACACAACACAAAGCAGTGGCTGGCATTCTAAAGGGCTCTTATTGTGACTGAAATCTTTCATTAACCATAGGTTAAGTAACAACAAGGACTGCATCAAACGGAAGTACATGGGTTCAGGATCACAGAGGTGACCACATGTGCCATTGCTATGACTAGAAGGTGACTTTTTATGACATTTTAATTATCATTTCCTGCCCAGCAAGGAAATATTCTATATTATCGTCCATTTTGCTCACTGATGCATGAAAATATTGATTTTGTCAAAGAAGATTAAAAGAAAATGGTCCAAAGGTGTAAACAACTAAGAACACCTGTGAAGAATAAAGACTGTAACCGGTTACAATGAGTAGCAATGGGGAAGCTGTTAGTCATGACAGCCATGGGATAACAGCTGATCAATGGTATCTATCTAATTGCAAATATAAAGGAAAAAGCAAAAAATCTAAAACTTTGGAAATGATTCGTTGTTGCTTTTGCATGCACTGATACCATGAAGAGTGCATGAAACTCAAGAATGAAGATAAGGGCATTTGGCACTGTACCAGATGTCGTTGTGTGCCAGGAAATATCTCACAAATACTTAGTCAACTACAAGAAATGCATGAAAATGGTAAGAAGATCAGTGCAGATCATCAGAAATCTCATGATGTCATAAATGAGATCAAAACTAAGTGTGAGAACCTGAAGGAAGAAAATGCAGCTCTGAAGGTGCAGGTCAGTTCACTATCGCTGCAACTAAACCAAAAAGTGTGGGAAGGATTCAACAATAGTGATCGACACTCTCTACTGATTGGGGACTCCCTGATTAGAGATGTAGATGAAAACAAGCTGGTTAAAACCCAGCATTGTATGCTGTGTTGGAACCAACAACTGCAACACTGAAGAGTATGATGGTGAAGATGTGTCCAAATCGTTCAAAGAAATTGTCTCAACTGCCAAGACCAAGGTCAATGACCTTAGAGACATAAGTGTTGTGAGCATTCCACCTAGATCTGATTCGGAAGAATACCAAGAGAAAGTGGACATCCTGAATGTCTGTCTAACCACTATTGCACAAGATGAGGCTTAATGATGGCACACCGAATGACGGATATCTCTTAGGTGATGGTGTCCACTTAAATAACAAGGGAACCAACCGCCTTGTGAAAAATATGAGGCTGAAGACCAGTGCCAAAGCTGTCAATGGAAATTTTGTGAAGCATAAGAAGAAACAAAATGTTCAACATTGGGTCACAAGGCCAAAAACTGTTCCCAATAGAGGCTAGGCCATGAAGAGAGAGCCGATCTTACATTGCCTAGTCTTGTACAACATGAAGAAAGTTTTATGATCAACTGTACCGGTGATAGACCAAATAAGCAGCAAGTACGTGGCAAAAGATCCAGTGAAACTAACGTTGTTATTGGCTACATAAATGTTCGGAGCATTTTACCAAAAAATTGACCAAATTCATCATTTGATACATGAGACATTGCTTGATGATACCATTAAAGACAGTGAAATCGCCTCAGAAGGTTATTCTGTGATACGTAAAGACCGGAACAGACATGGAGGTGGTGTGATGTTTTACATAAGTGACAGATTGTCTTATAGGCAAGTGAATATTGCTGCTGATGATGTCGAGTGTGTATGGCTTACCCTTGAAATAAACAAAAGGAAATATATTGTTGGAAATATCTATAGACCACCCAGAAGTGATACTGCTTATCTTAATCAAATGCTGGACCTAATTATACAGGTTATGAGTTTATCTGAAAATGTAGTTCTTCTTGGAGATTTAAACTATGACTATAAGTTGGATACTACACTGGCCACTAATCCAGTCCATGGCATAGAAACTATGTTTGACATGAAGCAACTGGTCAAAACACCTACACGAATAACGACTACCTCTTCAACACTACTTGATGTAATATTGTCCAAATGATCATGGTGCCACAAAGGTATTACCTGTCTCCATGAGTGATCTTTTCCCGGTAATAACAACCTTAAGATGATGTAATAAGTTGAAAGCTGCTCACAATACAGTTCGCTTCAGAGACTATAAACACTTCGAGGTCAATGACTTCTTAAATGACCTGGTGATCAAACTACAACAAGACTCTGTTTGTGACTCAACAAACAATCAAGCAACACATGATCCTGAGCAACTGTGGGAACAATTCAAGACAACATTCCTGGAAGTATCTGAGAAACATTCACCAATGAAGTCAATGCGAATGAAGAATTGATACTGCCCATGGATGAATAAAGACATTATTAATTTGATGTATAAAAGAGACTATTTGCAAAAAAAGGCTGTTCGTTCCAAATGTTTAAATACTTGGAATGCATATAAGAGTCTAAGAAATGAGGTCACTTTAAAGATAAAGTCTGAAAAATGCATATATTTTGAGAATGAATTATGTAATAATGTTAATGACCCTAAACAATTCTGGAAAAAGATTAACAATCTAACTGGTAAAAATATACATGAAACAGCTCCTAAAGATATAAGTTCTCAAGGTTTTAATGATTACTTTGCTAATATTGGTCATACTGTTGTGAATGAAAATATGAATTGTTATAGAAATCAACCACTAAAGTGGAAAAATCCTCCATGTGTCCATAGATTCACATTTAGCCAATGTGATACTTCTGGTGTTATCAAAATTATCAAGTCTTTTGGCTCAGATTCCTCAAATGATGTATTGGGTTTTGACAATAAGCTATTGCACATTTCTTGTAATATAATTGCACCTGTCATTGTCAAGATTATAAGTGCATCCCTGTTAAGTTCAAAATTACCATGTGACTGGAAATGTTCTAGAGTGACACCTGTCTTCAAGGGCAAAGGCTCAAAAGATGATAAAAATAACTACAGACCCATAAGTGTCATTGGCCACATAGCTAAAGTGGTTGAGAAAGTTGTAAAAAGACAATTGCTGCAATATTTGTTATCTCATAATCTCATTGTCATTGATCAGTCTGCTTACAGACCAATGCATAACACTCAGACTGCAATGCACAGGGTAGTAGATACGTGGATTGATAATATGTGTGATGGTTTGGTAACAGGCATTTGCCTTTTGGATATCAGAAAATGTTTTGATACAATTGATCATCAATTACTTCAGGAAAAGTTTGGTTATTATGGTATCTCTAATATTGAATATGAGTGATTTTCAGACTATCTGGATGACAGATCTCAAGTTGTTTTTCATAATCAAGAACTGTCGCAAAAGAATAATGTTACTATTGGTGTCCCCCAGGGATCAGTGCTCGGGCCAATATTGTTTATGTTATTTGTTAATGATATCAGCCAAAATTCAAATGTGGAAATATATGCAATCTATATGCTGATGACACAATTGTTTATTGTCATGGTAACTCTGTGAAGGAAGTTGAAGGAAAGTTACAATTGTGTGTAACTCAGTTGAACGATTGGTACAAAAACAACAAACTGCGTGTTAATATCTCCAAAAGTGAAGTCATGCTATTATCATCTAGGAAGAAAAATGTTTCTGATTGTTCAGACATCACAATTGATGGGAATAATTTAAACTATGTTGAATGTGCTAACTATCTTGGCATGAGGATTGATAATCATTTATTATGGGATGAGTATGTTAACAAACTTTGTGGTAATGTTGCAGCCAAATTGAATAGATTACGCAGACTGAAAGGTATTGTGTCATCTCAAGTGATGTGTAAAATATATTCAACAGCAGTTCAGCCATGTATCGATTATGCAATAAGTGTTTAGGGTCAAACAAGTAATTATAATATTAGTAAGATACAGAGGTTACAGAATTATGCTGCAAGGTTGGTTACTAATGACTTTGATTATGTAAACTCAAGAGGTCTTGATATTGTAAAAAGCTTAAAATGGATGAGTGTCAAAAAAAGATGTCAGTATTTCACTACCACTGTAATGTTTAAGTGCATACATGGGCTGGCCCCTACCTATTTAGTTGATAATATTGTAATGAACTGTGATGTCAATGGTATCAATACCAGAAGCCACCCCATGAATGCCTATGTGCCACATGTATCTAGTCGGTTTGCTGAGAGGTCGTTTGGTTATGTTGGTGCTATCTTATGGAATTTGTTGCCATAAAGTTTAAAGGATGTAAACAACCTGATTGGTTTTAAATATGCCTTGAAACACCACATTTTAGTTTAATTATTTTATGAATCTTACTTTTATATATTTCTGTTTTTATACGCCTTTTGTTTTAAATGTTTTATTTTTATCTTTATACAATATTGTACTATATAACATATTGTTTTTATGGGCCATCTGCAAAACAGCTGTGCTGATGATGCAACCCATGTAAAATATATTGGAATAAATAAATAATGTATGAGAGAAACCATGCAAAGAAATGTGCTGTGAAATCAAAGAGCGACTTGTTATGGGATATAAACACTTAAGAAATCAAATAACAATAAAAATTAGAACTGCAAAAAAGTTGGGTTAATAAACAGAAATTAGCAGAATGTGGAAATAATTCCAAGAAATTATGGAAATGTTTAAATAAGATCACTGGCAACAAAATAAATAAACCACCCAATAAATATTTAGATAGCAATGCTTTTAATGAATACTTTAGCACTATTGGTGAGAAGATTACTTCCCAAATGCCAGGTAAACCTAAAAATCTACCTTGGAAACAACCTGCTTGCAAGACTGTTTTTTCTTTTAATTCAATAAATTTTAAACATGTCAGGAAAATACTTAATAAGCTTGGAACTGATTCAAACACATATGCTCTAGGATTTGATTCAAAATTACTTTGTTTGAGTTCTGGGTTTATTTGCTGATGACACTTTAATTTATTGTACTGGCAATAATATTTCAGAGACAAATGTAAAACTGCAAAATTGTGTGGATGAAGTTTCAAAATGGTTCAAAGGAAATAATATTGTTGTAAATAGAGAAAAGTGCTGTTCTATGATAATTGGTCCCAGAAGAAATGAGAATGATTTGCTTAATATTTTGGTTAATGATAGTGATATTACACATGTTAAATCAATGAAATACTTAGGTTTGGAAATAGATGACACTCTAACATGGAACAATTATGTAAACCAGTTATGTAAGATTCTGTATCTTAAAAGCTAAATTAAGTAAGACACTTTCAAGAGAAATATTAATCAAAATTTATAATTCAGCAATACAACCTAATATAGATTATTAACAAATATCTATAAAATACAAAGAATGCAAGTGCTAGGATAATAGAAAAGAATTTTGATTATGTACAGCATAGAGGTATTAACTTAGTTAGAAATTTAGGATGGATGAATGTACGAGAACGATTTTTCTATTTCCAAACCTTACTTATATTCAAATGTATTCATGGACTGACTCCTCAGTATTTAACAAATAATATAGTTTTAGATATTGAAATTAAAGATAAAAGAACAAGACAACATGATATGAATTTATACTTGCCAATTCCTGAAAGTGAATTTTACAAGAAAATGTTTTTCTATAGAGGAGCCAGTACCTTGAATAATTTACCAAGTAACTTAAAAGAATGTTATACGTTAAATAGCTTTAAAATACTGCTGAAAAATTATATCAAGAATGCAGCCCATGAGTGAATGATGCAGTGTTGGTGCTATAACTTGGTTATTGTGTATTTTATTGTTGTGTTTTTTATTGTTAGTGTATTTTATTGTCAGTATATTTATTGTTAATGGTTTTTAATTGTTATCAATATCTATGGATTTTATTATTTTATTGGTTTTTACTGATGTAAAGAGCTACCCTTTTAAAATATATTTGAAAAAAAAAAGCTCCGGCAATAAATGTTACCCTGTTCGTTTTGCAGGTCCCATCTTCTGGATGCAGAGGTTTGAGTATGCCGTGGCCCACTGGTTTGTCAAGGGCACAGAGGATATGCTTGGAGGGGTGCTCTGTGCACCTGGCTGCTTCTCTCTTTTCAGGGCTTCTGCACTCCTCCACGCCGGCATCCTGGACAGATTTAGTGCAGAGTCCACAACTGCAGTGCAGGTCATCCAGTGTGAACAGGGTATGTTTTCGCCTTAAGTCAAGTTTAGGATGAACTAGTGAACTCACCAAAAAACTTCTTTACTATTATATATATATATTAGTACCTTATGAATGTTAGATGGAATTTTATTCCTACTATTGTAATTGGCATCAATAATAAAAGCAACTCACCATTAAGATCAGCCAATAAATGTCCTGGGCATCCTCATGGTGGTAACACCGTGGGTGAACACCTCAAACCTCAGTGGCCAACACAGGGCTCACATTATGTACGCTCTCTGCCTGACTTGCGCTCCCAATACCTTACTCTCCCTACACTTATAGTGCTCCCTACACTTTCAGTGCTCCCTCTACTTATAGTGCTTCCTATCCTTATAGCTGTCCCTACACATGTAGCTCTCCCTATACATATATGACCCATTCGGGCTATAACGTTATTTACACCATACAACCACTCACCAACCCACTAATCCCATGCAGAAAAACTGGATGTTTCAAATTATTGATCATTCACATGATTGTTTTCGACATAAGTAAACTCCACCACGAAAAGGTATCAGCAGATTATTCGCAATCATTTGAAACGTGTAACCTATTATTTGGAAAGATTTGCAAAGTAGAAGTGACTGATTGCAGGAGAAGACCGGTGGCTGTGCAGCATGCTGTTGGGAGAGGGCCACAGGGTGGTGTTCAACCCTTGCGCTCATGTCTACACCCATGTGCCGCAAACTGTGGGTGAATTCTACCACCAGAGACTGCGCTGGAACCCCACCATCCTGCCCAACACCCTGGAGGTCCTTTTGGGCACGAGCGGGACAAGGCGAAGAAGGATTTCCATTCCATTCTCGATTTACTTGGTTCGTCTATCAACGTGTACTTCAAGTTTGCATGAAAATTTGCTAAAGACTAATTTTGTCCAAACGCAAAAGTTTCTCCTCCTGCTTAAATGAGTCAAAATAATGCACTGAAAATCTGTGATGTCGAAGCTAGTCACATATGAACTGTATACAAATGTCTTCTGGAACCTAGTTTCCAAGCCTATGAAATTTGCTGTAGGAGGAAAGATCGATAGTTTGTCAATGAAAAATCACTGATGCAGGAAAATTGCCTTTGATAATCTGGATTGTGATGTTGTGCAGGTGGTTTCAGTGACCCTGGGCCTTCTGGATGTGGGCATCAGTGTCATCTCGCACACGGAACTCTGGCGATCTTTGACCGGACAGGAAACCTCCTTCGTGTTCTTCCTAAACATTGTCATTCCTCTCTTGTTCCTTCTCGTCTGCCTGGTTGCCTCTGACAATATTCAGGTGAGAGAGCTTCTAGAAGGCCCCAAATAATGCGTCGTGGTGTGTTGGAATATGGTAGTCAGTTCACGTGTGACCTAGGAACCGGAAGCAATAGTAGAATATTATATTGATGACGTCATCTGGTATTGTATTGTTGACATTATGTATTGTGCTCTTACTACTTCTGGGTTTAAAGTCACACGTGAACTGGCCCGCACCTTATTCTCTATTCAGTGCTGGCTCAGCTACAGTCCAGTGTTGGCCCAGCTACTGTCCAGTGTTGGCCCAGCTACAGCCCAGTGTTGGTCCTTTCTCTTTTTTTTTATCTCACAGACAGCTTATAAACAAACTCCAAAATGCTTAAAGTTCCCGCGTAGAACAAAATAATAGAGCACTCAAGCAGCTACATCAGAGGCGCTGTTATTAACTGTTTTATGTTTGTTTTGCAGATAAGGTTTGTGAAAATGTTCACCATCGTCTCTAGTGCATTGCAAATTACCTCTTTGGTGCTAACCTATCAGACGATTACTGCTTTGGATTTTGACATCGGGAGTTTAGCATTCGAAATATACCTAGCAGGTAAGGTATTTGACTGAAAGCAAGTGAAAGACATTCTCCAGTGTCAGTAATCATAGACTTGGCAACTGAACTCCAGAGGACGTCGTGTGAATCAAAGACTCCCAGTGGTCAAGGCAGTCACTCTGCCAAAGTGACCAGATGAACCATCGCGAAGTTTGTCCTCTCAGTGAGTTCGTGATTCACATGACGTCCTCTCGAGCTGTAGTTTCGAAGTCAATGAAATCTGCTGTAAGTGCGCTTGTTTTGTTGTAGGTTTGTCAGTGGTTGTGGTGGGTGCTCTGCACTGCGGAGAGTGGGCTGATATTCCATTCGGAATTGTCTATGTCATCTTGATTCCTTCCATGCAGATCTTCAGAACAATTTACACTGTCTGCAATTTCTGCCACATGGCATGGGGCACTAGGGAGGTGCGTATCATTTATATTCCCAAAAAAAAAGGGATACTTGCGATTATATTGGCCATTAGAGATTATTACAGGAGATTTCATAGACTCGGAAACTCACCTCCTAAGGACACCATGTGAATCCTGGACTGCCATTGGCTGAGAGACTGCCTACACCAATGGGAGTTCTATATCACATGCATGACGTCATCAAGAGTTTAGTTTCCAAGTCTGAAATCTGCTGCAAGAACTTAATGAGTCTGATGACAGAATGGTTAGATGTGATGTTAAATGTGGATGATACTCATATTTATGTGTGTCTTGAATGTAGACTCTCCCGGCATCAGCCAATGCAGTGAAACGGGTCAACGGACTGAGTGGATGTCACCGCAATGGCTTTACGACAGCTGACTGGACTGAAGAACTGCCCCAAACACACCTGGCCATCTTGCCTGAGAAAGAACAATTCTATTTGGATCGGTCAGTGCCAAAAAAATTCTCTTTATGGTGCAAAATGGCAAACATAATTAAAGTGCCCATTTATAATAATAAACGACCCATTTTAGGTAATTTTGAGTCCGACACGAAATAAAGATTAATATGAAGGCACAAACTAATTTTCATTACAAGTCATTGCAACAGTTAGCATAGGTTGAAAACGGTGCTTCAGAGGACATCATGTGAGTCAAGGTCAAGGACTTCCATTCGTTAAAGCCAACCCTCAGCCAATGGGAATTCTGGATTCACATGACGTCCTCTGGAGTTAATTTTCTAAGTCGATGAAAACTGCTGTCTTAGGATGTGGAACTAATTGCTAAATCTTGGCCTTTGATTTTTATAAGAGCAGTTCACATTTCAGACTGACAAGTCTGTATCTGACTCCCAAAACGAAGAATGGAAATAAAATAAAAGAAGAGCTTGTGGAACTGAGGAACCTGGTTGTGTTGCTGGTCGTTGCCTTCAACGGCGCTTTTATATATTCTTTCTACAATGTCAAGGTGAGATAATTGGCATTGACAACTTTAAAATGTGCAATGCTCACCGGCAAATATCCTGGCACCCTGTCAACCAGATTGATGTTCTACAATATTTAGGAGCTGAGTTAATAGAAGTATTAATACTCAAAAGACAACGGCTATAGTTATTATATATACAATATATTATAGTTCTTGATATTTATATTTTCCATAAATTATAAATACTGTAGGTACACTGTATTATGATATTAATACATGGCCACATGTGCCACTTGCGTTATCCATGAGAAGGATAAACGCATGGAAAACGCATGGTTTTTAGCTAAATTAAAATGAGGCAAAAACCATGCGTTTTCCATGAGTTTATCCAAACGCATGGAAAACGCATGTTGTTATGATCTATAACGGATGGCTGTACTGCACACACAAAAAACCTGGTGACACCTTCAGGCGACCGCCTATATTTATTGACGATTTAATTTCAAGCACCTCACAAAATACGAAAATACTTTCCTCATGATAAGTATTTTGTAGAATTAAGCATGGTTTATGGAAAAGAATGCATGTGTTACAGTATTTTCCAAAATTAATTCCAGATACAATTAGGAGCCTTTGAAGTTTCGTGTTCATTTTTGGTCACCATGGTGTTTTACATCTTGATGGCCACTCAGATCGTTTGCATTTTGTTGCATCGCCTTCGGACTATCTTCTACTGCATTCGCCACCGCAAGAAACGCTCGGTTATCAACAAGAATGCCGGACCTTCTGCGTTTTTGATCTGATTTTATAATATTTGTCTGGTTACTGTACTGTAACTTCCTTTAACTTCATCGAAACGTATTGTTGAATATATCCTGTTGTGTTGTTATCCCATCCAATGAATTTATAAGCATTAATCGATGTATATTTGAATTAACAAATAATTGACAGTATCAAATTAAAATCTTTCAGAAAATCAAAAGATATTCCAAATTCCAACTTTTTAATCGCTTCTGCAAAAATATCATACAACTATTGCACAGTGTCTCGTGCAATATGTGTTTTTATGGATCAGAGGCAATCGCACGAGGCAAAGCCAAGTGCAATATCAGTTGTCTAGGTTCCATAACAAATAAATATTGCACGAGACACTGTGCAATGGTTGTTATATAATGTGTACATACAGTGAAAGGCCTTTGCAACCTTCATCTAGTCTGAACCTAAAGCAGTAATCGGATTTTTTTTTGTTTTGTTTTTTTCATGATTTTACAAAAACATGTTTATACAATTTTTTTTTTTTTAAATATTACAACTGTGACACTAAGTAGACTGATATTAACTTTACAGAAAGACTCTATTTTACTCAATGATTTTATCGTCACATTATTATTATTATTAAATCTTTTAATCATTACTTTCACATTTACATAGTTATAATAGCAACCCACAACAAAATTAGATTTTATTTTTTGAACATCAGAAAAGGTATCATTTACTTATTATTAGATACGCCATACCAGTTGCCTGTTACGCAAAATGTGGCAAATGTTATTGTTAAAGAATGTAATTGTCCTTAGTACGAAGATATAATGATTTGTTTATACTAAGAAAATAACAATTCCGCCATCTAAAATCTACCGTGCAATATAGCCGTGCAATATATATATGAAAATATTGCACGGCTCTCAGCCGCTCAGTTTGACATGGATAAGCAGAATTAACATCCTAGTAAAAACCTGCTAATAAATTGTCACTTAAAACACTGATATGATATCTCATGGCATGTTAAACTGACTAAAGTAAAACTTTCAGAGATTGATGTTTATGTTTTCAGCTTTCATTTGAAGGGTAAAAACCATTGATAGTCATACTTCAATATGATAGGGAGCTTAATGAGAAAAATAGTCAAAACAATGTAGTGGCAGAAAATTGATAATTACCCAAAGAATGCATAGCTATATCGTGAATTGGATTTCATCATGCAACCATTTAGCAAGTTATGTAGAAATAGTGAACTTGTAGCTAAGATTTCACAGAGGGGACCATTTTGTAAAAAAAAAAATGCACTCATGGCAAAATGTAATTCATGTTTAAGATCACAAATTTGCAACTAGAAAATGATCGCTACAGAAGTCAATTCAGCACCTGTAGCGAAATGTAAATTGGTAAATACTGCTTGGGGGTTCACCATGTTTACTGCATTTGATTCACGCAATCAGAATGCCTGGAAAAATAAGTTAATTCACACTGTTAAATGCTTTTGTGAGTAAAAATCTGTTTTCCAATGATTTGTACCTTTCAAAAGGAAGTGAAATGCTGTAGTCAGCCTGAGATATTGATGTTTAAAATGCTATGTTATTGGCATGCTTCCAGAACGGTAAACAATACAATGTTATGACGATGTGTCTATAATAATTCCCTAGAAGAAATTTTTATTTCATCTTTATGAAAGGGATTCATATACATTGATTGAATATATTGCATATATTGTATGTTGTGAAATCTTTAGCACCTTTTGGTGGTTATTTATCAAATAATAGGCCTAATATATTTTGTATTGTATTATGTATAGATAAATAAAATGAAATATACTGATCACATTTTCATGCCTTATAGATTCAGATTCAGATTCTTTTTATTTTGCCCGAAAAATATTGACAATTAATTTTCATATTTTCATTTATCAACATTTGTTTTGCAAGGAGACCTCACAAAGATAAACATATTTTATCGCTAGCATTAGTCCACCTGTAGAGATCCATTAATATAACATAGTGAACATTAAATCAAACTTTAAATCAAACATTATACTTATATTATACTTATATACAATGCGCACTGAGCGGTATTCACATAAAAGGGTGTTGGCAGTTTTCAAAGACAATTGAATCCAGGACTCCCATTGGTTAAGGCAGTCCCTCAACAAACGGGAGCTCTGGATTTAAGTCTATGAATTAAATCTGCAACAGGGCTGCCATTTTGTTCAGTAAGACCTTTGGCTTCGCGAAATATGACAACTTCGTGGAATAATTCCTGTATTCTCAAAATAAACATGTGTGATAACTTATAATATCTATTTTGCATGAATAACAAATATCTAACAAAGTTTGAGCTGAGAGTCCTGTCAATCTTACAGCCAAATTCATAGAGTTGGAAATCAATCTCTTTGACTGTGATGCTTAACTCCAGGGAACGTCACGTGAATCCGGGACTCTCGTTAGTTGAAGCAATCCCTCAGCCAATGAGAGTCCTACATTCACATGACGTCATCTGGAGTTTAGCTTTTAGCTTTAGCTTTAGCTAAGTCTCTAGTGACTCCATGGTCTATAAGATTGGTTTTCAACTCTATGAATTTAGCTGTGATGGCTGAAACAGACATTTCAATGCTCGTTACACACATGGGAGGAGAGTGTCATCTTTCAAAGATAACAGTTCGACAAATGAATCCAATAAAAAAAAAATTCTTGAGACGATGTGATCACTCTTAGTTTGAATATGGATGATTAACACTGAAGTCACCAAACAGTCCCACTAAAAAGTATTCCGACGCCTTTGACTTTTCACAAATTTATATAAAACCTTCCATAATTTGCATTTGACGAATACATTGAAGTCATAGCCACAGGCTGCGGTTATTGACTTGTACATGAGAATGATGCCATAGAATCCAATTACAGCTTGAGCTTAATCACTTTCACTGCTGTTTGACTGTGCATGAAAATCTGCGTTTTTGTGTGACTACTTATAAAGTAGAATTATCGCCCATTCATCATAATTATTACCTGCGAAATGGAGGCATCTGTTCTCGGTTGTCAGGGACTCTATGATAACAATTTGACCATTCCACACCAAACAGCTGGACACTCCACGAAGATTGTATTCATCGAGGATCTTCTCAAAGGTCAATGACCATTTTAAACCAGATGCACCCTGTATGTAATGTGACAAAATAAAAGGCCATAAATGTGAATATTACAGCAGCTTTATAGATTTGGAAACTAAATTCCAGAGGATGTCTTGTGAATCCATTATCCAGGCCCCAGCCTCCATGACGTCTACTGGAGTTTAATTTAGTCATACAAATCTGCTGTAATGTTTTCGGAATATAGCCCTTCGACAAATACAGGGAGAACCGATTTATGCACGTATTTATAAGTTTAATCAAACAGGTTTTATTTTATTTTTCACTCCTTTCTTTTTCATCTCTTATAGTTTGTCAATTCCCTAGACTCTGAGAGTGAACAGCCTTCAACCCAGAGTTACACACTATCTGTTTTTCTGTTTCAGACCCACGACTGAGTTTGGCAGTCACCTACTATACTGTAACCACTCAGCTAGCCATGAAGCTGTGATTATACATGCTGGTGCTGAAAGTCAATGGCCACTTTTCATCTTGTATTTTTTTCTGTCAATATTTCTATTGTGTGTGTTTGATATGGTAAGTGCACAGTAAAGATTCTTGAACACATAAATGCTATCTTAAAGACTTAAATGCAGCCATAATTGAGGGCACAACTGCAACAGCAGACTATTATGTATGTATTATTACGTTCCAATAATCATTCATAATAATTAGGGATATTACCCTGACGTCATTATAAGAGGTGAACAACTAGGCTGTAATTACTTCAGAAAGTACTAAAGCCGAACATTTCGAAGCAACTGAGGGGACATTTATTTCTCATGAAAGATGAAGGAAGTCTGGTTTATGCTTGGTCCTTTAATAATTTCATTTATGACGCACAAAGGTAAATATTACGCATTTTACAGTGATTTATGATTATGCGTTACTTACAGTTGGTTTCAAGCATTTTATCTAGTCAAACCAAACATTATTCAGACACTCTTGACTTTTCGCAATTCAAAACTTTAAATAACTTGTGATCTACCAAGAAGAATATTTTGAATTTGGTGCCACTTTAAATTAAATCAATTCTCTCACCGTTTGGTTTTGCATCAAATTCTGAAGATGTCTGAAAAATAATTATTATTGGTATGACTGTAGGTAGCTATGAGAAGTTCTTAATTATTTGAGATAGAGAATGAAGTGCCGTACTGAAGCGAAAATGATGTATAGATTGTAAAAAGGAGCCTATATTTTCAGCACTGCAGTATTTCAATATTGTCATATAACCAAAATAAATTTGACGCTATGTGGCATGGTAATAGCGCTACTTATTGGGGAAACTTATTCTGAAATCAAAATAAACGTGTGGCCGATTTGGCTGTGTTTGATTGTCAGTGTATAATTGTTTATCGGCATAACGACACATAATAACGCATAAAAACTCAATTAAAAATGAAGAATATTTCAAACACCAGTGCAGAACCATTGAGTAATCAATTTTATTGAATGATGGAACTGTCCTTTGTGGAAATATAAGCAAAATAAACCTTTTAAGTGACCTAATCCGACCATCCTTAATCTCTGTTGAGGTAATGGCCAAGCTGTCTGACTTACAACTGTATTTGAGAGCGGGCTCAAATCAAGCAGTGAATTAGTGGGTGGGGAGGGGGTTACTTTAAATTAAAATAAATAAAACCTGTTGCAATACCTTCTGGTCCACATTCAACTTTTAAGACCCACCCTGGAATCAACAATTATTTGTGCAAATAACCAACCTATAGATTGGCCAGAGCTTTTAATAAAAACATGACATCACCACTTCCATAAATATCAGCCGTGAAATTTAGTCTGTTTGATTAAATGCTCTATAATATACTTTGCACACTTATACAGCATTCATCGTTGGACTAAAGGTGAGTGAGCAAGTGGTGGAACTCGACAGGTCAATCTTCAAGCCAGCCAGCTGCGATTCGGTACAAGCGACCATCAGGGCTTCTGTTCCAGGAGAATGTCTGCTGCGCCTGACCTCCAACCCATACATGGCGGCTTTCACCTTCATGGGAGACAATTGCACCCTGTATGGCTTGAATAACTATTACTACGAAGACCTGAAAACGAGCTCAGAAAAAAAGAATTTAATCACTTACTGGGTAAGTGCTCAACTGGTATAACTAAGTTTATACTCAACTTAGACTGTTTTCCTATTTACTGAGCGGGAAATAACCAACGAAAATGTTAATTAACTCCCTCCTGAGTGCAAACTAAACTTGTTTTGCATAATAAAGACAGTAAAACAAAACAAGCAATCAAACATAAGTTAGTTATATCCTTATTGTCGGAAGTTAACAATTTTGTTCATGTGTACTGTCTTTATTTATTTGTAACAGGGCCATTTTGTAAAAGAGCTGTTGCTCAAAATGTTTATCACCCTGTATAAATATTTTTTATAAATAAGTATGTGTTATTCTTTGAAAGAGGTTTTATTAATTAATCAAGTGGCCATTGATTAATTAGTATCCTGAAGTGTCAGAGCACCCAAAAACTGAAGTTCATCCAATACAAGTGTAGTAATGTCATAGTCTGTTGAACATAACCCAATGTGAATATGAACATGATCATAGAGATACAGGATGGTCACACTTGAGTGAGCTTGTGCATCTGTGCCTTGTGTCAGTCAGGGATCAATCTATTTGAAAAAATGCATACCAGTTTTACCTGTAGCGTTTCATTTGCTGTTGAGTGCATTTCGATGAGCTGTAATATCATTATGTGAATTAATTTGCCTGCAGTTCCATAAAATATGGTTGACAACAATTGACTATAACTGGCTAAAGCCAGATGCTTCTGTCTACTCCTAGCTTATATTTGGCTTACACCGACCACCATCAACTTGTGCCCTCTTTTAAAGACCAACACGTATATACTATATATGCAGCAGTCTGCCTCACAGTGCACCTGACCCATTATACTTCACTGTGATTATTTGGTGTCCAAACACAAGAAATAACAAATATGTTTAACTCACTCAATTTATGCATAAAATGGTGCTGCATGTACTTCTGATCTGACTTTGAGTTGCCAGCTATAGCCAGACAGTTAGTGGCAGAGAGCATAGATAAAAACTAATTCTACTCTTTTTTCCAATGCAGAAAAGACTCAACCACACACAGCTATCAAGTAAGCCTAAATAACAATTTTTGAAGCTGCTTTCACACAATTTACCCGTTTTCCTTAAAATGTAGTTTATTAAAGTTTCAGTTTTTGCGTTGATTATTGTGAAGATAAAATGTCAATGATGCACTTTAGAGACGTAGTGCCGAATTTGCTGATTTTTATTTCATAAAATGCATATTAATGATATACCAACAGATACCTGTCTAAGCGGGTGGGAGACCTACGTGGAGAACACCACTCTCCGGGTCAGATGTTTCAAACTGCTCGGCAGCCCTAGAACTTTCCATGATGGAGCGTGTGAGTGTGTCAAACTGCAGGCAAGAGCAGCCATACTTGCAGACAGTAATGTGACCGATTTTGCCCAGGACCAGTATGGGTATGAGCTTTATTTTTTTTTAATGAAATAACTACACACGTGGGCATAACAATTATCCAAGCCAATGTATATTATTAGCTAGACAAGGAGGTAGAGGGACATTGAAGTTCATGATGTTTTAACTTATAAGGTCATTAAAGACTTGTTGTGGCTATATACATCAGTGGCCTATTTTTTGCTCTATGGCACTTTTTCTTGAATCATTTTCTTTTAGGGATCATATTGCCTGTCCTGAAAACACATTTGCACAACAATCATGCCAATATAAAAATCAAGTTACAGATTGATGGTCTGAGGCATGGGCCTTGATTTCCAGATGTTTTCCTAGCAGGAGTTGAGTGAAGAGGTTCTGCATGAGGTTGTCCCTTGTGACCTAAAAACAGTCAAAGTCGTAAATTGTTTAACTCATTCAAGATCTTCCTGTAAGGTATACTACCTGGACCTAAAGTTATTATGTCTACAAGTGTGGTTGACTGACAAACAGAGACAAAACGAGGGATAAACTGTCCTATGATGCAAAATCAAAAATTCACCATAGTTACCAAGTATAGCAAGGGTCCGAGAAATTATGGCCACGATTGTAAGTATGGTTAGCTAGTGTACAAAATAATGCTTGGTAGAGAAAGGTTACATCACAAGTCCGTACCTATGAATGAGGGAGTTTTGAAGCAACAGAAAGCATGTCATACTAAAAACATCTCATGATCTGCTGCAGTAGTAAAGCATGTTGGGCCAGGAGCCAAACGACATTTTAGATCAGGCTAACAAGAGTATTATCCAGGTCGTGTTGAGAACGCTGGTTAGATACTGATCTGCATTAAGGTATTCCTTCAGGGCTCAGATTTGCCTTAGGTGACTCAGGATCCAGAAGAACGATATATTAATCTGGTTTCATTTTACCATTTGGAGGGAAGAATCCCTGGGGCAGCTACAGCTACTTCCCCATGTGAGGGAGAACCAATGAGCTTGGACATATATTGAAGAAGTAGTAATATTGGCACTTTTTAAAATTTTATCACAAGTGCGTGGGTGGGTGGAATAGGGCTTTACGTCCTGTATTTCTGAACCTGTTGAGAATCCACTCGGGAACAATGTGCGAAGGCTGGGTAGGCCTGACCACAATTAATTTAAATAATTTATTCACACATCATGTGACTCTGATAGGTTTTCATCCTCTTAGCCTCCACTAGAGTCCAGGTCACCTTTTTTTGCAGTGTAGAAGTTACTTTTTGAGTTTTGTTTCTTAGATTACAGCAATTCCTTGAATTGTATCCTCTGTTAATGTATACTGATTGTCAATTAGGATTTCCAGTGTATATTGGATTGGTATGAAGAGGGATCCAGACATGCCAGACTACGTTTTCCACTGGATGGATGGACAGAATCTGACTTGGGACAATTGGGATTCAGGCAAGTATACCACGTTGGGTTCATTGTATTATACTGGACCGAGGTCCAATGGTAGTTCAGTCTCGACTCATCATTGGCACTGTCAACCCAAAATTGGCTGATTTGTCGAATTATCACAGCCATTACAGTTGATTTATGGACTTGAAACTAAACTTGGAGAATAAACTACAAAGGATGTCATGTGAATCCAGGCCTCCCACTGGCTAAAGTAGTCTTTTAACCAATGGGAGTTCTGGATTCATATGACGTCCTCTGGAGTTCGGTTTCTAAGTCGATAAAATCTGCTGTAATGGCCTTGAAATACAAAAAATGGTGTTATATATACTTACTGGATTCATTTTCAGACCAACCAAATAACAATCCTGATCCCCAGGACTGTGTGGCAACATTCGGTACCAACGGAACATGGCATGACAAACAGTGCACCGAACTATATGGCATACTTTGTGAAATGGTTTTGGCAAATTGATTAGGACACTTATACCTATTCACGAACCCTGTTAATAGCTTTCCATCGTGCATATTATTAAAATAACATGTATTTAAAAAGGCACCCAAGCAAGATATACACTATATTTCACTTAATTCAATGTATATAATGTTGCTTGTTCTTCATTTTTTACTTGCATGCGTATATTTTAAACGGTTGTTTATTGCATTGCATCTTAAATGAGCAGCAAAAGAAACTTGTCACTTTTATTTTTAATTTGGACGATTAAATTGAAACTTCTGTCAAGGTTTATTTATTATGTAACTAGTAAACGTCTTTGTCATAATTTGATCATCAACAAGGTACAAATTACCCAGATAAACCAAATCCCTAAGATTAAGTGATTGATATCTGAAAACCTTCTCTAAATTAATTCACTGGGAAAAGTGTGATGCCCTGCATCGAATCTTCATAGTCGTCAGTGGCAAAAGGGATGCTGCAGTCTGGTGTAAAGGGAGGATCTCACATAGCCGTAAAGTGACGGAAAATCCGAAGTTGATACTTATTAGACCATAAGTTGACGTATTGGCTAAGGATTCGTGCCGGAAAAGGGGCGTGGCTAGGCACGGATGTTGACTACGTATGCTTTGGTTTATGCCACGTACGATTCACGGTTATCCAGCGGATCGTACATTGTACGAGAAAAAGAGCGTGGATGGCAGAACGACGTATATGACTATGACGAAAGTCGACGTATAAAGGAAGTATCAACCACGGAAAGGACTGAAGAAGAAGGAAGATGACGGAAGAGTGGACCATTGTAACGATTCAATGGTGAATACCACGTAACAACCAATTATACGTGGTGGCTGACATTATCATAGTATATTAAGGGCCTGTAGGTGTTTGTTCCTCCTCATTCTACCTTTGCCAGCCAGACGGTGAACATGTCAGGATGTCCACAAGAAAAATTAGAGCTTATACAACAAGCTTAGGCCAGCATGAAATTGAATCTTCAACTTGCAATTGTATTGGAAGCTGTGAAAAACAAAAACCAGCCAGAGAGAAGGAGAAGAAAGTGATTATTAGCCATCAGGAGGAGGAGAATTGCCAAGAAGAGGTTTTGGGTGTGGCCCTGACTATTCAGAAGACCTCAGATGGGCCAGTACGAACGCTTCCTGAATGAAATGAGTGATGAGGATCCAGTGCATTACAAGAACTTCCTCAGAATGGACCCTGCAATGTTTCAGGAGCTCCTTGCTAAAGTTGGTCCTAGGATAGAGAAGACTGACACTTTCTGGAGGAAGGCTTTGGACCAAGGACTGAAGCTAGCCATCACTCTTCGTTATTTGGCCACTGGTAATAGCTACAAGTCCCTCGTGTATGGCTCCAGAGTGGCCAGCAACACCATAAGCAGCATCATCCCAGAAGTCTGTGAAGCCATCATTGCAGAATATGCTGAAGATGTCATCTCCTGTCCTACAACTCCAGACGAGTGGAAATTGCTGATCTGTTTGCTTCAAGATGGAACTTCCCTAATTGCATCAGAGCCATAGATGGAAAGCATGTGACTATCAAGTGTCCTCCCAAAGGTGGCTCAGTGTACTACAACTACAAGGAATTCCACTCCATTGTACTCATGATTCTTCTGGATGCGCTGACTACAAGTTCATCTATGTTGATTGTGGAGCAAATGGACATACATCTAGCTCTGAAAGAGGGATTTTTTGCTGCGACATCCCTGAGGGAAGCTTTAGAAGATGGCACTCTCAGATTACCTGCACTTGCACCTCTTCCTGGTGGTGACACACCTGTACCCTACTTCATTGTTGAAACCTTTGCCCCTGAGGAACATGACAAGACAGCAGAGAATCTACAACTAAAGGCTTTCACGAGCAAGAAGAGTTGTGGAGAATGTCTACAGCCAGGCTCTGTGGATAGACAAAATTATGTTAATCACACAGCCTGGCTCTGCAGATAGACAAAATTATGTGAATCACACAGCCGGGCTCTGCAGAGAGACAAAATTCTGTTAATCACACAGCTGGGCTCTGCAGATAGACAAAATTATGTTGATCACACAGCCGGGCTCTGCAGATAGACAACAATCCTATGAGCACAGCCGGGCTCTGTGAATAGACACTCCCTTAGAAATATGCCAAGAGCCTCTTTGCTGGACATTATTGCTTGAAAACGTTCAGTTGGGGTTAGATTATTGAAGTCAGAAATATATTTACTAAGTTCTTTATTTAGCTCTATTCTTGGCACATTATTGGCAATATATTTTAAGAGGCAGTGAAATTCATCTTCTACTTTGTTGTTATTACAATTCTCACGGATTCTTTCTTCGAGTCGTACCTTAGGGGTTTCATGTCTACCTTTTTCTATCTTGAGGTTATGCGAACTAATTCTAAACCTAGCTATGTTACTGTAAGTATTTTTTGGGAGGTTGAGGTTTAAGTAGGTTATAAAACTATAGTTGGTTTTAAAGATCTTATAAGTCCTTACTTCGGAGTCATGTATGTCATTTATGATTCTGTTTTGCTCTTTTTTGTACAATTTTAACCTCATCTCATTTACCAATTTTTCTGGATCTTTCGTTTATATTATAATAACGTTAAAATCATAGTTCTGTCTGTGCAACAAACCCTCAGCAAACGAACAGGAACTGCCAGAGATTCACTGGGGGTGGTGCTGCAGTGCAGCCTATGTTTATATTTTTAATGAACATTAATATACAATCCTTATCGCTTAACAGAATCCATGGTTTTTGTATGTTTTGCCAGGATGCACTTTCTCTTATACAAATTTGGCCCACTGGCCTTTTAGGCAACAAACCAATTATGCATAATGTACAAACCTAAGTAAATGTAGACATATAATTAACATTTGTAGTGACATGACAGCAAAATGACAAGCATGTAATTTTCTATCATTTTTATTAAGGGAGGTTTGTTATAAAACGAACAAGTGTAAATAAAAGGCCATTGCTGCCACTAACAAATTATCGGAAAAATGTTAATGATATGCCTTGATGACAACTTAAGTAGGCAAAAGGCCATAAAATATATGCCTTATCAAGGGTCTTTGACATCAATAAATACCATTGCCAAATAAAAGGCACGAAGTCATCCATTGCGAAAGAAAGTTACAGTCCTGAATCAGGATGACACATTATTACAGGCATTTGCTGTTTTTTTGTGCTCTTTTCATTAATGTCAAGTATTTTTTCTATCCGTTTGTAACTAGAATTTGCAAAAAGGCGAATTTTGTGGACAATATCTGACTGTTCGGCTCCCCTGAGATTCATAAAAACATATACTCAACAGCATACTCAACAGCATATTATGAAAAAAGCATACTACCATGCAAAAGTTTGGACATGTATTCGATTTTGCAATTAAATATGTCAGCTATATTTCTGCACAGGACATAAATGGTGCATGCAATCAGTACAAAATATTTTAGATGCAATAATTTACAGTGAGTAGTAAAGTTTAAAGCTGCTTTGCAGTTATGTCATGGTACATAACCTATGCACATACAAACCCAACTAAATGCCATTTTGCAGTGGTGGTATGATAAAGTGAATGTTTTCATCGTTTTCTTAGACCTTCACCAGATTTTTCTAAAATTATGCCTGGCTAACATTCTCTCAAAAAATCATGAAATATCAATCGGCCAACTGAAACTTAGGGAGACTTGTGGAGCGATGAATTGGTGAAAATACTGTAATTCAAAATTGTATTGCTAGTCTTGCATGGCAGTGTATTTCTTTTAAAGAGTTTAATGCATCACAATATTATTACCTTGAAGTGCCAGAGGACTCACTTAGTTGTGACAACTGATAAAACCTTGTTTATCACACTAGGCGGCGCTAAACAGACCATGACACTGCCCTCATCTTACACAAGAAACCAAGGTATAAGGTGAAAGACTGTCAAATAATATACCATGAAATGAATACTGCATCTTCGATATCTTTGGCCTCAATAAGGAGGAGATGGGCAGATCATTATGTAACCATTGTTAGGTGAAATTGGTACTGGCAACAGTGATTGCACTGGTGTGAGCTCTTAAGCCTTGTGATTAACCACGAACGGGCAACCACAGTGATGGGACTGGTGTGAGCTCCTAAAGCCTAAGTCTCACATAGCCGGTTTTGCCGTAGTGAAGCCGTAGTATTACGTAACGGTTATGCAACAGCTTTTTTCGCCGGGTTGGCCACGGGTTCTGGCGGCAAAAAGGGTTCTAGGGATGACTCGACGGGTTACGGCCAATTAGTGGACGAATTCCAGGAGAGACTCGACGGCTTCCAGGGGTTACTCGACGGCTTCTACGAGTTTAACTCGACGTGTACGTCGCCTGGTCTAATTTTAAAATTAACGTCATTAAAAATTTCACAAAAGTTTTTGAGTTTTTGCCTTAAAATATGATCGTATGAAAGTGTAGTTTAAGGAAATATAAATGAAATATTTGGTCAATTTTTTTAACTGGAGTTTGTTCAGGAGCACTGTGTCCACAGTTCGGAAGTGTTTCAGTAGTTGTGGTTTGGTGGCAATACGTCCCTGCAGAGGACCAGTGCTTACTGCTGTTCACAGGCAGAATAGGCTGCAATGGTGCCAACAGCCCACAGCAGCTGTGGAATAGCGTCCTCTTCAGTGATGAGTCAAGATTCTGCCTTTTCACTGCTGATATTCACCAACACATTTGGCGTTGGCGTGGAGAGAGGTATGCCCCATGCTGCATTCAGCAACAACCCATTAACTTCTCACAACACAGTGTAATGTGCTGATATGAATCAGAAAATACAAAATTGTTTGTAGCTTTTATTCTCATAAAGTCCTTTCTTTCACAAAACTTATATTATTGTAGAGATATCATTTAGCCCTGACAGTATTTCTCAAACAGTAGTGTTTTACTCAGCCCTGGCAGGTACCGTAGACCTCATACCATTTCTTCTGACATTCAACTCGGCACATGGAGTCGACGTGGCACTTAGCTCCAGCTGGACGCGGGGGTTTGCAGTAGCCATTCAGGTAGAAGCGACTGTCCTTATCACACTGGAGGTCCTTGCAGCATTGGTCATCCCTTACACAGCGCTGTTCGAAAGTACCACAGCCGGTACAGGTGCCTCCCTGTCAAAAGTAAACCATCCTCAATATTACAGCCAAAAATTTTGGAAACTAAATGCTAGAGGATGTCATGCGAATGCAAGACTCCCATTGGTAAAGGCAGTCCCAATGGGAAACATGGATTCACATCTTCTGAAGTATAGTATTAAATTGCCTGTATACTTCACCGATATTATTAAAACCTTAGCACAGATGTGTATGACCTCTCAGATTAACATGTAATTGAAAAATTTTGGAATTTAAACTGTGTGGAATGGATGAGCTTCGCTTGTGATATTCAACACAAAGCATAAAAGAAAGAGATAGTTGTTACTAGAAGTGAAGTGCTTTTTAGAACGGATTGTACACTTACATAAGGCTCACATCAGTAAACCTTATTATTAAATAGACTTATGGAAGGTACAGTCCTCTACGGTTGATTGATGAAGTGAGAGAGGGTTTGATTGATCGATTGATTGATATGTTTATGCAAGGTGATAACTCATAACTCATCAGATAAAATACTGTTTTACAATTGACCCTGATGATAACAATAAAATTAAATATATTATATTAAAATCATATTTAAAAGAACATAAATAAAAATCCAGTTACCTTGACGGGGTTCCATTTTCCTTCCCAGAGGCAGACCAGTTCCCCGCAGCACTTTGGCAATCCTCTGCAAGTTTCGTTTCTCTGCTTACAGTCGTAGATTTTGCCCTGAGATTCCTTTACCCCTGAAATATGAACATTAAGTTCAGTTAAACCTGTGTCAAGCAGTGTCTTAATGGAATGGATAAATATGGCCGTTTTCAGCCAATTTGGAGGTATTACATTTTCCATAAAGGAAATTTGTAAAGAACAGAATCTAGCAGCTTGGATGAGGTCTATAATTGTCACTTACCTATTAACAAGCAGCAAAGTGCAAAAGCTACACATAATCCCAAAACTTTATCCATATTTCAAAGAATATTGAAGTTCTCTGTAAATTTCTCTGCTGTGGAACAGTCTGTTCAGTGTGACAGTAAGGTCTAAAATGGTGCAAAATGTCCAAACTTCCCTTTCCATCAGAATGCCTCAATTATTTCTACAATTTGATCCGAGTTGGAAAATTGCCCGGAAAAATTTGGCATTGTGCAGAGCAGTTGTAACCCACGCTTGACACAGTTTGGCACAGTTTGATGGCCATTACAGTCTTGTAATAGCCTCGCATCCTGTGGGGCAGCTGATTCTATGGAATTCTGTTTTGAGTGCAAGGGTCAGGGTGGAATGAAAAGTGAACACTCTTCATCCAATGAAATAAAAAAATTACCTAGTAGACGTCAAGCAGATTGCTGGAAACATCGGAATAAATTAAAGAAGCTAGGGAATATTAACCAGTCGAATGAACCAGACCTAATAATTTTTCATGAATACTTTAAGCTTCATAATTCAATTCGTTGGACATTTTTGCTTTGATTGGTAATGTTAGGCAAAAACACAGCCTTAGAATATATCATTGAAAGTCTTTGCTTTACCTGGACCAAACATGTTTACAATGGCTGCTCCATCAAATACCGTCATGTCAGCAGTTGGAGGCAGGGCCGGGTTTATAAGGGGGCAAAGGGGGCAATTGCCCCGCCCCCCCCCCTGGCAGAAGGGGCCGGCCCCCTTTAGTAAGAAAAAATATTTGTATAAACCTATATCATAATACTGCTTAAGTATGAATAGTAAAAAAGGGCGTCTCCTGTCCTTTTATAACCCTCAAAAGTTGCAGTTTAATTAACTTTCATAGCTCTTATATCACCAAGGGACAAGTTCAAGCCCAAAAGGCAGGGGGGGGGGGGACTGCGAAGGGTGAATGGCCTGACCCTCACCCCTAAAATAGGCCCAAAAATGACTGAAAAGGCACCAGCAAGCATCTGAGAGGACCTGTATTTCCAAAATTGTCTGGAGGAGCACCCCCAGACCCTTCCAGCTACAAGAACAAACTTACTTCCTCACAATCAGGACATAAACTTGTATTTTAAGATGCAAAACTTAATGCACAGTAATATATTTTCCCTAATTTTCAGGAAAACGCACCCAATTGATGTAGATTTAGAGTTAATCAATTAATCAGAAAATTTACAAAAGCTAAGTACACAGGGAAGAAGTTTCAGTTATGCAGCTATTTTTAATTAGCATATTTAAATATGTTTGAGTTGCATCTGTAATCTTGACTCTTTTTCTCGCATTTGAACAAGAACTGCTGTTGTATAATGTACAACCCTCCTCCAGTATAGCAGATGTGGCATAGATGTTGTGTATATGTATATATATGTGTAATTAATTATTATTACGGTTAGGGGCACAAGCTAGGCAATGCAATAGATCTGATTTTTTCCTTTGACGTAACTTGTTCATGTTGGACAGTGATGGAGGATAAACACAGTTTTCATGCTTGAACAGTTCATCTATATTGCCCTCCCGTGTTGACAAGCAAGGTAGAGACCTGCAACAAGGCTGCAATCAGATTTCATGGCTCACATCTTAGTTTTTCTGGGTGTGCTTGGTAGTGCATGTGTTCCAAACAGGAGCAGTTTGTTTCTAGATACTGTATCAGTAATGACAACTGTGCAGTTCTCCAATCATTTCACCACATAAACTTGATATTGTGACACACCTAGTTCATATGCTGATTTGTCTAATGTGACAACAAAATTCTGAACATTTCTTGCAAATGTCATTTGAACATCAGGAGTTTCCTCATGATGCCTTGTGTTGGGTGGTTTTGGTTTCAGGAAAGACACTTCAAACTCTGCAACTGCCCTAGCTACTCCAGGTCCAGCAACTTGTCCTAAGTGAAATCTAGCGCCCCAAGCGAAGGGCAGGTCATTCGATGGAGTGATGTCATGTACCACTTGTGTAATTATGTCTGTGGGCATCTACCAGTGCTGTGTGCGATATGGCTGCTCTCTCTATTTATGGGTAAAAGTGGAAATAAAGAAATACTGGTGCGTTTGCCAGTGCTATGTGTCATCTGGCCTGTGTAAAATGAAAGATAAAGAGAGAGAAAGTTAAAGAGAGAGAAAGAGAAAAAGAGAGAGAAAGACATAGAGTAGAGAGAAAAAGAGAGAAGACAGCTACACAGATATAGAGAGCTACACGTAGAAAAAGAAAGATAAAAGAAAAACAAAGAAATCCTTATATACAAGGACTTGCTATGAAAGATGAATATAATAATTAGATACTACTGCCCAGTTATTATACAACACTAATTAGGTACAAATTATATTAATAAGCTATTCATATGAATATTTTCTTTTTTAAATGACACCCCAGTGAGTTTGTTTTTGTACTCCTAGACAGTACTCTTCATAATTTGTTAATGTTCTGTGTGGCCTTATAGTCTGAGATTACGAAATCAGATGGAAAGTAAATAAACATCTTATAATTATAGTCTGATAGTCTGGAATGGGGGAAAAGGAAAAAGGGGGGAGGTTTATTACTAATTAAAGGGCATCATAACTCCTTCAAGTCAACAGGGAAAAATTCCATTGTAATGGTTACAGCCACCATGAACCACGAGGGTTTGTTTACTCTGAAAATGGTGTGTATATCAATTGAAGCTATGAGAGGTCATTGTGAACGAGGTAAACAGTTTTTTACACTCCATTTGAGTCAACACCATTACATACACTGTGAATTGAGGACAAGCCCATCGAATTTTTTCTGTTAGTTTGACAGCTCTGATCACGTGAGCCACATGAATACATTATGATAATATCCCAACTTCAGAATTGCCTGCCAGTGGGGTAATTGGTCATATTATATATTTGAATGTTTGTTTGTTGTTTGTCTCAATGCTACTGGGTCTGAAGCTTAGTCAGCTTGAATGACCAGCTGTCAGAGGCAGACGTAATGATGAGAGGATAATTAAGGCTTTGAGTCCACACCATGTTACACATTTACCCCATGGGGGTCTTTTACTTGTCTCAGCATAGACACTAAGTACAAGGTACATCCAATTTATGTAATAAGTAAAGGGGCGTTCACACTATCATGGATAACACCTACGTATGACCACGTGCGTCAAAAATTGGCTATACGTGCTCACTCGTGGCTCTGTTTATCACGTTTAACTTCTTTCTACAAGCGTACGTGGGGCAATCGTAGATCGCTCGCCGGACGTCCGTAAAACGCTCAACAAACGTCCGTTTGCACTTACTTCATAAAAGAAGCTTGAAATTACTCGCCAAGAGAGTTGACCACCTATGTCAATTATGACTCTTCAAATTTTCACAAGGGAGTAGATTTAAGGGGGGTTCTCACATAGCCGGTTTTCCCGGAGAAGCCGTATTGCTCTCGTAGAATGATGTAATATTGCAAAATTGGGCATCCATACTGCCACCGTGGTTATCAGGAGGTTATCGTAGAAGACTGTGAACACACTTACTCGATTCCTCGCAGTCGTCCCCAAACCGAGAACAACCGCCAAAATCGACAGATGTTTTGCTCATGTTCAAAACTTTCGTAGAAAACTCACGGGTGATTGTTTATAGTTAGCATAATTTTTTTTTTGGAGTTTTCTTGTTTTTTCTACTGGCACATCTACAGGAACATGATGATTACTTCTTCGGAGACATCTGAGTCATAAGGAAGGACGAGTTTATCAGCTGGCCCATGTTGAGCGGAGTCGAACTGGCAGGAACGTTGTCACTGGCAGACAGCAAGGATCCCACATTACCACAGGGTATACTGATTGCTGCAGACCTGCCTATCATTACCAATTAAATGGTAGCGGTAGAGCGATGATAATTCACCCGACTGCTCATAGTTTAACAGATTTGCCATTTGTGATGGATTTCTAGCTTGTGTGATAATACAATTTCCTCACTTCTCTAGCTTCTATGGAGAGTTTAGAACTACTTGTATCTCCCACTCTTAATTGATACATTATGATGTACATGATAAGATGTGACTTTCATCTGCTACAGGAGGGGTGACAGGAGAGGGGGTGAAATTGTTCACTGAGCTATGTCATTTCCTAATTGCAACTAGTGCTGACCTCTGGGGGTGGGGGCCTAGCTCAGTGGTAGCACGCTTGGCTTCCAACCACTGGGTCCCAGGTTCAATTCCCGGTCAAGCCGTCCCATTGCCATGGTCCCTACCTGTCCAAATTAGCCCATCAGGTGCAGAAATACAGGACGTAAAGCCCTAATCCTCCACCACCACAGTGCTGACCTCTGTTGCTAACTTGTGTGATAATAGTCATACACACGGTTTATTTTATAGAATAGCATGCTTTAGCAGTTGAGTTGAGTTATGATATTTATATTTGGAGAAAATTTATCATAAACTGAGAAGTTGCTAATTGGCTTTTTTTTTAATGCATCTGAACATTCAAACTATATATCAACATTTTTAAGTGCAAAAAGGTTGTATTATAAATGTCTAAAATAATTAAATATATTTGACAAAAACGGCACCCCATATGCTGGAACCGTCTGTAACTATAGTCTTTGTTGTATTCCTTATTTTCTTTTATTATTTTCTGATTGCTTTTTTTTTTTTTTGCAAAGAGAAATAGGAAAATTACTTAAGATAAAATGACTATATATATATATATATATGTAAAGTCATTTTATCTTAAGTCATTTACCAATTTTTGTCATTGTGAAGGTGTTTATTATAGCATTGTAGCTTGTGCAGAACTGAGTGACTCACATTCCCACAAATTCCTGCTACCAGAACCCGAACCCGGATATACGCAATTTACAGGTCAAAATGTCATTATAATAACTAGCGGATTTGATGGATCAGCCTTTAGTAACAATATATGCATTACAGCTCAGTACACACACAGGTTAATGGGTCAACCCTGTTTGACACCAATACCCAAAAGTTAGATATTTTATTTCATCGACTCATATAAAATGTCGAGCATTTTTACAGTATATGTTCATATATATATATATAAGTAATTCCACTTCAAAGTCAGTGAAGAACAAATGCCATCGATGTAATAATTTACTGAAACGTTAATCCCCCTATATGTGCATTTTATTTTTTGGTTTAAGCATCAGTGGCGTAACTGGGATATTTTTAAGGGGGGCCAAGTCTTCTCAAAGGGAGGGGGGAGGTAAGTTGTACGATATATATTTATTTGTATAGTGTATACATTTTTAGTTCAATGAAGTTTATAATTAACGCAATAGACCAACTCAATTTAAAGCCAATAATCACTTTGATGATCTGATGATTATATTTTTTCGAATATATATTCTAATTCGCCAAACCGGGGCCTTGTGTCTGTGGCCCTCGTCCTATATTCATTTTACCACTCCGATAAATTCATTTAAACCTAGAGATTTGCCTCTCCTGAACTAAAATCTTTTGAACACCTCCAGAGGTGACTTTTAATGGAAGAATTTAGGACTAGGTGATAAGTTAAAGGGAAGAAAAGGACCACTCACAAAGCCAGAACTACCTACTCCAATCTTACCCAGATATAACTACTCGGTTCACGGAAATTTGGCCATGACCTTTGTGACATGTAATTCATGGCTGAGGTCACCCATGTCTACATCACACATCAGCAAAATACTGCACTCAGTAAAGCCAATTTCACAGGCTTGGAAACAAACTTTCAGGGGGACGTCCTGTGAATTCAGTCACCTTAGGGACGCCACTGTCAAACATACTTTTTTTAAGGCAGATATATGTCCTGACGTAATGAAATAACAGAAAATAAAAAACATTATATTTGTTGTAATTTTAACTTTTATTTAGCATCATTTTGGCTTTTCCGTTCTTGCGAAATGACATTTTTTCATTACACAATATTATGGTGTGCTATATCACTTCATCCTGTTGTTGGTATGTATAATTGGTTCATGAGATCAGCCCCTGCATTCGCCATAGATGTGATACCACTTGCCTACACACTCCTCTCTGCATTGGGAGTCAGTATGGCACCTTGTCCCAGCTGGTCTTGGGCTCCTGCAGTTGCCGTTAATGGATAGGCGATCTTCCTTGTCACACTGCAATCCCTCACAGCACTGGTTGTCCAGCACACAGTCCTTGCCCACTTGACCACAGTCACCGCATTTGCCACCCTACAAGCATACCATGAAGGGTAGACATAGATAGATATTACTCCATATACTTAAACTTTTCTTGAAATTAGCTATTTTATGAGAAATATGCTTTAGTTTGACCCAGACCATCATGTCATCAACAAATGAGTGATTTTAGGTTTTTGTTTTGACCATATATTCCATATGCATTCAAAAATTCAAAACTTACGTATGTGCAACATAAAATATTATGGCAAGGACACTAACGAAGTCTCAGAATACACTGCGTGCCTAGTTATTACACAAATGACATTTTTGGTCATATTTAAAAAATGATGTCATTACGGATGAAGATATTTGGTGTGAATGAATCATTTGGGAGGTTTAGCAAAAATATGACAGCAAACCAAATCTGGAACATGCAAGTTTGCTTAAAACACAAATAAATGAATAATTTAGTTATTACACAAATTGATTTAATTGACACATTTGCTGGTCTAGATTAACAAAATCACTCATTTGTTGATGACATGATGGTCTGGGTCAAACTAAAGCATATTTCTCATAAAATAGCTAATTTCAAGAAAAGTTTAAGTATATGGAGTAATATGAAAATACTTCAAATCAAAAAAATATAATATTAGTAAATACTAATATATACAGGTGCCAGAGGTGACAAAATAATTGTGAGCAAATAATCAATGAAAATGCCAATAATCAGTTGTAAAATTTAATGGCAGCTAGAAACATTTAAAATTGTAAATTTATACAATGTGTGGTGATCAAGCTTGCATATTACACATTTGGTTTACTCATTTGATATTTTTTAATAAATCAGCAGATAATATACACAAACTTCGTACAATCAGGGTGAGACATTCTATTTCTCTTAAAGAATGGAGAGGCCCACTTCCTGACATAACACACAATTTTGCAATTAGAAAAACAAATCTGAATTTTTTAGGCTTTCGAGATACTGAAGGATTTTTGGGACTGCACTGCCTCATTTCTAGGAATCCCTGCCCACCCTGTACTAGCTCTTTGCTGACACCTCTGCCAATGACTTATAGGGTAATACAACATGTCCTTGCTGTTAGAGCTGTCTCTCAAACAGTTTCCAGGTATATTAAGAAATTTTCAAATAACATCTTGCATGAAATGTAAGCTCTTTAACAGCAATATATTTACAATTTTAATGTTTCCAGCTGCCAGAAAATTTGAAAGTACAATATGAATGACATTTTTAGCTATTGATTAATTGCTCACTTACAATCTATAGCTATATTTTGTGACCACAGTCTCCTACAGTGAGTTTCATTAAAAACGACCGATCAAATTGATTCTAGACAAAGCTAGAAACTATTGCCATACAATGCTAGCTGCCTCTAAACAGAACTGTCTGGCTATAGCTGTCTACTCAAAGCCAATTCTGCCCATACATATTTATGATATATTAGATATATTTCTTACATTTACCAAGGTTTATATTTTTTCAGTGGTGGTAGTTTAAGCCGGCTATAAGGTAGAAGTAGACAGAAGCGGCAGGCTTTAGCCAGTTACAGCTACAGCCAGGAATAGGTCGCTACAGCCGACTAAAAAAATATTTACTTACATTCATTTTTATTTGACTTGAAGCGCTTTTCTATTACCCCATATACCTCAACTTTTCTTAAAATTAGGTATTTTATGAGAAATATGCTCATGTGACGTAGACCATCATGTCTACCTGCAAATCAGTGATTTTGTTAATCTTGACTAGTAAATTGTGTCAATTAAAACAATCTGTGTGATAACTTGGTACACTCAATTTTTCATTTATTTGTGTTTTAAGCAAAATATGGTGTTCCAGATTTGAATTGCTTTCATATTTTTGCTCAATCACCCGAATGCTTCATCCACACCAGATATCTTCATCCACAAAGACATAGTTTTTTAAATATGACCAAAAATGTCAGTTGTGTAATAACTTAGCGCGTAGTGTAGTACACGATTTTAAGTAACCATTGAAAAAATATATATTAAATTTTAAAATAAGAATGAAGAAAGAATAATTAAAAAGTAATTATATTATTAAATAAATTATCGAATAAAATAACTACATATTTGATGCTATGAAACAAGAAAAAAATTGATGTAACATATTTTTCAGGCTCTAAAACAAACACCATGTTTCTATTAATTTTAATACATAATAATAATTAAAATTTTGTTTACACACCCCTTAGTATTTTGCCATAGTTAAAAGAATGCTCATGGCAGCATCAAAATGCAGTAAATGAAGTGCAAGGGATAGGCAAAAAAATGTACATAGCCCATCTCTCATTGGAGTAGCATTGTGTGTGTGTATGGGAGCTGTGTGAACTTTTGACAAAATGCATTGGCAGAATACTGAGTTTTGTGTAAACATCTGAACACCACTGTATTTGAGCCTTGTCCGACTTATCCATGTATTGAGAATTAATGTATTATTACCTTGACGGGGTTATATTTGCCCTCGCTCGTACAAACAAGGTCGCCGCAGCAGCGAGGGAGGCCCCTGCATGTCTCACCCCTCTCCTTACAACGGATGCCCTCCACAGACATCACATCTAGAAGAACAAAATAATAGTAGTGGTAGTGGTAGTGGTAGTAGTAGTAGTAGCAGTAATAGTTAAGTAGTAGTTTTAGTAGTAGTAGCAGTAGTAGTAGTAATAGTTAAGTAGTAGTTTTAGTAGTAGGAGTAATAGTTAAGTAGTAGTAGTAGTAGTAGTAGTAGAAGTAGTAGT
The DNA here is from genome assembly GCA_932294295.1 of Alitta virens. Classification (NCBI taxonomy): domain Eukaryota; kingdom Metazoa; phylum Annelida; class Polychaeta; order Phyllodocida; family Nereididae; genus Alitta; species Alitta virens. Next base: position 24,421,405 of record OW028585.1, on the reverse strand, counting down.
AGTAGTAAAAAAAAACTTTGTCCGCCCAAAATTTGGTCAAATAAATCAGTTATGATCATGAAGCTGAATGGTGTATGTATAAAGTTATAAGGGCCATTTATAGGCGGCATGAAATGCAGGAATACTTCTTTGTCTGTTTTGGTAGAGCCAATGACATTTGCCAAAGTGGCCAAAGATACCCCCAGTTTACGGTATAGTAGTAGTGTTACATTGTTAAACTTCAATAAGTTTATAAATATATTTTCCAACACCACACTCTCTGGATGAATTTTAAGGCCGTCGAGCATTACTGTGTGGTCAGCCCAAGTGAGACAAAGAGCTTGCAGACCCCTTGATAAATCTGTTGATGACATATGATAATAATGACATTTTTTAGCTACTTCTATAATTACAGTAATTGATTGATTGATAGATAGATGATGTTTACTAATGTGTAAACGGGGTTAACGCTATCTTGGGCAAGGCAACATTCATTCCAGGTAATACCTTGATGGCCACCAGGGTCAATTTACGTTCGCAGCCTCCACCAGGGACTGCCAGCTGGGCTAATCCAGTTGTCCCAGGTATATAAGGATCTCCCCCATGCTACTGGTCATTCGCTTCTTTCTACTCCCTCCCACCGTCCCCTTAAAATTCAAATTTTCCTTTCTTTAAATTCTCAAAATGTCACATATAACCTTGTTTAATCTTTCTATATGTATTACCCATTATTATTAATGTGTCCCCACTAAGGGTGTCCACAAACACAAGCATGTAACCATTCCTTTATGCCAATCAATAAATGTGGCAAAATGTATCCACTCACCAAATCATGTGTTCTTGTTGTTCTTATGTGTTAATTCTAAACAATGATGTCCACACTACACGCAGTTTAGCAGATGATGTACTAATTATGTTAAAATATGGAGATCCAACTTCTGCTGCAGAATTCATTGAAAATCCTATTAAATCGAGCTCACAAAATATGATACCTCAGCAATAATGACCACATACGTTTTCCCTGTTTGTTAAGAACAAAAACAAATATAAAGTCATATGTAGTACAAATATTAATATACTCACACAGGGAGAAGAGAATAACAAAGGCGCTGCAATATAATATCCTGCTCATTGTGTTGTGTCCTGCCTCCGAATGAGGGCCTGATTTTATATTGTGGGGGTTTTAATTGTGCAGTTCCCAGGATTCAAAGTTCATTAGGCCACAGATTAGGCTATAGCTTAAGCATTGTGTTTCATAATAGGAATTAGTATCATTGAAGTGAGTCCAAAGTATCCCAACTGCTGATGTAACACAAGCTTAGATGTCAATGTGCCTAATAGATAAAATGACTCCAGGTCCTTTTTGGGTTGCTCTGTTAACTTCATTTTTCAACATCCTGTATAAAAAGAATCCTGTAAGTTTGTCGATTAGTTTTGGTGTGCAGGTCACGTATACAATCGTAACTTATTAAGATCAGTATTATACACTCCAGAGGACGTCAAGTGAATCCAGGAATCCCCAAGGTTAAGGGAGTCCCTCAGCCAATTGAAGTCACATGACGTCTTCTGGAGTTTAGTTTCCAAGTCTATGATTTGGCTGTAATTGTATGTACAATATTGCAAATGATTTGGCTGAGAGTGATATTATTGAATACATGGACCATGAAATGATAATGGATTTTTACTCGGGTCATGGTGCAGTTAATTTCATCAAAGGTAGGAATTGTGTTTCTTGTGATAACTGTAGTTTCTCACATGAAACTGTCAATGAGGTTTGCAAAACTGAAGCAACTTAAACAAAACATATTCCCATATGATTGTAAACATGCTGAGGTGTCACCTGTTTACAAAAAGAAAGAATTGCTTGTTAAATGCAATTATCGTCCAGTCAGTGTTTTGACTGCCATGTCGAAGGATTCTCCTATAGAGCAAAATACAGTTATAGCAATGTCATTCTGAGGTGTGTTGAAGACTGGAGACTTGCGCTTGACAAAAATGAAAAAGTAGGATGTGTGGCTATGGGCCTGTCTCCTGCTTTTGACTCAGTACCCCATGGGCTCTTAATAGGCAAACTTGTGAACTTATAAGAATTTGTCATTAAAAAAACAGAGGGTTAAATCCGGTCAAGTAAAAAGTGAATGGTCATTTGTAAAACGAGGTATCCCCCAAGGTAGTTTATTGGGACCTGTCCTCTTCAATGTCTTCCTTAAGTAACCTGTGTATACAATTATGCTGATGACAATACACTGTATTTTAGTCATCCCAATGTAATAAAACTGAACTGAGAAGGAGCCTGTGATATTGCTGTCCAATGGGTCAAGAACAATTACATGAAAGTAAACCCAGATAAATTTAAATTTATGATATTAAGCAGTAAGCCATGCAATAATGATGTTAGTTGGACAGTTTGTGATAATAATATACCAGCCTCTGACCATGTGTGTGTATTGGGTATACACCCTTGACAATAAACTGAACTTTGGACTCATGTCAATGAAATAGTGAAACGCTGTGTAAAACAAACTAATGCAATACACTGCAAGACTAAAATATTAGATGTTTATGTCATGGCCAATTTCAATTATTGTAACATTGTATGTCATGGTTGCAGAAAACTGATGCCACAATCTAGACAAGATGTTAAAACGTGCTTAACAGTTTGTTTATTGTGATTTCACCCTTTCCTATTTTGATCTGTTGAGTGAACAAAGGCAACGCCTAATATTAGTGTCTGTCCACAAAATCGTAAACACTGAAATGTCCCCTATGTCACCAACCGACATGCTAGAAAACTTGTCCAAATAAATTACAAAACGATAACTTATGGCTACAACTCACTTAAATACATTGGTGCCAAATTGTGGAATAATTTACCAGGAGGTTTTAAAGTTGATGATTTTAACAGTTTTAAATGCTTAAGTCATATGATTTTAAATGTAGGTGTGGATGTTGCTTTTTATGTACTCTTCTTAACTTGTACTGTCTCATCTCTCATCTGTTTATACTTTCATATCTTACTCATATTTTATTATTCATGCTAACTTCGGTGACAAGCGCTTGTGCCTTTAATGATTGGTAACTGTATTTTAACGAGCTTAAAATTTTTACTTACTTTTACTTACTTACACTTACATGATGCTAAATGTATTTATGCATGCAAATAATATTCTGTTTATGGTGTTGTGAGGTAATGTGTTAGAGGCACTCTTTCGTTGTAAAAATCGAATGACACTGTACTTTCCACACTTTCCATATAACCATGACGTTATCACCATGACAAACCACAGCACAATCATTGTGCAGGATGCGTCGATAATTCTAATCAAAAGTATTCGTAAACAGGCAAGTGTTCCGGGTAATTTATTCGGGTAATTTATTTGTCAGTATTGCGGTACATTTTTATATCAGTGGAAAACTACAGCGATGATTTCAAGAATGAAACTGATTTATGTCAAATCATTGATTACAAAACTGAACAGTGAATGAATTCAAATGAACATAATTTTTTGCAACATAACTCAAATTATGCGTGCTTAGTACAGCTAAACTCATAAACTTGGAAACTAAACTCCAGAGGACGTCATATAGATCGAGAACTCCCATTGGTTGGGGGACTACCTTAACCAATGAAATGACGTCCTCTGAAATTTAGTTTCCATGTTTATGCAAATGGCTGTAACACAAATTATCTGACATGCCCATATGCTTTTGAAGACACGATAAAATTCACAGATGACTTAGTTTGCACAGGTTCCATAGACCTTGTACCACTTCTTGTCACAGTCTTTCTTGCATTGGGCGTCGGTGTAGCAAGATGCCCCTGGTGGCCTCGGGTGTCTGCAGTACCCGTTCGCATCTCCAAATTTTTCCTTGTCACATTGGAAGCCATCACAGCACTGGTCGTCCCGCACACAACGCTCCCCGTCTCTCCCACACTCCCCACATGTCCCGCCCTGGGAAATAAATAAACAACTCATGAGACACATTAAAAAACAGCAACTGCAAACTCAGTCTGAAGATGTTGCATGGGTCCTTAATTAATATCGGACTAATCAATGCTGCATTTTCAAGCATAAGTTTTAGCCGCATTTCCGAAGATTTTATAGTAGTTGATGTAAAAATACAACAGAAAAGGAATCATGTTCAAAGCTTTCGGAATAAAATTGGCTGAGTGAAGACATCTGTGAAATGTGTAGCAAGCCTGGCACACTGCTTATTATTACAGCTTCTTGCAACACATCTAGACATATAGTCAACAGAACGAGTATTTTGTTTTTAGAAGTTTCATAATTTCAAATTAAATGACTGTGCTCTTTTTGCCATTTCTGCGGTGTATTTGTATACATAGACTTTAAGTCATAGCTGCACGATTGGCCTAGAATGGAAATATTTTATCAAGTGAACTAACTGCATGACTGCATGATTCACTGGCATGAGAGTCATGTGACAAACAGAACTGGCATACTAAAAGCTTCAAATAACATAAGGCATTTGGTGTAGTACATTATTTGATTAGGCGAATTAATGAAAATCATTGATATGAAAACAGGAGCAGGACACGACCCAGCACAATCTGTGGCAAATTCGTGTCAATTCCACATGAAAAATATAATACATATCAATATGGTTTGTAAACATCCGGATGCCATGTTTAGTATTCAGGATATTTGATTACATCTGACGTTCATTGTCCTTATTATTAAAAAAATCTAATTCGTTGCATCCGGAGTTTTCATTGTTTAACCCCCTCTATTAAGACCACCCGTCTTAAACGACCAATTTGTGTATTCCCTTCTAAGTGGTCGCTTAATACAGGTTTGATTGTACTAAGCAGAGAATTGAAGTGTTCTTTGGTAATGAGCAATGAGGATCATTATTTACGTTGCTAGGTTTATATACATCATGAAAATAATAAGGCACAGCCAAATAAAAACCTCATGAAAGTATGTGGACTTTGAAACAGCACAATTGCTCATCCTATTTGGTCTGGATGGCAGCAAAACTCTTTGATGTAGCCTAGTTTTTTTTAAGTCAGACATTTAATGACACAGAAACTAGGCTAGATCACATACATTTTGATATACTACATAAACCAGGGTAGATCTAAAGATATATAAACTATATTTTACATTTGACTTGAAAGGCAATTCTTAAATTACTCAACAGTTTGGCCTAGGTTTAGAGGGTAGACATGTATATTAAATTAGATACAGTGCCGTGCATAGTGAATGAACTCCAAAACAATTTATTTTTATTTGTATTTGGGGTTTAAAATAAAAAAAAAGGCAAAGAGTATCATGAAATTAGTCAACACTAACTAATCTGGTGTACTTAAATCGTGATATATTGTTAAAAACCTGCGAACTTGATAAAATATCATTTTCTAGACGATTATTTTTGAGGACTTCCCTAACTTATGCAGGGCACTGTGTCAACAAAACAATAAGTGAAAAACATATATGGACTTGTGCAACACTGACCACGAATGGGTTCCACTTGCCCTCTGATCTGCAGACCAAGGTACCACAGCACTTGGGGAATCCCCTGCAGGACTTTCCCACCTCCTTGCAGTTGAAGATCTCAGCAGTCAGAGCTCCCCCTAAGACAACAAATGTCAATAAATATTATACCAGCAGTAGATTTACTTGGAAACAAAACTCCAGAGAATGTTATACTAATACAGGTCTCCCATTGTCTAATCCAGGACTCCCATTGTCTAATCCAGGACTCCCATTGGTTAATTCAGTCCCTCAATAAATGGGAGTCCTGGATTCATAAGACGTCCTCTGGACTTCAATTTCGAAGTTTATGGAATCGACTGTAACCTATGGTACAAACGAGCAACTTCGGCGACCCGCAAAGACCAACATTGATATTGTTAGAATTGGTGCATAATAATTAAAATCCTCTAGGTCTTGATTTGATTGTGGGCCCGAAAATTATTTTGCAAATTATATCCCAAATATGTCAAATGCATTTTAAACTTCATAAGACTTGGCCTAACTTTTTGTGCGAAATTAGCTGATCAAGTAAAATGTGCAAATACTGGAATTTGATTCAGATTTTAGATTAATTTATTAACCAATTAAACATTGACATATGCCAAGGTAAGACGATATATAATTTGAACAAATGAATACACTGTAACGAGTTTCCGTAGTTGTCTCGCAATTTAACCGTAGCTTTCACAGCAAAATACTGTAAATTTGGTATACAGCACTCATAGATTTTTCACAGCAAGATACCGTAAATCTATCCTTCTGAATAATACTATAAAATGTACAGCTGAGGTAAAGAAAACGGCAGTCTTTCATAATTTATTCAGTAGATTGCCGTAAAACGGACCAAAATCTACCATACAGCATTTTACTGTTTATTCTATGGAAAGATACCGTAAAATGAGTCTACAGCATGATACTGCAGAATTTTATGGTGAAATGCAGCAAATCACATCTATAGTATGATAGAGTAAAATTTACTGTAAATAACACAACATTAGCTTATAATACGGGCTCATCGACAATATTTTACGTTAAAGTGACGTAGTATGATGCATGTCCCGTTATTTTACGGCAAACATCCATTTGTCCTCTTTTATGGTAGACCAATTTGCAACTGTAATTTTTGCAGCTAGATACTGTGCAAATATTTTCCAGTAAGATGCTGTAAAAACTACAGGAATTTGTTTTACAGTGTACTTTCAGGGAGACCTCATCAAAACAGCTGTCTCTTGCATGAGGTCACCCAATGAAATGCAAGCTGGCAGTTTTCAGTTGCTCCCTACAATTAAGCCACATAATATATTATGTAATTAAACTACTGAAATGTGTTAGTTCTGAAGACAGATCTCAAGTGAGTAGCCTTACCTATCAAGAGGAAGCAAAGTGATGATGTTAAGAGCGCCGCCTTCATGGTCCTATCAAAACTTCACTGGAGCGAACAAATGAAAAGTGCAGAATAATCAAAAGCTGAATGGCATTTATAAATATATATAGGCCCCGCGCCCATCGCCACAATGACATCTAACCCAAATAAATGACGTTTATTGATGTACCCACATTCCAAAACAATAAACACCAACATGCAGGACAATTCGCTGTTTCCTAGAACTGTGTCAGTAGTGTCTGTCCAGCGTCCTTGAGCCGTAAATCCTCTTGTTCACTGGAGCAAGAGGCAACAACAGTTGAGTCTCACGTTATCAGGATTAAGAAGAAGCTGTTGTCAAAAGGACATAGAGAAAAGGCCTTCACAAACTCTGATTGTAATGGTAAACAATCATATTTTTTTCCTCAAAAATGTATGACTATTAAGGTGTAACTGGGTCATTCTGTAATAGGCCACTATAGAAAATAAGGCTGGTGGGGGGGGGGGGTATGGCCCCTTGCCCCCCCCCCCCCCCGGATCCGCCAGTAACTGAAGTACGTTACATAATGTCAGTTAGAGCAATTCATAGTTTAACATTATAATCATTAACATGCAGAGCTGTTTATATTTTGTACTGTCAGGACTTATGTGTGTCCCCTAATTTGTTGGCCCTACCAAATCAATAGTACCGTGAATCTCATAAAAACCTTTCGGAATGCATATTTATTAACAATTATTCGTATTGGTCTACTTGCCACACTCTGCAAAACCACATGCATCACTGTTCCCGGAGACTAAGTACCCCATTGCAAATAATTTGTCTTTTATATGTACTTTTAGTCGCCATATTCCATCCAACAAATTATCAATCCACTAACTGTCCAACAGCATAATAATTATTCATTGTAAAATAATCAAAGAAGATGTGAATTTTAGATAAAGTGTTTGGCTTGGGTAGAGCTAGGATTACCGTTTAAATGTGAGAAGTATACAAAAAATAACAAACTTTTCTACACCCATGACACTGACATGGGTTCAGGCCAGTGTAAAGTTCTGACGATACAGCTAAAACATCTTACTAAAAAAAAAAAAATAGTTTTACTTTCTTTCCAGAAAATATTACGATTCATTTATTAATACAATTTCATGTTGGGGAACCAAGAAAAAAATATTGCCAAGTCAACATAAATTCGGGCATTCATGTGAGTATGAATTTGTCAACATTGGCAATATTTAACCCAGTTATAGAACACTTTAGGCTAAAGCAGGCATTTCCAGAGATTTCTGTCAGCAATTTGACAGTGGTATTTGCTCTCATGCACTCAGGCTGTAAGCTGCAACTATAGACAACTAGTCCGGTCAATCTACGTAAAATACAGCTGACCCAGGACAAATTTCAACATCAATTAAACAATGATAGGTCAAGATGTACTGAATGACATATCAAAAGTTTACCAAAATATATCGAGTGGAACAGTTTCAGATCAGCATTTGAATATCAGTACATATTCCTATATTTGTTGAAGATAGAGTACGAGGGTAGTATTACTGACTAATGTCTAGCTTACAATAAATCAATAGTAACTCATAGGTCGAACAGATCACAATTTGTAAAATACCTGTAATTCTAAGAATTTGTTGTGATTCCTTTGTTCAGGTCTGAAATGCATGAGATAAATAAAGTTTCATTGGTACCATTATAGTTTGAGCAAGCCATGGGACAAATCAAACCATACTTCCTGCAAGAACACTGCATGGCATAGCAACCAGGTTTTCAGGTATACTGAATAACTACCAGAAATTCTGGGGTGACAGGATGGACGTCAATTCTTGTGCTTGACATGACAGTATACTGTGGGTAAAAGATCGATACAACAAAGAAAACCAGTGCAATGATTTTGCAGTGATTGTTCAGAAACTTGAACAAAACTAGTACCTCATGGAGTTGACTGAATTTTCGCCTCAAATCGTGCTAATTCATCGTGTTGATATAGTTTGGACAAAGAATGAATATCCATCAGTTTTGCAGTCAGTGGCTCCTTGAATAAATTAAACTTTGCATAGGAATTGCACTACTTTTTATGCAGACAACGCACATAAACTTTCCCTCCCCGATTCTTGGGGAGCGGCGAATCGGTTATGGGAAAGCCGGTGCTTCGCACTGGAGATCGTGGCGCCATCTTTGGAAGAAACTGGGGTGGAGGTCTGTCTTGTGCGTACTAACTTTCCTTCACTGGTTATCTGCCCCAACCTTTGAGAAGACACATGGCTTTTATTGATATGATACAGTATAGTTCAAGGATCAGTGTTACTCTCATGACGGGCAACAGCTAGATGTTCGCCGTGGGCAAACGGAAGGCTCTTTGGAGCAGCTTCTGCTACTTTTGCCTGCTGGTAGTGACTGATCCCTCTGCTGGGTTCCTCCTGATCAAACCAGTTACAGTCCAGAATGCCCCAAAACCGGAGGAATGTTGCTGAAGGAGCAGGCAAAAAACTGTGGCACTCTTTTATAACATGCAACTGTTGGTTGTGATGAGCATGGTTCAATTGGAACAGTGCTCAAATCACTGATGCTTTGTCCAGGCTCCCTATTACGCAAGCAAACCATAGCTGCTTCTTTTGCCATGGCAATATCATCTGGGTACATGTGCTCTGCTCCTCATGAACACCTGTGCCTCCTGATACAGGCTCAGTTTTATTCCACTGACTTCTCACAACCCAGTATATTGTCAGAACGACTTTCCCATGCAAGCCTAGGTGGAATAATTCATCATCTGGTAGATTTCTGGAAATGTTTCTTTGCCTCCGGCTTAAAGAAGACTAAAAAAATTTACATTCTTTGTATGATGGGCAAGTAACACTAAATATGGAATATCCTTGTCATCTCCTAAAATTATAGGATCTTGGTTAGCTGCAGGTGTCTTGCATGTTTGTACAAGTAGATCAGCATCTTCATTAGTTTGGTGCACTTCAAATGTACTGCTGTCCCAAGTTTGTCACCAGTCTATTTTCTATTTCTATGTGCACTGTAATTGGTACTTTGTGCATCATTGTGGTTAAATGAAAGACAAGTGATGCAATTGTTTGTGAAAATGAAATAAGATGTCTTATTAAAATAAATTCCATTCAGAATTTCTAAGTTGGCAAAGTATAATAAGCGTAATTGCTCAACAAACATAATTTCATATCAAAGTAAAGCTTATGTACTACAGAACAGTATGAAGCCCTACATTGCTTACTGAGTCAATATTTTGTTTGTTTCCAGTATGTTGGCAAACCCTTGTCCCTATTCTAACCTAAGAATTTCATCCATCATCTCTTTGCCATGGTTTCTGCCTGTCCTAATTAGCTCATCAAGGCAGAAATACAGGATATAAAGCCCTAATCCCCCACATCTACAACCGCTGACAAAAAAAAGAAGACCAGACCATTATCATGAAATGTCATAATTAATCTTAATTAACTAAATGTGATTTGAAAATATTAATTAACTTTACAAAGTAAATCACAACAAATATTTTCTAAAATTACCAGCTGTAAATTGTACGTGGTTCTTTTGTCATAATGCTGATGCCTACAGTATCGCATGATTAATTTTCCTTTTAAAAAGGATTAAAATTGATTGATTTTACAGAATTCTGCCTCTTTTGCCTGGGGTGACTTGCACAGGAAACATTAACACATTTTTACGGTTTTAATGTTTTATTGTGTGGAACTCCCAGTGACTGGGACAAAAACATTTGAGTTTTGATGAGGTCAATGACTACAAATCAGCCCATGCAGTGGCCATAGATGTTGAAGAAGCCACTCTTCTGGCAATAGGCTTGGCACATGGAGTCAGTGTGGCACTTGGCGCCCTCTGGCCGTGGGGGGCGGCACCATCCGTTGAGGTAAAAACGACTGTCCTTGTCACACTGAAGTCCGTTGCAACACTGATTGTCCTTGACACACCTCTGTCCTTCCTTGACACACGTGACACATGTCCCTTGCTGCAAAACAATCATGAGCCATGTATGAATACAGCGGAGTACAAAAATACCTTTGTGAAAAGCATTTTGTCCTGCATCATGTTATCTCTCGATTAATTAACTGTTTTATATCATTGAAAAAATGCAAAGACAACCTATTAGTGTTATAGTACAATTGATTACATGATATGACAAGAAAATATCATCAGCCCAAGTATCACTGAAGAAAAAACTTCCAGTAATTAACATGGTTTTGTTGTAGCTTGTGATGTGGCTTGTTGCTAAAATGTCTGTCAATTTGTGCTTTGTCTCTGGTTACAGCAAAATATAACAAAAACTGGTGGACGTTTATTTTGAATAGTGAAGCTGCAGAAAAATAAGGAGAATATGGCAAACTGCAACTTTCTTGTTTCACAGAAGTGTTTTTATGGGTTAGAAACTTGGGTTTTGCCTTTTTGTTGATATTCCTATCACCTATATAGTGTTCTAAACCATTTATGGAAAAGTATGATGGAACGGATGGACTTTTATTGTGAATCCTACTATTATAATAGTGAATATTTGGACACCTACTATATATTACATTATGAAATATTGCCTGAGGGAAGAAATGAGTGTGCAAACACTCTATTCTACCCTTTCCAATTCTTAATGTGTTCATAATAATATAATGTTCGTTTGTTATAACTGTACAATTTTGACAAGATCTGCCACATGTATAGTTCAACTTCAAATTTTGTTCAATAAAGTCATTAATATCATTATTATATAAAGAAAAGACTTACTTCTAGTGGGTTAAACTTGCCCTGCCAATAGCAGACGAGTTTACCACAGCACTTAGGGAAGCCTCGACATGACTCTCCCTGTCTCTTGCAACCCCCTGGTCCGGAGCTCAGGAAGGTGTCAAACAATTTACCAGCATCATGCATATCCATCTCCCTCTCTGCCCGTTCCATATCTTAAAAGGAAAAGAACATCCCTACAATATGACAGACTCATCTTATTTCAGAGATAAAGACACACAATCTTCAAGGCTTCTCGTCCCACATCAAACAACTACCTGTGATATTATAAATTGTTATATGCATGTGTATTAATATAGTCTACCTGTTTATAAAATACTTCAGGAAAATTGAGAAATGCAAATCTTTAAAACATCTGTCAATGAGACAGGAGTGCCATATGACCATACTATGGGTCTCTCTGCCATGCATACATTATCTGTTTTATCCATATTCATTTTCTGCTTGTTCTCTTTTTTCTGTATGCATATGGCAAATAGAATGTATTGCCATAATCAGATGTCAGGATTTAATGTTATTTTGATGTGAGGATTTGATGCTGTTTTATCTCCATACCTTCATCATCTAAACTCCTCTCCTCTCCTTGTTCTGGTTCAAGGTAGACTCCTTCATTGTTCTGACCAACCTGGTCCCTCTCCAGATAAATTCCTTCCTGGTCACCATGGCAGAATTGCACTGAAACGGGTATATTGTATATAACATACATTAATCGTTACAACACATGAAACAATACAATGCATCATTACCATTTTAAGAAGGCTAGGACGAACACTGTGAAGGGGCATTCCACTGTTAGGATGGGCATGGCGAGTGAGCACGGATGAAAAATTACTTTTACTCTTGCTCATCCTTGGCAATACATAATTCACTCGCCGAGCGATGTACAGATACTCTTGCTAATCCTTAGAATGCTCCTGGTAGCGCTAAATCATCCGTGGAGAGGGCAAAAAGTTCTGAAAATGAAAATTTGGCGGACGTT